>JASUUJ010000120.1:0-484164 GCA_030449895.1 Citrus mangshanensis | reverse complement strand
AAAGCACACGCATTACACTAAAGGGCTATGCAGCCTTCTGGGGGAGTGGGCTGGCCAAGTTCATCTGGCTGGACTGAATGTAAGTAGACCATGAGTGCCCTGCGTGTGCTGTGAAGAACCACAAGCACAGGCTCACTTAATACTGGGAGCCTGAGCAGTCCTGGCCCCTGCTCCTCGGGTCTCGCTTGTATAAAAATGCCTGGAAACGGTGGGCTATTGCCTGGGGATGGGTTGGGCAATCTCTGTCCGCTCGGACTCCGGATTGGGGCGAGACTTTACGAGTGCCCTCCGTGGTGCTGTGGGCTAGTTCATGGGCACAGCCGGCCTCAGAAAGCTGTGCTTCCCCAAGGTCCTGGCCCTCCCCAAGTTCGCCCGCCTGCAAAAGCCCAAAACGGGTGGCTATAGCCTTGGGGAGGGCTGGGCTAAGTTCATCCGCTGGACTCACCGGCGAGACTTTCAAGCATCCTCTGTGTGCTAAAATAGGCCGCGGACACAGCCCTCGGCCAAAAATAAGCGCCTGAAGGTCCCGCCTCCCAAGTTCCATCCGCTGCAAATGCCTAAAAACGGATAAATGGTAGCCTTGGGGAGTGGGCAGGGCTAAGTTCGTCCGCTGACTCGGGAATGGGGCGAGACTTGGCGAGCAAGCACTACCCGTGTGCTGTAATAGGCCACGGGCAGGCGCCCCCAAAAATAATCGCCCAAGGTCCCGGGCCTCCCAAGTTCGTCTCACTTAAAAATGCCTGTAACTGGAGGCTGGAAGCAGAGCCTGGGGGAGTGGGCAGCTGCCCGTCCTACTGGACTTGCGAAGTAGATTTAAGTAGCACTGGCCTGTGTGCTGCAAAATAGCCGCTGGCACAGCCAACCCAAAACACCCGGCCTCGAAGGTCCCGTCCCTGCCCGGCCCGCCGAAAAATGGGCTAAAAACGGGTGGCCATTGCCTTGGGGGAGAGGTTGCCATGGGTTCTGTCACGACTCGAATGGGGAGAGACTTGGGCGAACGCCGTGTGCTGTGGCTAGGCCGCGGCACAGCCGCGCCAAAAATAGTTTCCCCGAAGGTCCCGTCCTGTTCAAGGTCTACTGCAAAAATGCCCAAAACGGGTGTGGGGCTATGCCGGGAGGGCACAATCTGTCCGCTGGACTCGGAATGAAGTAGACTTCATGAGTGGCCTGCGCAGTTAAAAATCACAACAGCCGCGCCTAAAAAAATAAGCTTGAGGTCCTTACCCTCAAGCCCATTCCTCACCCAAAATGCCTAAAAACGGGTGGGCTATTGCCTTGGGGAGGCTGGCCAACTCTTGCCCGCCGGACCTGGATTGGCGTGACTTGCGAGTGCTCCTCCGTAGCTAAAATAGTCCGCGGTATGCACTTGCCTGTGTAACAGCTCAAGGTCCTCGCCCTGCCTGGCTCAACAAAAAGCCTAAAAACGGGTGGCGACGCCTTTGGGGGAGGGGCTGGGCTAACTTCGTCCTCAATACTGACTCCGACTGGGGCGAGACTTCGCAGTGCCTCCGTGTGCCAAAATAAACCGCAAACAGCCTCGCCCAAAAATAAGCTCCCCTGAAGTGGTCCCGTCCTCAAGTTCGTCCGCCGCAAATCAAAACGGGAAGCGGGCTATAGCTTGGGGAGCGTGGCTGGCTAAGTTTGTCCATTACTGACTTGAATGGGGCTAGACTTAGAGAGCCCTCCGTGTGCTGTGGGCTGGGGTTACGGGCACAGCTGCGCCTAAAATAAGCACCAAGGTCCTCGTCCTGCTAGTCCGCCCCGCAAAATGCCCAAACGCATGGCTATCAGTTTTGGGGGAAGGCTGGCTGAAAGTTCGTCCGCCGGACTCGGAATGTGGCGAGACTGGGACAGCGCTCCGCAAAGCAAAATAGGCCGCAACAGCCTTCGAACCTAAAAATAATCTGCCCAAGGTCCTGGCCTCTGCTCCGTCTACCAAAACGCCAAAAACGGCGGGCTACTGCCTGGGGACGGGGCTGGCCAAGTCTGCTCACGACTTCCGGAATGGGGAGAGACTCGGCTAACGCCTCCACAGCCAGGGCCACAGGGCCAAGGCACAGCCGCGCCTAAAAATGCGCCAAAGGTCCCGCCCTGCTCCTGGCTCAACAAGTAAAATGCCTAAAACGGTGGGCTATAAATTTCTGGGGGAGTACACAAGTTCGTCCACGCTTCTGGACGTGACTGGGCGTAGACTTTGCGAGCGCCTGTGAAAGAAATAGGATGTGGGTACACACGCCCCAAAATAAGCAATCTTGTTGGTCCTGCCTCCAAGTTCTTCCGCCTTCAGAGAAATGCCTAAAACGCGGAAGCAGGCCGAGGCCATTGCCTGTCTGCTGACTTTAATGGGCAGATGTGGTGAGCGCCTCCGTGTGCTGGGGTTAGGTTGGGCACAGCGCACCCTGCAAAAATAAGTAATTCGAAGGTCCTGTCTCAAGTTCGCCTCGCCGGCAAAATGCCCAAAAACGGTGTGTGGGCTATTGCTGGGAGGGAAGGGCGAAGTTCGTCCGCCTCGGACTCTCGTGAAACAAGTGAGACTGGCGCAGCGCTCTGCAGCTGGGAAATAGGCCGCGCGGGCACAGCCGCGCCTGAAAGGTCCTGGGCCCCCATGTCTGCCTACTTAAAAAGCCTGCCTAAAAACGTGGTGCTATAGCCTTGGGGGAGGTGGGTTGCAAGTTCATTCGCCTGACCAGAATACGAGACTTCTAAGTGAAGGCCTCCAGAGTTAAAATAGACGCCAGGCACAGCTAATATACCAAAAAAATAAGCTTAGTCCTGGCCTCCCAAGTTCTTTCCTAACAACAGCAAAAATGCCACATACCCAAAACGGGCCAGCCTCCTGGGGGAGGGCCACAAGCTCCGCCTCTGCCGGACTCGGAATGGGGCAGATGCAGAGCGCCCGTGTGCTGTGGAATAGCGCGGCACAGCCGCCCAAAAATAGCAACGGCTAACTCTGTCCTCAAGTCTGGCCCCGCCGCGAAAAATGCCCAAAAAACGGGTGGCCATTGCCTGGGGAGGGTTGGCCGTCTTTGTCCGCCGGACTCGGAAATGGGTGAGATCATGAGCGCCGTAGCTAAAGAAGCCGTGGGCCGCAGTCAGCGCCCTAAAGGCCCGCCTCTATGTCTCGTCCGCCCGCAAAATGCCCAAAACGCGGTGGGCTATAGCCTTGGGGAGGGCGTTGGCTAAGCCTGTCCGCTGACTCGAATGGGGCGAGACTCTGCGCAGCCTCCGTGGTGCAAAAAATAGGACGCTGGACATGGCCACACCTGCGCACAGCTTCCAAGGTCCTGGCCCCAAGTTCTTCCTCCTCCGCAAAAATGAAAACGGTGGCCAGCCTTGGGAGGAGAGGCTGGCCAAGTCTGACCGTGGCCTCGGGATCGTGGAATGGGGCGAGACTTTCGAGCGCCTCTGTGTGCTGAAGAGTCATGATACAGCCACGCCCAAAAAAAAATGCCTAAAGGTCCCTGTGATCCAAGTTCGGTCCGCCGCAAAATGACCACCAAAACGGTGGGCTATTGCCTTGGGAGAGGAGCTGGCTGGGAGCCCAAACCCACTGACTCTACTGCAAGCGAGACATGATGCACACACTGCAGCAAATAGGACGCGGGGCACAGCCGCCCCAAAAATAAGCCCTGAAGGTCCTGGCCCCAAGTTCTGCCCGCCAGAAATGCCCAAAACGTGGTGGCTATAGCCTGGGGAGGGCTGGCTAACTCCCTTTGTCCGCGTGACTTCGAACGGGCAAGAATTTACAGCGCCCGTGGTGCTGGGGAAGAGGCTGCTGGCACAGCTGCTACCAAAATAAGCTCAAGGTCCTGGCCCTAAGTTTGTCCGCCTAGTAAAAATGCTCAAAAATCAGGCTATAGCCTTGGGAGGATGGCCCACTCTCTGTCCGCCTCGGACTCGGAATGGGGCGACTTACGAGCGCCTCCGTGTGCCAATAGTCTCAAGGCACATAAAGCACTCCAAAATGAATCCCCCGAAAATCCTGGGCCCCTGTGTTCGTCCACTACAAAATGCCTAAAACGGGTGGGCTATGCAGCCTGGGGGAGTGGACACAACTTCATCTCGGGCTGACTGCAATGGGGCAGACTTACAGTGTCAAGAAAGGGTGCCAAAGAACCGCACAGCCGCCGCCAAAAAGCCGAAGTTACCTGGCTGTCCCGCGGTCCCTGGTATCACCACGCAAAATGCCCAAAAACGGTGGCTTATTGCCTTGGGGAGGCTGGCTAACCGTCTGGCCGGACCTTGATCGTGGCTGCATCTTCGCGAAAGCAGCTGTAAGGAACCATGCAAGAAACACAATAATACTTAAAGGTCCCACGCTTCCCAAGTTCTCGCTCGCAACAATGCCTAAAAAACGTGGTGGGCTAGTGTGCCCTGGGGAGGCCACAAGGTCAGTCCCATTGACTGGAATGGGGCGCATTTTGCAGCACCTCCCAGGCAAAATATTAGACTGGTACAGCCCCCAAAAATAAGCCTGCCTCCCCAAGGCCCACCTGCCCTGTTCTACCAAAAATGGTTAAAAACGGTGGGCTATTGCCTTGGGGAGGGCCACAAACCTGTCCGCCTGGACTGTGGAATGGGCCAGACTCTGCGAACGCCTAAAGTCAGTGGAATAGGCCCTGGCATGCTTCGCACCAAAAATAGCTCTCGATAACCTGTCCCCAAGCTGCCCGCCGCAAAAGGCCTAAAAACGGGTGGGCGGGAGAGCCTTAAAGAGGATGGCTAACTCTGTCCGCGGACTCCGAATGGGGTGAGACTTTAAGAGCCGTCCAGGAAGCAAAGCATGTGGGCATGGCTGGCCTGTAAAAATCATCCTGGCATCCTGCCTCTGAAGCCTGTCCCATTGCAGAAATGCCCAAAAACGAAGTGGCCAGTAGCTCCTGAGGAGAGGGCTGGCTAACATCGCCTCCACAAGATCAAAGGAATGGGGCGCGAAGCCTTACGAAAGCCTGCGGTGCCAAAAATGAAAGCCGCGAGTAAAGCGCGCAAATAGCACCATGGTCCCATTCTGCGTTTGTCTCTCACGCAAAAAATGCCTAAAATGGGTGAAGGCGCTTTGGGAGTGGCTCACAACTTCGTCCGCTGGACTGGGAACAACAGAGTTCTTGCAGCGCTCCGTGTGCTAAAAAATAGTCATGGGGCACAGTCACACTAAAAATAGTTTTTCCGGGCGGTAGTCCTATCCTCCCCAAGTTCGGCCCTACTTAAAAATGCCTCCAAAACGGGTGGCCTTATAGCCTTGGGGAGGGACACAATCTCACCGTACGGACTAAATGGGGCGAGATTTGCCAGCACCTCCGTGGTGCCAAAGAAGGTGCGGGCACTGCCGCGCCCAAAAATAAGCCCTGAAGGTCCTATCCTGGGCGCCAGTGTCCGGCCGCAAAATGCCCAAAACTGGTGGCTATAGCCCCTCGGGAGGGCTGGCCACCGCCGCTGATTCGAATGGGGCGAGATTTTGCAGGGGCCCTCCGCAGCGGTGGCCAGGCTGCTGGACACGCCGTGCCAGCTTCCCCAAATAGTTTTTCTCCCGAAGGTCCCATTCCCAAGTTCGTCCGCAGCAAAATGCCCCAAAAACGGTGTGGGCCATACCTTTTGGGGGTGGGCTGGCCAACTCGTCCGCCGGATTCGAATGGGGCGAGATTTTCAGCTCCCCTCCGTGTGCCAAGAAAAATAGTCAGCGTGGTACAGCCGCCCTGCAAATAAGCCCCCGGTCCTATCTCAAGTTCATCCTAACAAATGCCCAAAATGGTGGCCACAGCCCTGGGGAGGGGCTGGTCAGACTCGTCCGCTGGACTCGAAGGGTTACGTATTGCTATTTATAGTCATCAGGTGTTGGAAATAGGCCGCAGCACTTTACGCCCCACACAAGCCCTGAAGGTCCCAACAGCCCCAAATATTACCTCCTTCCGCCGCAAATGCCAAAAAACGGGGGCAGGGCTATAGCCTTGTGAGGTACTACCCACTACCACTGGATTCGGGAATGGGGGCGCAGAGTTTGCAGCGCCCCGCAGTGGCAAAATAGGCTGGCGCGGCACAGCCACACGAATATAAGCAACCAAGGTCCCGCCCCCAAGTTCGTCTGCCGCAAATGCCCAAAAACGGCCATAAATTTTGGGAGGCCGGGCTAACTTCGTCCGCCGATTCCTCGGAATGGGGCGGTAGACTTGCAGGCCCTCCGCGGTGCCAAAATAGGCCGCTTTGACAGCCGCGCCCTAAAAAATAAGCTCTGGAGGTCTCAGCCTGTGTTCGCCTGGGCAAAAAAACACGCCAAAAATGGCTATAGACTTGGGGGAGGGGCTGCCAACTCTGTCCGCGCGGATTTCGAATGGGCGCGGTGACTTCTGCGAGCCCTCCGTGTGCTGTAATAGCCGCGGCACAGCTGCCCCCAAAATAAGCCCCCGGCGTCCTGGTCCCAAGTTCATCCACAGAAAAATGCAATAAAAATGGGCGGGCCAGGTAGCCCTGGGGAGGGCTGGTTTGTTTCGTCCGGCTCGGACTCCGAATGGCGCAGAGTTTGCAGCTCCATGGTGCTAAAATAGCCAGCAGCACGGCTGCTGCCCTAATAATAAGCCCCCCGGGCGTCCTCGCCCTCAATATCTTCCTCCGTAAAATGCCTTCTTCCAAAAACGGGTGGGCTTACAGCCTTGGGGAGGGAATGGCCCACTTCGTCCGCCTTGATTCGAATGGGGGCGAGAGTTTGCGGCCCAGCAAAATAGGCTACAAGACAGCTTAACAGCCGCAAATATAAGCTAATCAAGGTCCCATTCCCAAGTTCGCTCACGTAGAAAAATGCCTAAAAATGTGGTGGCTTATAATTTTGGGGAGGGCTGGCCAACCTCGTCCGCCGGACTCGAATGCAAGCAGATTTGCGCAGCACTCGCAGTGCCAAAATAAGGCCATGTCACAGCTACCTAAAAATATGCCTCCCGAAGGTCCCGCCCCCCATGTTCGGTCCCCACGCAAAAAATGTGCAAAAACGTGGTGGGCTATATCCTCTGGGGAGGATGGCTCACTTCGCCCCCGACTGGTCAAGCGACTTCCTTGAAACCCGAGCAATAGGCCGCGGGCACAGCTGCAATACAATAAGCCTTGAAGGTCTCACCTCAAGTTCGGGCTCCGCCGCAAAATGCCTAAAAACGGTGATATACTGGGGAGGGCTAACAACTTGGCCTCGCCTGGACTGAATGGGGCGAGACTTGCACCCCCTCTCGTGTGCAATAGGCCATGCGCACAATCGCGCCAAAAATAAGCCTAAGGTCCCGTCTCCTAAGTTCGTCCACGCAAAAATGCCTAAAACGCGGGAAGCAGGCTGTGGTGGTGGATGGCTGCAACCTCTCACCCCTGACTCGGTCGGTGAGACTTACTAGCCAGCCCCAGCAAAAATAGCTGTGGGGCACAGCTGGGCCCAAAATCTCAGCCCTCAAGGTCCTGCGCCCTGCTCCGGTCTCGCCGTGAAAATGCTCAAAAACGCCAGCGGAAGCAGCTCGGTGAGAAGCGCTAACATCATCTGGGCCGACTTTGAACGTAAAGCAGCTTTACGAGCGCTCCGTAGCAAAAAAATAGCCATGGATAAAGCAAAAATAGCAACAAGGTCCTTATCTCCTGGGAAAGTTTGTCCGCGCAAAATGCCTGAAAATGGTGGGCTACAGCCCTCGGGGAGTGGCTCGGGGCCAACTGGGTCCTACTGACTCTAATGGGGCGTGAGCTCTGCGAGCGCCTCCGTGTGCCAAAATAGCATGGGCATGGAGCCACGCAAAATAAGCCCCCGAGGTCCTTACAGCCCCCCTGTCTGGTCCGCCGCAAAATGCCCAAAAAGGTGTGATAAGGTCCCCTGTGGAGGCTGGGCCAACTTCGTCTCGCTGACTTGTGGTGCACAGACTCCCATGGCTCTCAGTTAAAGAGGCCGCACAACTGGGCGCCCTGCAACAAGCTCTCCCCCGAAGGTCCCGTGGCCCCTAAGTTCGTCCGCCGCAAAATGCCTAAAAACGGGTATACAGGCCTTTGGGAGAGGAACAACTCGGCCCGTCGTGACTACGGAATGGGGCGCAGACTTTGCAGCGCCTCCGTGGGTACTGTGGGCCAGGCTGCGGTGAAGAAGCAAACACCCAAAAAATAAGCCCTGATGCCCTCAGCCCTAAGTTCGTCTACGAAAATGCCTTAAACAACGGGCACAGTAGCCTTGGAGGGCTACCGACTTCTGTCCGTTGGACTGAATGGGGCGAGACTTATAGCGCTCCATGTACTAAAAATGTCGGTACAAACCGCCCCAAAAATAATAAGCCTCTCGAAGGTCCCGCCCCAAGTTCGTCCGCCACAAAAATGACAAAAACGGGTGGGGCAGTGCATTGGGGGAGGGGCTGGCCAACTTCGTCTCGGCTGACTCGAATGAGGCGGAGACTTCATAATGCCCTGTGCGCTGGAAAATTAGGTCATGTCAGTGGCGACGCTGGAAAATAAGCCCTTGAAGTTCCCGCCCTGCTCCGTCTCGCCCCGTAAAATACCTAAAACGGCATGGCCTGGGGGAGGGATGAAGCACCTGTCCACGTGGACTGGGAATGAGGAGAGACTTTACAGCGCCCAGAAAGCAAAATAGTCAAGGCACAGCTGCATTCCAAAATAAGCCCCCAAGGTCCCGCTCCCCAAGTCTGGGTCTCGTCGAAAATGCCTAAACAACGGGTGGCTTATAGCCCGGGGGGAGGCTGGCCCACTTCATCCGCCTCGTGACTCGGAATGGGGCGAGACTTCGCAGCGCTCCGGCGCTGTGGCCAGGCCGCGGGCAGCTCACGCCTAAAAATAAGCCCTGAAGGTCTCATCTCAAGTTTGTCCGCCGTAAAATGCTCAAAAACGGGTGGGCGAAAGTAGCCTCGGGAGAGGCCACAACTTCGGGCCTCGCTGACTTTAACCGCAGACTCTACGAGCGCCTCCGTGTGCCAAAAATATCTCATGGCACATGCGCGCCCAAAAATGAGCCTCGGGAAACTCTGGGTCCCCATGTTCGTCTCGCCGTAAAATGCCTTCTCAAAATGGGTGTGCTATAGCCTCGGGAGGTTGCCCACTTCAGTCCGCCTCGGACTCCCGAATGGCGCAGACCAGGAGCGCCTCCGCAGCCAAAAATAGCGCCTGCACACCCACGCCAAAATAAGCCCCCGAAGGTCCCGCCTCCTAAGTCTGGTCAGCTCGCCGTGCAAAAATGCCCAAAAACGGGTGGGCTATAGCCTTGGGGGAGGGGCTGGCCAACTTTGAACCGCCTCTGACTCCTAATGGGGGCAAGACCCTGCGAGCGCCCCGTGTGCTGGGTGGCCAGGTCATGCCACAGCCACGCAAAAATAAGCCCTGACACCTGCATCCTCAAGTTTGTCCGCCGAAAAATGCCTCAAAACGGCAGTGGGCTATGGCCTGGGAGGGCTGGCAACCCTTCGGTCCGCCGGACCTCGGAATGGGGCGAGACTCACAGCACCTCCGTGGTGCCAAAGAAGCTGCAAGTTGCCGTGCCCAGTAAATAAGCTCCGAAGGTCCGCCTAAGCCTGGTCCGCCTGCAAAATGGCCAAAAACGGGTGGGCCAGGTAGCCTGGGGGAGGGGCTGGCCCACTCTGTCCGCCTCGGACTCGGAATTGGGCGACTGGCAGCGCACTCCATGTGCTGGAAGAGATCATGACATGGCCACGCCTCAAAAATAAGCCCCCGGAAGGTCCTGCCCTGTCTGGCCTCGCTGCAAAATGCCTGTAAAAAACGTGTACATAGCCTGGAGGGAGGGGCTGGCCAACTCGTCCGCTCTGACTGGGAATTGGGCGAGACTTTGCGAGCCTCTTTGTGGTGCTGCACAGTCAGAGGCAGCCGCGCCCCCAAACAAGTCCCGAAGGTCCTGGCCCCAGTCTGTCTACTTAAAAATTCTAAAATGTGGCTGGTGTACTTGGGGAGGGCTGGGCTAACTTTAATCACTTATCTCTGAATGGGCCGAGACTTTGCAGCGCCCGTGTGCGTAAAAATAGACAGCGGACATGGCTGCGCCTAAAAATAAGCTCCCCAAAGGTCCTTGGCCCCTTCCGGTCCGCCGCAAAATGCCCAAAACGGTGGGCCATAGCCCTGTGGGGAGTGGATTGTACTGGCCTGCCTCGGACTCGGAATGAGTGCGTAGAGACTTATAGCACCTCCAGGTGCTGCCAGCCTGCGAGCACGGCCAGCGCCGCACACAAGCCCGAAGCGTCCGCCCCCAATATCTTCCGGGCCGCAAAATGCCCTAAACGGTGGCTACAGCCTTGGGGGAGGGGCTGGCCAACTTGGCCCGCCTGGACTCCGGAATGGGCCGAGACTTTGCAGCCCTCCGCAAAAGTTGTGTAAAATAGTCATGGGTGATAACACACCAATAATAAGCTCCCCATGGTCCCGCCTCCCAAGTTCATCCGCCGTGAAATGCCTCCAAAAAGGCTATAGCCCCGGGAGGGCTGGCCGACTCTCATCTCGCTGACTCGAATGAGGCATGAGATTTTAGCACTCCTCGTACTGTAAAAATAGGTCATGAAAGGTCAGCGCCTTCAATAATAAGCCCTGGATAATCCTGGCCTCAATATCTTCCACTGTAAAATGTCCCTTCCCAAAAATCAAAGGAAGCATAGACTTGGGGGAGGGGCTTGGATGCAAACTGTCTCACTGGATCTCGGAATGGGGCGAGAGTTTGCGCGCCCGTGTGCCAAAAATGGGCCAGGCTGGCGTGCACAGCGCCTAAAATATAAGCCACCAAGCGTCCTGCCCCAAGTTCGTCTGCAAATGCTGGGCAACTGGTAATATACTGAGGCTGGCCAACTTCGTCCGCCTCACGGACCTCGAATGGGCCAGACTCTATGAGCGTGCCCTCGTGGTAGCTGCAACAGGCTTCATGCGGGCACAGCCGCGCCAAAAATAGCCCCTAATCCCCCCAAAGTTCGTCCGCCTGCAAAAAATGCTAAAAACCACAAAATTTGAGCTTGGGGATGGTTGGCCAACCCCCCGCCCCGGACTCGAATGGGGTGCAGACTCACAGCACCTCCGTAGCCAAAAATAGGCTGCGGCCACTCCGCACCAAAAAATAAGCCCTCGGCTGTCCCATCTCAAGTTTGTCCGCCTGCAAAATGCCTGCAAACGGCAGGTGTGGCAGGCCTGGGAGGGGCTGTCAATTTCGCTCTGCCCCGGATCTCCGGAATGGGCGAGACTTTGCGAGGGCCCTCCAGTACAAAAATAGGCCGTGGCGGATACAGCCGCGCGCCCTAAAATAAGCCCCCCAAGGTCCTGGGCCCTCCCGTGGTTCACCGGGCATGGCAAAAATGCCAGCAAAACGGGGCGGGCTATGCGACTCTGGGGGAGGGACACAACTGGTCCTCGGACCCTGGAGCTGGGGCGTAGACTTTGCGAGCTCCTCCCGTGTGTTAAAATAGGCCGCGGCACAGCCGCGCCCACACAAGCTCCCGAAGGGTCCCGCCCCAAGTTCATCCGCCTGCACGCTCAAAATGGGGGCGCGAAGCATAAATTGGGAAGTGGTCGACTTATCCGCTCGGACTCGAATGAGGCGAGATTTTGCAGCACCTCCGTGTGCCTGTGGGCCAGGCCGCGCAGCGGTCATGCTCGCTACCACACAAGCTCCCGAAGGTCCTGGTCCCTCAATATCTTCCGCTGCAAAATGCCTGGAAAACTAGTAAGATAGACTTGGGAGTGGGCTGGCTCACTCTGGCCCACTGATCTTCGAATACCGGCGAGAGTTTGCGTAGCGCCTCCCGTGGCAAAAATGGTACAGGCTGCACAGCCGCGCCAAATATAAGCCATCAAGGTCCCGCCTCCCTAAGTTCGCCTGTCGTAAAAAATGCCTCAAAAAGGGATATACTCCTCAGAGGGAACAACTCTGTCCGCTCGGACTCGGAATGGGGCGATTTCAGCGCACCTCCGCAGTGCCAAAAATAAGTCAGCGGTCACAGCTGCGCTGGGCAAAAATATGCCCCGGGCTGGGTCCCGTCCCCATGTTCGCCCTCCGCAAAGGCTCCAAAACGGTTAATATAGCCTTGGGGAGGGCTGGCCAACCCCTCCGGCCTCGCTCGGACTCTGTATGGGCCGAGACTTTGCGATCGCCTCCGTTGCTGGGTGGTCAGGCCACGGGCACAGCTGCGCCTAAAAATAAGCCCCCGAAGGTCCCGCCTCCCAAGTTCGTCCGCCGCAAAATGCCTAAAAACGGGTGGCATAGCCTTTGGGGAGCGGGGGTTGCCGACTTCTCGTCCGCCGGACTCGGGAATGGGGCGAGACTCTGCGACGCCTCCGTGCGAAAATAGACCGCGGACACGGCTATGCCCAAAAATAATCCTCTCAAGGTCAGTCCCGAAGGTCCCCTCAAGTTCGCTCCGCCGCAAAATGCCCTAAAAACGGGTGGGCTATAGCCTTGAGGAGGGGGCTGGCCAACTTCGTCCCTTGGACCTCGGATCTTTGAATTGGGCGAGACTTTGCGTAGCGCTCTTGTGTGCCAAAATTAGGCCATAGGCACAGCCGCTCCCAAAAATAAGCCCCGAGGCCCTGGGCCCCAAGTTCGTCCGCCGCAAAAATTCCTTAAAAACGCGGGCTATAGCCTTGGGAGGGCTGGCCAACTTGTCCGCCGGACTCGGAATGGGCCGAGACTTTGCAGCGCCTCCTGCAGCGAAAATAGGCCTGGGAACTGCCGCACCTAAAATAAGCCCTAAGGTCCCGCCCCAAGTTCGTCTCGCCGCAAAAATGCCCAAAAACGGGTGGGCTATAACCTGGGGGAGGGCTGGCCAACTTTGTCCACCGGACTTTGAATGGGCAAAAACTTTGCAGCACTCCGTGTGCCAAAACCAGCTGGGCACAGCCGCGCCCAAAAATAAGCCCGTTTGATGGTCCCGTCCCCAAGTTCGTCCGGGCCAAACTGCAAAAAATGCTCAAAAACGGGTGGCCAAGCAGGCTGGCCAACTGGCCATTCGGGACTGAATGGGGCGAGTCTTTGCAGCGCCTCCATGTGCCAAAATAGGCCGTGGGCACAGCGCGCCTAAAAATAAGCCCCCAAGGTCCAGTCCAAAAGTTTGTCCGTCTAAAATGCCCAAAAACGGTGGGCTATAGCCTGGGGAGGGGCTGGCCAACTTCGCCCGCTCGACTCGGAATGGGGCGAGACTTTGCATCACCGCCTCCGTGGTGCAAAATAGGCCGCGGGCACAGCCACGCCAAAATAATCCCAAAGGTCCCGTCCCCAAGTTCATCCGCCGCGAAATGCTCCAAAAACGGGTGGGCTATTGCCTTGGTGGGAGGCTGGCCAACTTCGTCCGCCGGACTCGGAATGGGGCGAGACTTCCCTGCAACCGCCTCCCCAGTGGGTGCCAAAATAGGCCACGGCACAACCGCGCCAAAAAAATAAGCCCCGAAGGTCCCATTCCAAAGTTCGTCCGCGCAAAATGCCTAAAAACGGTGGCTATAGCCTGGGGGAGTGGGTTGGCCAACTTCGTCCGCCGGACTCGGGAATGGGCGAGACTTTGCGAGCACCCTCCGTGGTGCTGTAATAGCTGGGTGGCACTGCCGCTTAAAAATAAGCCCCCGGCTGGGTCCCATCCCCAAGTTTATCCGCCACAAAAATGCCCAAAAACGGGTGGGCTATAGCCTCATGGGGGAGGGGTTGGCCAACTTCGTCCAATGGACTCTGAAGGCAGACTTGCGATCGCTCCATAAGGTAAAAATAGCCACGGGCACAGCCGCGCCAAAAATGGGCCAAGCCTCGAAGGTCCCGCCCCAAGTTCGTCTCGCCGCAAAAATGCCCAAAACGGGTGGGCTATAGCCTGGGGAGGGGCTGGCCAACTTCTGGCCCGCCGGCCTCGAATGGGGCGAGACTTGCGATCGCCTCCGTTTGCTAAAATAGGCCACGGCACAGCCGCGCCCAAAAATAAGCTCCTCCCTCAAGGTCCCTGGGCCCCCAAGTTCGGTCCGCTCGCAAAATGCCCAAAAATGGGTGGGCTATATCCTTGGGGGACGGCTGGTAAACTTCTGTCCGCCTGACTGAATGGGGCGAAATCTTGCGAGCGCCTTCCGTGGTGCCAAAATAGGCCGTGACTGTAAAGCCGCACTCCAAAAATAAGCCCCCAAGGTCCCTGGCCCCTGAAGTTCGGCCCGCTCGCAAAATGCCCAAAAACAGTGGGCTATAGCCTGGGGGAGGGGCTGGCCAACTGGTCCGCTCGGACTCGCTGAATGGGACGAGACTTTGCGAGTGGCTTCCGTGTGCCAGGGCTAAAATAGTCGCAGGCACAGCCGCACCCAAAAATAAGCCCCGGGTCCTGGGCCCCCTGAGTTCGTCCGCCAGCAAAATGCCCAAAAACAGGTGGGCTATAGCTTTTTGCGGGAGGGGCTAACTTTGTCCGGGCATTCGGACTCGGAATGGGGCGAGACTTTGCGAGCGCCTCCGTGTGCCAAACAGGCCAGGCAAAGTGGCACAGCCGCACCCAAAAATAAGCCCTCAAGGTCCAGTCCGAAAGTTCGCCCGCTCCGCGTAAAATGCCCAAAACGGGTGGGCGAGGAATTGGGAGGGCTGGCCAATCCTGCCTCGCCGGACTCGAATGGGGCGAGACTTCATGCGAGCGCCTCCAGGTGCAAAATAGCCATGGGCACAGCAGCGCCAAAAATAAGCTCCCCTCAAGGTCGCGCTCCTCAAGTTCGTCCACCGCAAAATTGCCTTCAAAACGTGTGGCTACAGCCTTGGGGGAGGGGCTGGCCAACCGTCCGCCGGACTCTGAATGGGGCGAGACTTGCGAAAGCGCTCCGGTGTGCTGTAATAGGCCGCGGGCACAGCCGCACTGAAAATAAGCCCGAAGGTCTGTCCTGCAGGCCCAAGTTCGTCCGCCGCAAAATGCCCAAAAACGGGTGGGCTATAGCCTTCGGGGAGGGATGGCTAACCCTGTCCGCTCGGACTCGGAATGGGGCGCAGACTTTAAGCACCCTCCGTGTGGTGCTGTAATAGGCCGCGGGCACAGCCGCGCCTTAAAAATAAGTGCCCGAAGGTCCCGTCCCCAAGCTCGTCCGCTGCAATAATGCCCAAAAACGGAGGGCTATAGCCTTCGGGGGAGGGATGGCCAACTTCGTCCGCTCGGACTTGGAATGGGGTGAGACTTTTGCGAGCGCCTACTACGTGGTATGAAAATAGGCCGCGGCACAGCCACCAAAAATAAGCCCCGAAGGTCCTGGCCCCCAAGTTCGTCCGCCGCAAAATGCACAAAACAGGTGGGCTATAGCCTTGGGGGAGAGGCTGGCCCACTCTCGTCCGCCGGACTGGGAATGGGACGAGACTTTGTGAGCGCCTCCGTGGTACCAAAATAGGTCGCGGGCACAGCCGTGCCCAAAAATAAGTTTTTCCACGAAGGTCCCTTCCCAAGTTCGTCCGCCGTAAAATGCCCAAAAACGGGTGGGCTATAGCCTTCGGGGAGGGATGGCCAACTTTGTCCGGTCGGACTCGGGAATGGGGCGAGACTTTGCGAGCGCCTCCGTGTGCGAAAATAGCCGTGGGAACTCAGACCTAAAAATAAGCCCCCGAAGGTCCCTGGCCCCTCAAGTTCGTCCGCCGCAAAAATGCCCAAAAAACGGGTGGGCTATAACCTTGGGGGGAGGGGCCAACTTTGTCCACCGTACTGAATGGGGCAAAACCTGCAGCACCTCCGGGTGCCGTGCTAACCAGAAGGGCACAGCCGCGCCCAAAAATAAGCCCGCTGATGGTCCCGTCCCCAAGTTCGTCCGCCGCAAAATGCCCTCAAAAACAAAGTGGGCTATAGCCTTGGGGGAGGGGCTGGCCTAACTCGTCCGCCGGACTCGAATGGGCGAGTCTTTGCGAGCTACCTCCATGTGCCAAAAATAGGCCGTGGGGCACAGCCGCGCCCAAAAATAAGCCCCCTCAAGGTCCAGTCCTAAAGTTCGTCCTGTCGCAAAATGCCCAAAAACGGTGGCTGGCTATAGCCTTGGGGGAGGGCTGGCCAACTTCGTCCGCCGGACTCTGAATGGGGCGAGACTTTGCGACCGCCTCCGTGTGCAAAATAGCCATGGGCACAGCCACGCCAAAAAAATAATCCCCCAAAGGTCCTGGCCCCAAGTTCATCCGCCGCGAAAATGCCCAAAAACGGGTGGGCTATTGCTTGAGGGGGTGGGCTGGCCAACTTCTGTCCGCCGGACTCGGAATGGGGCGAGACTTGCAACCGCTTCCGTGTGCTAGGCTGGCACAACCGCGCCCAAAATAAGCCGCCAAGGTCCTGGCCCCAAGCTCGGCCCGCCGCAAAATGCCTAAAATCGGGTGGGCTATAGCCTCGGGGAGGGGCTGGCTGTCGCCGCTGACTCGGGAATGGGGTGAGACTTTGTGAACACTCCTCCGTGTGCTGTAATAGTCCGCGGGCACAGCTGCCAAAAATAAGCCCCGGCAAGGACCCGCCCCCAAGTTCGTCCGCAGCAAAATTTCCCAAAAACGGTGGGCTATAGCCTTGGGGGAGGGGTTGGCCAACTTTGGCCCGCCGGACTTCAGAATGGGGGAGACTTTGCAGCGCCTCGTGCGCCAAAATAGGCCGCAGGCACAGCCGCGCCCAAAATAAGCCTCCAAGGTCCCCCCCAAGTTCGCTCCGCCGCAAAACGCCTAAAACGGGTGGCTAGAGCCTTGGGGGGAGGGGCTGGCCCACTTCCTTCCGCCGAACTCCGAATGGGACGAGACTTTACGAGCGCCCACCGTGCTGTGGTAATAGTCCGCGGGCACAGCCGTGCCCAAAAATAAGTCCGAAGGTCCCGTCCCCAAGTTCGTCCGCAGCAAAATTCCTAAAACGGTGGGCTATAGCCTTGGGGAGGGGCTGGTCAACTTCGTCTCAATGGACTCGGAATGGGGCGCAGACTTTGCGAGCGACTTGTGCTAAAAATAGGCCGCTGGCACAGCCGCACCCAAAAATAATCCCCCGAAGGTCCCGTCCCAAGTTCGTCCGCCGCAAAAATGCCTAAAAACAGTGGGCTATAGCCTTGGGAGGGGCTGGCCCACTTCCTTCCGCCTCGGACTAGGAATGGGGTGAGACTTGAGCGGCCTCGTCGTGCAAAATAGTCCACGGGCACAGCGCGCCCCAAATATAAGCCCCTCGAAGGTCCCGTCCCCAAGTTCGTCCGCCGCAAAATGCCCAAGAAACGGGTGGCTATAGCCTTGGGGAGGTGGTTGGCCTACTTCTCGCTGACTCGGAATGGGGCGATTATTTGCGCAGTGCCCTCCGTGGTGCTGGGGTTAGCCGCTGGCACAGCCGCGCCCAAAAATAAGCCCCGAACGTCCCGCCCCCAAGTTCGTCCGCCTCAAAATGCCCAAAAATGGGGCGGTTATAGCCTTGGGAGGGGCTGGCCAACCTCGTCCGCCGAACTCGGAATGGGACGAGACTTTTGCGAGCGCCTCCGTGTGCTGCAAAATAGGCCACGGGCACAGCCGCACTCCAAAAATAGGCCCCGAAGGTCCCGTCCCAAGTTCGTCCGCCGCAAAATGCCTAAAACGGGTGGGCTATAGCCTTGGGGAGGGCTGGCCAACTTCTGGTCCGCTCGGACTCGAATGGGCTGAAAATTTGCGAGCGCTCCGTGTACCAAAATAGGCCGGGCACAGCCGAACCCAAAAATAAACCCCCGAAGGTCCCGCCCCAAGTTCGTCCGCCGCAAAATGCCCAAAAATGGGTGGGTTATAGCCTTGGGGAGTGGGCTGGCCAACATCGTCCGCCGGACTCGGAATGGGGCGAGACTTTGCGAACGCCTCCCTGTGCTAAAAATAGGCCGCTGGGCACAGCCGCACTCCAAAAATAAGCCCCCGAAGGTCCCGCCCCCAAGTTCGTCCGCCGCAAAATGACCAAAAATGGGTGGGCTATAGCCTCGGGGAGTGGGCTGGCTAACTTCGTCCGCCTGGACTCGGAATGGGGCGAGACTTTGGGAGCACCTGTACTAAAATAGGCCGCGGACACAGCCGAGCTAAAAATAAGCCCCCGAAGGTCCCGTCCCTGGAAGTTCGTCCGCCGCAAAAATGCCCAAAACGGTGGGCTATAGCCTTGGGGGAGGGGCTGGCCAACTTCGTCCACTGGACTCGGAATGGGACGAGACTTTTGCGATCGGCCTCCGAGTGCCAAAAATAGGCCGCGGACACAGACGTGCCCAAAATAAGCCCTCAAGGTCCCGCCCCAACTTCGTCCGCTGCAAAAAGCCCAAAAACGGGCGGGCTATAGCCTTGGGGGAGGGCTGGCCTACTTCGTCCGGCCGGACTCGGAATGGGGCGAGACTTTGCGAGCGCCTCCGTGTGCCAAAATAGGCCGCGGGCACAGTCGCGCCCAACAATAAGCCCTCAAGGTCCCGCCCCAAGTTCATCTCACGCAAAATGCCCAAAACGGTGGCTATAGTCTTGGGGAGGGCTGGCCAACTCGTCCGCCTCGGACTCGGAATGGGGCGAGAGTTTGAGAGCGCCCTCCGTGTGCCAAAGAGGCAGCAGGCACAGCCGCACCCAAAAATAAGCCCTGAAGGTCCCGCCCCAAGTTCGTCCGCCGCAAAAATGCCCAAAAAACGGGTGGGCTATAGCCTTGGGGGGAGGGGCTGGCCAACTTCGTCCGCCGGACTCGGAATGGGGCGAGACTTTGTGAGCGCACTCCGTCTGCCAAAAATAGGCCGCAGGCACAGCCGCACCCAAAAATAAGCCCCCAAAGGTCCCGTCCCCAAGTTCGCCGTAAAATGCCTAAAACGGGTGGGCTATAGCCTTGGGGTGTGGGTTGGCCTACTTCATCCGCCGGACTCGGAATGGGGGCGAGACTTTGCAGCGCCTCCGTGTGCCAAAATAGGCCGTGGTGTACAGCCGCCCAAAAATAAGCCCCCGAAGGTCCCGCCCTAAGTTCGTCCGCCGCAAAATGCCCAAAACGGGGGGGCTAGAGCCTGGGGGGGAGGGGCTGGCCAACTTTGTCCGCCGGACTCAGAATGGGGCGAGACTTTGCGAGCACCCTCCGTGTTCCCTAAATAGGCCGTGGGCACAGCCGCGCCCAAAAATAAGCCCCCTAAGGTCCCGTCCCCAAGTTCGTCCGCCGCAAAAATGCCCAAAAAACGGGTGGGCTATAGCCTTGGGGGGAGTGGCTGGCCAACTTCGTCCGCCGGACTCGGAATGGGATGAGACTTTACGAGCGCCCTCCGTGTGCCAAAAATAGGCCACGGCCACAGCCGCATCCCAAAATAAGCCCCCGAAGGTCCCGTCCCCAAGTTCGTCCGCCCGCAAAATGCCTAAAAACGGGTGGCTATAGCCTTGGGGGAGGGCTGGCCAACTCTGTCCGCCAGACTGGGAATGAGGCGAGACTTTTCGAACGCTCCGTGTACCAAAAATAGCCACGGGGACAGCCGCGCCCAAAATAAGCCCCCGAAGGTCCCGGCCCCCAAGTCTCGGCCCGCCGCAAAATGATCAAAACGGGGCGGGCTATAGCCTTGGGGGAGGGGCTGGCCAACTCGTCCGCCGGACTCGAATGGGGCGAGACTTTACGAGCACCCTACGTGGTACCAAAATAGGCCGCGGACACAGCTGGAGCCCAAAAATAAGCCCCCGAAGGTCCCGCCCCAAGTTCGTCCGCCGCAAAATGCCCAAAACGGGTGGGCTATAGCCTGGGGGAGTGGGTTGGCCAACTGGCCCGCCGGACTTAGAATGGGGCGAGACTTTGCGAGCAGACTCCGTGAGCTAAAATATGCCGCGGGCACAGCCGCGCCCAAAAATAAACCCCGAAGGTCCGCCCCCAAGTTCATCCACCGCAAAATGCCCAAAAACGGGTGGGCTATAGCCTTGGGGGAAGGGGCTGGCCCACTCTCGTCCGGGCCAGACTCGGAATGGGGAGAGACTTTGCGAGCGGCCACCAGAATGTTCTAAAATAGGCCACTGCACAGCCGCACCCAAAAATAAGGCCCCGAAGGTCCCGTCCCCAAGTTCGTCCGCCGCAAAATGCCTAAAACGGGTGGGCTATAGCCTTGGGGGAGGGCTGGCTAACTTCGTCCGCCAGACTCTGGAATGGGGCGAGACTTTGCAGTGCCCTACGTGTGCCAAAAATAGGCTGCAGGCAGAGCTGCGCCCTAAAAATAAGCCCCCAAGGTCCCGTCCCCAAGTTCGTCCGCCGCAAAATTCCCAAAATCGGGTGGGCTATAGCCTTGGGGAGGGGCTGGCCAACTCGTCCGCCGGACTTGGAATGGGGCGAGACGCTGCAGTGCTCTCCATGCGCCTTAAATAGGCCGCGCGGCACAGCCGCGCCCAAAAATAAGCTTCCCCCAAGGTCCCGTCCCCAAGTTCGTCCGCCGCAAAATGCCCAAAAACGGGTGGGGGCTATAGCCTGGGGGAGGGCTGGCCAAATTCGTCCGCCGGACTCTGAATGGGGGCGAGACTTTTGCAGCGCACCACGCGGTGCCCTCAGGACGCGGCACAGCCGCGCCCAAAAATAAGCCCCCTAAGGTCCCGTCCCAAGTTCGTCCGCCGCAAAATGCCCAAAAACGGGTGGGCTATAGCCTTGGGGAGGTTGGCCAACTTCGTCCGCCCGGACTCGGAATGGGACGAGACTTTATGAGCACCTCCGTGTGTTAAAAATAGGCCGCGGCACAGCCGGCCCCAAAATAAGCCCCCGAAGGTCCCGCCTTCAAGTTCGTCCGCCTACAAAATGCCTAAAAACGGGTGGGCTATAGCCTTGGGGGAGGGGCTGGCCAACTTCGTCCGCCGCTGACTCGGAATAAGGCGAGACTTTACGAGCGCCTGTGTGCCAAAATAGGCCACGGGCGCAGCCGCCCAAAAATAAGCCCCAAGGTCCCGTGGCCCCAAGTTCGTCCGCCGCAAAATGCCCAAAAACGGTGGGCTATAGCCTTGGGGGAGGGGCTGGCTAACTTCGTCCGCCGGACTCGGAATGGGGCGAGACTTGCGAGCGCCTCCGTGTGCCAAAATAGGCCGTGGGCACAGCTGCGCCCTAAAATAAGCTCCCGAAGGTCCCGTCCCAAAGTTCGTCCGCGCAAAATGCCCGAAAACGGGTGGGCTATAGCCTTGGGGGAGGGGCTGGCTAACTCTCATCCGCCGGACTCGGAATGGGGGCGAGACTTTACGAGCGCCTCCGTGTGCTGTGGGCCAGCCGCGGCCACAGCCGCATCCCAAAATAAGCCCCCGATGGTCCGTCCCCAAGTTCGTCCGCCGCAAAATGCCCAAAAACGGGTGGGCTATAGCCTCTGGGGGAGGGGCTGGCCCACTTCGTCCGCCGGACTCGGGAATGGGGCGAGACTTTGCAGAGCCCTCCGTGTGCCAAAATAGCCGCGGGCACAGCCGCACAAAAATAAGCCCCCAAGGTCCCCGCCAAGTTCGTCCGCCGCAAAATGCCTAAAACAGGTGGGCTATAGCCTTGGGAGCGAGGTTGGCCAACTCGTCTCGCCGGACTCGGAATGGGGCGAGAGTTTGCGAGCACCATCCGTGTACCAAAAATAGACCGCGGGCAAAGCCGCACCCAAAAATAGACCGCGGGCACAGCCGCGCCCAAAAATAAGCCCCCGAAGGTCCCGTCCCGATGTTCGTCCGCCGCAAAATGCCTAAAATAACGGTGTGGGCTATAGCCTGGGGGAGGGGCTGGCCCACTCCCTGTCCGCCGGACTCGGAATGGGGCGAGACTTTGCGAGCATCCTCCGTGCTAGGGCGGCACAGTCGCGCCCAAAAATAAGCCCCCGAATGTTCCGTCCCCAAGTTAGTCGCAAAAATGCCCAAAATGGGTGGGTTATAGCCTTGGGGGAGGGGTTGGCCAACTTCTGTCCGCTGACTCGGAATGGGGCTGAGACTTTGCGAGCGCCTCTGCGTGTACTAGGCCGCTGGACACAGCCGCGCCAAAAATAAGCCCCCGAAGGTCCCGCCCCTCAAGTTCGTCCGCCGCAAAATGCCCAAAAACGGGTGGGCTATAGCCGTGGGGAGGGGTTGGCCCACTTCTGTCCGCCGGACTCAGAATGGGGCGAGACTTTGCGAAAGCGGACTCGTCTGCCAATAGGCCGCGGCACAGCCGCGCCCAAAAATAAGCCCCGAAGGTCCCGCCCCAAGTTCGCTCCACCACAAAAATGCCCAAAAACGGGTGGGCTATAGCCTTGGGGAGGGCTGGCCAACTTCGTCCGCCGACTGGATCGGGAGAGACTTTACAGCGGCCTCCAGTTCTAAAATAGGCCGGTACAGCCGACCCAAAAATAAGCCCCCAAGGTCCCGCCCCAAGTTCATCCGCCGCAAAAATGCCCAAAAACGGGTGGCTGTAGCCTTAGAGGGGCTGGCCAATCCGCTGCACTCGGAATGGGGAGAGAATTCGCGAGCGGCCTCCAGAGCCGTGTTCTAAAAAATAGGCCGCCACACAGCCGACTCCAAAATAAGCCCCGAAGGTCCCGCCCCCAAGTTCATCCGCCGCAAAATGCCCAAAAACGGGTGGTTGTAGCCTTTGGGGAGGGGTTGGCCCACCGTCCGCCGGACTCGGAATGGGGCGAGACTTTGCGAGCGCCTCCGTGTGCCAAAATAGGCCGCGACACAGCCGCGCCCAAAAATAAGCCCCCGAAGGTCCCGTCCCCAAGTTCGTCTCGCCCGCAAAATGCCCAAAAACGGGTGGGCTATAGCCTGGGGGGAGGGGCTGGCCAACTTCGTCCGCCGGACTCTGGAATGGGGCGAGACTTTACGAGCGCCCTCTGTGTGCCAAAATAGGCCACGGGCGCAGCCGCGCCAAAATAAGCCCCCGAAGGTCCGCCCCTCGTCCACGCAAAATGCCCAAAAATGGGTGGGCTATAGCCTGGGAGGCTGGCTAACTTCGTCCGCCGGACCGGAATGGGGCGAGACTTGCAGCGCCTCCGTGTGCCAGGCCGTGGGCACAGCTGCGCCCTAAAATAAGCCCCCCGAAGTCCCGCCCCCAAGTTCGTCCCGCAAAATGCCCGAAAACGGCGGGCTATAGCCTTGGGAGGGGCTGGCTAATCTCCCGCCGGACTCGGAATGGGGCGAGACTTTACGAGCGCCTCCGTGTGCGGGCCAGGCTGCGGCCACAGCCGCATCCCAAAATAAGCCCCGATGGTCCCGTCCAAGTTCGTCCGCCGCAAAAATGCCCAAAAACGGGTGGGCAGCCTTGGGGGAGGGGCTGGCCACCTCGTCCGCCGGACTCGGAATGGGGCGAGACTTGCGAGAGCCCTCCGTGTGCTAAATAGTCGCGGGCACAGCCGCACAAAAATAAGCCCCCGAAGGTCCCGCCGCCAAGTTCGTCCGCCGCAAAATGCCCAAAACAGGTGGGCTATAGCCTTGGGAGGAGGCTGGCCAATCTCTCCCGCCGGACTCGGAATGGGGCGAGAGTTTGCAGCACCATCCGTGGCCTGGGGCCCATGGCAAAGCCGCGCCAAAATAGACCCAAGGGCACGGCCGCGCCCAAAAATAAGCCCCCGAAGGTCCCGTCCCGATGTTCGTCCGCCGCAAAAATGCCCAAAATACGGGTGGGCTATAGCCTTGGGGGGAGGGGCTGGCCCACTTCGTCCGCCGGACTCGGAATGGGGCGAGACTTTGCGAGCATCCTCCGTGTGCCAAAAATAGGCCGCGGGCACAGCCGCGCCCAAAAATAAGCCCCCGAATGTCCCGTCCCCAAGTTAGTCCGCCGCAAAAATGCCCAAAAAATGGGTGGGCTATAGCCTTGGGGGGAGGGGCTGGCCAACTTCGTCCGCCGGACTCGGAATGGGGCGAGACTTTGCGAGCGCCCTGCGTGTACCAAAAATAGGCCGCGGACACAGCCGCACCCAAAAATAAGCCCCCGAAGGTCCCGTCCCCAAGTTCGTCCGCCGCAAAAATGCCCAAAAAACGGGTGGGCTATAGCCTTGGGGGGAGGGGCTGGCCCACTTCGTCCGCCGGACTCGGAATGGGGCGAGACTTTGCGAGCGGACTCGTCTGCTGTAGGCCGCGGGCACAGCCGCACCCAAAAATAAGCCCCGAAGGTCCCGCCCCAAGTTCGTCCGCCGCAAAAAATGCCTAAAAACGGGTGGCTATAGCCTTGGGGGAGGGGCTGGCCAACTCGTCCACGACTCGGAATGGGGCGAGACTTACGAGCGCCTCTGTGTGCCAAAATAGCTACGGGCGCAGCCGCCCAAAAATAAGCCCCGAAGGTCCCGCCCAAGTTCGTCCGCCGTAAAAAATGCCCAAACAACGGGTGGGCTATAGCCTGGGGAGGGCTGGCCAACTTCCGCTCGGACTCGTAATGGGGCGAGACTTGCAGCTGCCTCAGGCCAAAATAGGCCGCGGGCACAGCCACGCCAAAAATAAGCCCCCAAAGGTCCCGCCCCCAAGTTCGTCCGCTGCAAAATGCCCAAAAATGGGTGGGCTATAGCCTTGGGGAGGGCTGGCCGACTCTGCCCATTGACTCGGAATGGGGCGAGACTTTGCAGCGCCCATGCAGTGTAAAATAGGCCGCGGACACAGCCGCGCCAAAATAAGCCCCCGAAGGTCCCGTCCCCAAGTTCGTCTCGCCGCAAAATGCCCAAAAACGGGTGGGCTTATAGTCGTGGGGGAGGGGGCCGCCCGTCCGCCGGACTCGAATGGGGCGAGACTGCAGCGGACTCCGTGGTGCCAGGCCGCGGGCACAGCCGCGCCCAAAAATAAGCCCCCAAGGTCCCGCCCCAAAGTTCGTCCGCCGCAAAATGCCCAAAAACAGGTTGGCTATAGCCTTGGGGGAGGGGCTGGCTCTACTTCGTCCGCCTCGGACTCGAATGCGGTGAGACTTGAGCGCCTCCGTGTGCCAAAAATAGGTCAAAGCGGCACAGCAGCGACCAAAATAACCCCCGAAGGTCGCGTCCCCAAGTTCGCCCGCCGCAAAAATGCCTAAAAACGGGAGGGCTATAGCCTTGGGGGAGGGCTGGCCAACTGGCCCGCCGGACTCGGAATGGGGCGAGACTTTGTGAGCGCCTCCGTAGCCAGGCCGCGGACACAGCCGCGCCCAAAAATAAGCCCCCGAAGGTCCCGTCCCCTAAGTTCGTCCGCTGCAAAATACCAAAAATGGGTGGGCTATAGCCTTGGGGGAGGGCTGGCCAACTTCCCGCCGGACTCGGAATGGGGCGAGACTTTGCGAGCGCCTTGCGCAGTGGCCAGGCCGCGGACACAGCCGCGCCCAAAAATAAGCCCTCGAAGGTCCCGTCCCCAAGTTCGTCCACCGCAAAATGCCCAAAAACGGTGGGCTATAGCCTTGGGGGAGGGGCTGGCCTACTTCGTCCGCTTGACTGAATGGGGCGCAGACTTTGCGAGCGCTCCGTGTGCCAGGGTCGCGGCACAGCAGCGCCCAAAAATAAGCCCCCGAAGGCTGCGCCCAAGTTCGTCCGCCGCAAAATGCCTAAAACGGAGCTGGCTATAGCCTTGGGGAGGGCTGGCCAACTCGTCCGGACTCGGAATGGGGCGAGACTGCAGCACCCTCCCCGAAAATAGGCGGGCGGCAGCGCGCAAAAATAAGGCCCCAAGGTCCCGCCCAAGTTCGCCCGCCGCAAAATGCCCAAAAACGGGTGGGCTATTGCCTTGGGGGAGGGCTGGCACACCTCGTCCGCCGGGATCGGAATGGGGCGAGATTTGCAGCACCTCCGTGGTGCCAAAATAGGCCGGCACAGCCGCACCCAAAAATAAGCTCCCCGAGGGTCCCGCCCACAAGTTCGTATGCGCGCAAAATGCCCAAAAACGGTGGACTATAGCTTTGGGGGAGGGGCTGGGCCACTTCGTCCGCCGGACTCGGAATTGGGCGAGACTTCATCAGCGCCCTTTTGTGCCAAAATAGGCCGCGGCACAGCCGCGCCCAAAAATAAGCCCCCAAAGTCCCGCCCCAAGTTCGTCCGCCAAAATGCCTAAAAACGGGTGGGCTATAGCCATGGGGAGGGGCTGGCCAACTGGCCCGCGGACTGAATGGGGCGAGACTTTGGGAGCGCCTCCGTGTAGCCGCGGCACAGCCGCGACCAAAAATAAGCCCCAAGGTCCCGCCCCCAAGTTCGTCCGCCGCAAAATGCCTAAAAACGGGTGGGCTATAGCCTTGGGGGAGGGCTAGCCAACTTCGTCCCTCGGACTCGGAATGGGGTGAGACTCGAGCGCCTCCGTGCAAAATATGCCGCGGGGTCAGCCGCGCCCTAAAATAAGCCCCCGAAGGTCCCTGCTCCCGTCCGCCGCAAAAATGCCCAAACAACGGTGGGCTATAGCCTCGGGGGAGGGCTGGCCAACTTGTCTCGCTGACTGAATGGGTCGAGACTTTGCGAGCGCCTCCATGTGCCAAAAATAGGCCGCCGCACAGCCGTGCCTAAAAATAAGCCCCCGAAGGTCCTGCTCCAAAGTTCGTCCGCCGCAAAACGCCTTAAAAACGGGTGGGCTATAGCCTGGGAGGCTGGCCAACTCGTCCGCCGGACTCGGGAATGCGCCGAGACTTTGCGAGCGCTCCGTGTGCAAAAATAGGCCGCGGTCACAGCCACGCCCAAAAATAAGCCCCCCAAGGACCTGCCCAAAGTTCGTCCGCCGCAAAATTCCCAAAAACGGGTGGGCTATAGCCTGGGGGAGGGCTGGCCAACGCCGTCCGCCGGACTCGGAATGGGGCGAGACTTTGCGAGCCCTCCGTGTGCTAGGCCGCGGCACAGCCGCCCCAAAAATAAGCCCCGAAGGTCCCGTCCCCAAGTTCGTCCGCCGCAAAAATGCCCAAAAACGGGTGGCTATAGCCTTCGGGGAGGGCTGGCCAACTCGTCCGCCGGACTCGGAATGGGGCGAGACTTGCGACCTCCTCCGTGCCAAAATAGCCACGGGCGCAGCCGCGCCAAAAAATAAGTTCCCGAACGTCCCGTCCCCAAGTTCGTCCGCCACAAAAATGCCCAAAAAACGGGTGGGCTATAGCCCTGGGGGGAGGGGCTGGCCGACTTCGTCCGCCAGACTCGGAATGGGGCGACACTTTGCGAGCGCCCTCCGTGTGCTGGGGCCGCTGGCACAGCCGCGCCCAAAAATAAGCTCCTCGAAGGTCCCTGGCCCCAAGTTCAGTAAAATGCCCGAAAACGGGCGGGCTATGACTTGGGGAGGCTGGCCAATCTCGTCCGCTCGGACTCGAATCCGGCGAGATTTTGCGAGCACCTCCGTGTGCCAAAATAGCCACGGGCACAGCCACACCAAAAATAAGCCCCAAGGTCAGTGCCAAGTTCGCCCGCCGCAAAATGCGCAAAATGGGTGGGCTATAGCCTTGGGGGAGGGCTGGCCAACATCGTCCGCCGACTCGGAATGGGGCGAGACTTGCCAGCGCCTCCATGTGCCAAAATAGGCTGCGGGCACAGGCATGCCAAAAATAAGCCCCCAAAGGTCCCGGCCCCAAGTTCGTCCGCCGCAAAAATGCCCAAAAACGGGTGGGCTATAGCCTGGGGAGGCTGGCCCACTCTGTCCGCCGGACTCGGAATGGGGCAAGATTTTTGCGAGCACACTTCAGTGTGCCAGGCCGCGGCACAGCCGCCCA
This sequence comes from Citrus mangshanensis, assembly GCA_030449895.1. NCBI lineage: Eukaryota > Viridiplantae > Streptophyta > Magnoliopsida > Sapindales > Rutaceae > Citrus > Citrus mangshanensis. The sequence goes on along the minus strand of JASUUJ010000120.1, from coordinate 456,700 downwards.
AAATAAGCCCCGAAGGTCCCGCCCCCAAGTTCGTCCGCCCGCAAAATGCCCAAAAACGGTGGGCTATAGCCTGGGGAGGGGCTAGCCAACTTCGTCCGCTCGGAATCGGAATGGGGTGAGACTTTGCGAGCGCCTCCGTGTGTAAAAATATGCCATGGTCAGCCGCGCCCTAAAATAAGCCCCCGAAGGTCCCGCTCCCAAGTTCGTCCGCCCGCAAAATGCCTAAAAACGGCGTGGCTATAGCCTGGGGGAGGGGCTGGCCAACTTTGTCCGCCGGACTGGAATGGGTCGAGACTTTGCGAGCGCTCCATGTGCATAGGCCGCCGCACAGCCGCGCCAAAAATAAGCCCCGAAGGTCCTGCCCAAAGTTCGTCCCGCCGCAAAACGCCCAAAACGTGGGGTGGGCTATAGCCTGGGGGAGGGGTTGGCCAACTTCGTCCGCCTGACTCGGAATGGGTAGAGACTTTGCGAGCGCCATCCGTGTGCCAAAATAGGCCGCGGTCACAGCCGCTCCCAAAAATAAGCCCCCGAAGGTCCCGTCCCCAAGTTCGTCCGCCGCAAAATGCCCAAAAACGGGTGGGCTATAGCCTCTGGGGAGGGGCTGGCCAACTCGTCCGCTCGGACCTCGGAATGGGGCGAGACTTTGCGAGCTCCTCCGTGTGCCAAAATAGGCCACGGCACAGCTGCGCCAAAAATAAGTTCCCTAACGTCCTCCCCCAAGTTCGTCCTACAAAATGCCTAAAAACGGGTGGGCTATAGCCCTGGGAGGGGCTGGCGACTTCGTCCGCCAGACTGGAATGGGGCGACACTTTGCGAGCGCCCGTGTGCTGGGGCCGGGCACAGCCGCGCCAAAATAAGCCCTCGAAGGTCCTGGCCCCAAGTTCGTCTCGCAGCAAAATGCCCGAAAACGGGTGGGCTATAGACTTGGGGGAGGGCTGGCTGAACTCGTCCCGCTCGGACTCGAATGGCGAGATTTGCGAGCACCTCCGTGTGCCAAAATAGGCCACGGGCACAGCCACACCAAAACAAAAGCCCCCGCAGGTCGCGTACCCTAGTTCGTCCGCCGCCAAAATGCGCACAAAATGGGGGGGCCATTGCCTTGGGGCGTGGGGCTGGCCAACATCGTCCGCCGGACTCGGAATGGGGCGAGACTTTGCGAGCGCCTCCATGTGCCAAAAATAGGCTGCGGGCACAGGCATGCCAAAAATAAGCCCCCAAAGGTCCTGGCCCCCAAGTTCGTCCGCCGCAAAATGCCTAAAAACGGGTGGGCTATAGCCTTGGGGGGAGGGGCTGGCCCACTTCGTCCGCCGGACTCGGAATGGGGCAAGACTTTGCGAGCACACTTCGTGTGCCAAAAATAGGCCGCGGGCACAGCCGCGTCCAAAAATAAGCCCCCGAAGGTCCCGTCCCCAAGTTCGTCCGCCGCAAAAATGCCCAAAAAACGGGTGGGCTATAGCCTTGGGGGGAGGGGCTGGCCAACTTCGTCCGCCGGACTCGTAATGGAGCGAGACTTTGCGAGCGCCCTATGTGTCCCAAAACTAGGCCGCGGGTACAGCCGCACCCAAAAACAAGTTCCCGAAGGTCCCGTTACCAAGTTCGTCCGCCGCTAAAATGCCCAAAAAACGGGTGGGCTATAGCCTTGGGGGGAGGGGCTGGCCAACTTCGTCCGCCGGACTCGGAATGGGGCGAGACTTTGCGATCACCCTCCGTGTGCCCAAAATAGGCCGCGGGCACAGCCGCGCCCAAAAATCAGCCCCCGAAGGTCCCGGTCCCCATGTTCGTCCGCCGCAAAAATGCCCAAAAAACGGGTGGGCTATAGCCTTGGGGGGAGGGGCTGGCCAGCTTCGTCCGCCGGACTCGGAATGGGGCGAGACTTTGCGATCACCCTCCGTGTGCCCAAAATAGGCCGCGGGCACAGCCGCGCCCAAAAATAAGCTCCCGAAGGTCCCGTCCCCAAGTTCGTCCGCTGCAAAAATGCCCAAAAAACGGGTGGGCTATAGCGTTGGGGGGAGGGGCTGGCCAACTTCGTCCGCCGGACTCGGAATGGGGTGAGACTTTGCGAGCACCCTCCGCGTGCCAAAAATAGGCTGCGGACACAGCTGCACCCAAAAATAAGCTCCCGGGCTGCACTAAGTTCGTCCGCCGCAAAAATGCGCAAAAAATGGGTGGGCTATAGCCTTGGGGTGAGGGGCTGGCCAACATCGTCCGCCGGACTCGGAATGGGGCGAGACTTTGCGAGCGCCCTCCGTGTGCCAAAATAGGCTGGGCACAGGCATGCCAAAAATAAGCCCCCAAAGGTCCTGGGCCCCTCAAGTTCGTCCGCCGCAAAAATGCCCAAAAAACGGGTGGGCTATAGCCTTGGGGGGAGGGGCTGTCCAACTTCGTCCGCCGGACTCGTAATGGGGCGAGACTTTGCGAGCGCCCTATGTGTCCCAAAACTAGGCCGCGGGTACAGCCGCACCCAAAAACAAGTGCCCGACGGTCCCGTTACCAAGTTCGTCCGCTGCTAAAATGCCCAAAAAACGGGTGGGCTATAGCCTTGGGGGAAGGGGCTGGCCAACTTCGTTCGGCGGACTCGGAATGGGGCGAGATTTTGCGAGCACCCTCCGTGTGCCAAAACTAGGCCGCAGGCACAGCCGCGCCCAAAAATAAGCCCCCGAAGGTCCCGTCCCCAAGTTCGCCCGCACGCAAAATGCCCAAAACGGGTGGGCTATAGCCTTGGGGGAGTGGGCTGGCCAACTCGTCCGCCGGACTCGGAATGGGGCGAAACTTGCGAGCGCCTCTGTGTGCCAAAATAGGCCACGGGCACCGCCGCGCCAAAAATTAGCCCCTGAAGGTCCCGCCCACAAGTTCGTCCTCGCAAAATGCCCAAAAAACGGGTGGGCTGTAGCCTTGGGGGGAGGGGCTGGCCCACTTCGTCCGCCGGACTCGGAATGGGCCGAGACTTTGCGAGCTCCCTCCGTGTGCCAAAAATTGGCCGCAGGCACAGCCGCGCCCAAACATAAGCCCCCGAAGGTCCCGTCCCAAGTTCGTCCGCCGCAAAAATACCTAAAATGGGTGGGCTATAGCCTTGGGGGAGGGGCGGGCCAACTCGTCTCGCCAGACTTGAATGCGGCGAGACTTTTGCGAGCGCCTCCATGTGCCAAAAAATAGGCCGTGGCACAGCCGCGCCCAAAAATAAGCCCCCGAAGGTCCCGACCGCAAGTTCTGCTCCTCCGCAAAAATACCCAAAAAACAGGTGGGCTATAGCCTTTTGGGGAGGGGCTGGCCCACTTCGTCCGCCAGACTCGGAATGGGGCAAGACTTTGCGAGCGTCCTCCGTGTGCTAAAAATAGGCCGCGTTCCCAGCCGTGCCCAAAAATTAGCCCCCGAAGGTCCCGTCCCGAAGTTCGTCCGCCGTAAAAATGCCCAAAAAACGGGTGGCCTATAGCCTTGGGGGGAGGGGCTGGCCAACTTCGACCGCCGGACTCGGAATTGGGCGAGACTTTGCAAGCGGCCTCTCTGTGCCAAAAATAGGCCGCGGGCACAACCGCGCCCCAAAATAAGCCCCCGAAGGTCCCGTCCCCAAGTTCGTCCGCCGCTAAAATGCCCAAAACACGGGTGGGCTATAGCCTTGGGGGGAGGGGCTGGCCAACTTCGTCCGCCGGACTCGGAATGGGGCGAGACTTTGCGAGCGCCCTCCGTGTGCTAGGCCGCGGACACAGCCGCTGCGCCAAAAATAAGCCCCCGAAGGTCCCCCCAAGTTCGTCCGCCGCAAAATGCCAAAAACGGGTGGGCTATAGCCTTGGGGAGGGGCTGATCAACTTCGTCCGCCGGACTCGTAATGGGGCGAGACTTTGCGAGCGCCTCCGTGTGCTGGAAATGGGGGCCAGACCGCGGGCACAGCCGCGCCCAAAAATTAGCCCCCCGAAGGTCCCGCCCCAAGTTCGTCCGTCGCAAAAATGCCCAAACAACGGGTGGCCAGCCTGGGGGGAGGGGCTGGCCAACTTGGCGTCCGCCGGACTCGGAATGGGGTGAGACTTGCAACGCCTCCGTGTGCCAAGATAGGCTACGGGCACAGCCGCGCCAAAAATAAGCCCCCGAAGGTCCCGCCCCAAGTTCGTCCGCCGCTAAAATGCCTAAAACGGGTGGGCTATAGCCTTGGGGGAGGCTGGCCCACTCTGTCCGCCTGACTCGGAATGGGGCGAGACTTTACGAGCGCCTCCGTGCTGCCAAAATAGGCCGTGGACACCGCCGTGCCCAAAAATTAGCCCCCGAAGGTCCCTGGCCCCAAGTTCATCCGACGCAAAATGCCCAAAACGGGTGGGCTATAGCCTTGGGAGGGGGCGAACTCTCGTCCGCCTCGGACTCGGAATGGGGTGAGACTTTACGAGCGCCTCCGTGGGGCAAAATAGGATGCGGGCACAGCCGTGTCCAAAATAAGACCCCAAGGTCTCGCCCCCAAGTTCGTCTCGCCGCAAAATGCCCAAAAACGGGTGGGCTATAGCCTTGGGGGAGGGGCTGGCCAACTTCTGGTCCGCCGGACTCGGAATGGGGTGAGACTTTTGCAGCCCTCCGTGTGCCAAAAATTGGCCGCAGACACAGCCGCGCCCAGACATAAGCCCCCAAAGGTCCCGTCCCCAAGTTCGTCCGCCGCAAAAATACCCAAAAAATGGGTGGGCTATAGCCTTGGGGGAGGGGCGGGCCCACTTCGTCCGCCAGACTCGGAATGCGGCGAGACTTTGTGAGCGCCCTCCATGTGCCAAAAATAGGCCGCGGGCATAGCCGTGCCCAAAAATAAGCCCCCGAAGGTCCCGACCGCAAGTTCGTCCTCCGCAAAAATGCCCAAAAAACGGGTGGGCTATAGCCTTGAGGGGAGGGGCTGGCCCACTTCGTCCGCCGGACTCGGAATGGGGCAAGACTTTGCGAGCGTCCTCCCTGTGCTAAAAATAGGCCGCGTTCCCAGCCGCGCCCAAAAATAAGCCCCCGAAGGTCCCGTCCCGAAGTTCGTCCGCCGTAAAAATGCCCAAAAAACGGGTGGGCTATAGCCTTGGGAGTGGTTCACAACTTCGTCCGCCGGACTCGGAATGGGGTGAGACTTACGAGCGCCTCCGTGTGCTAAAATAGGCCGCGGACACAGCCGCGCCAAAAATAAGCCCCCGAAGGTCCCTCCCCAAGTTTGTCCGCCGCAAAATGCCCAAAAACGGTGGGCTATAGCCTTGGGGGATGGCTGGCCAACTCTCGTCCGCCGGACTCGGAATGGGGCGAAACTTACAGCGCTCTCTGTGTGCCAAAATAGGCCACGGGCACCGCGCGCCCAAAAATTAGCCCTGACGGTCCCGTCCCCAAGTTCGTCCGTCGCAAAAATGCCCAAACAACGGGTGGGCTGTAGCCTTGGGGGGAGGGGCTGGCCAACTTCGTCCGCCGGACTCGGAATGGGCCGAGACTTTGCGAGCTCCCTCCGTGTGCCAAAAATTGGCCGCAGACACAGCCGCGCCCAAACATAAGCCCCCGAAGGTCCCGTCCCCAAGTTCGTCCGCCGCAAAGATACCCAAAATGGGTGGGCTATAGCCTTGGGGGGAGGGGCGGGCCAACTTCGACCGCCAGACGACGAATCCGGCGAGACCTTCCGAGCTCCCTCCATGTGCCAAAAATAGGCTGCGTTCCCAGCCGCGCCCAAAAATAAGCCCCCGAAGGTCCCGCCCCAAGTTCGTCCGCCGTAAAATGCCCAAAAACGGTGGGCTATAGCCTTGGGGGAGGGGCTGGCCAACTCGACCGCCGGACTCGGAATGGGGCGAGACTGCAAGCGGCTCACAGGCCAAGGCACAACCGCGCCCCAAAATAAGCCCCCGAAGGTCCCGTCCCCAAGTTCGTCCGACGCAAAAATGCCCAAAAAACGGGTGGGCTAGAGCCTTGGGGGGAGGGGCTGGCCAACTTCATCCGCCGGACTCAGAATCGGACGACACTTTGTGAGCACCCTTCGTGTGCCAAAAAAAGGCTGCGGGCACAGCCGCGCCCAAAAATAAGCCCCCGAAGGTCCCGTCCCCAAGTTCGTCCGCCGGAAAAATGCCCAAAAAACGGGTGGGCTATAGCCTTGAGGGGAGGGGCTGGCCCACTTCGTCCGCCGGACTCGGAATGGGGCAAGACATTGCGAGCGTCCTCCGTGTGCTAAAAATAGGCCGCGGTCCCAGCCACGCCCAAAAATAACCCCCCGAAGGTCCCGTCCCGAAGTTCGTCCGCCGTAAAAATGCCCAAAAAATGGGTGGGCTATAGCCTTGGGGGGAGGCGCTGGCCAACTTCGACCGCCGGACTCGGAATGGGGCGAGACATTGCGAGCGCCATCCGTGTGCCAAAAATAGGCCGCGGGTACAGCCACGCCCAAAAATAAGCCCCCGAAGGTCCCGTCCCCGACTTCGTCCGCCGCAAAAATACCCAAAAAACGAGTGGGCTATAGCCTTGGGGGGAGGGGCTGGCCAACTTCGTCCGCCTGACTCGGAATGGGGCGAGACTTTGCGAGCGCCCTCCGTGTGCCACAAATAGGCCGTGGGCACAGCCGCGCCCAAAAATAAGCCCCCGAAGGTCCCGTCCCCAAGTTCGTCCGCCGCAAAAATGCCCAAAAACGGTGGGCTATAGCCTTGGGGGAGGGTCTGGCCACGTTCGTCTGCCGGACTCGAAATGGGGCGAGACTTTGCAGCGCCTCCGTGTGCAAAATTAGCCGCGGGCACAGCGCGCCCAAAATAAGCCCCCGAAGGTCCCGCCCCAAGTTCGTCCGCCGCAAAATGCCCAAAAACGGGTGGGCTATAGCCTTGGGGGAAGGGCTTGCCAACTCTCGGTCCGCCGGACTCGGAATGGGGCGAGACTTTGCGAGCACCTTCCGTGTGCCAAAAATAGGCCGCGGGCACAGTCGTAGCCAAAAATAAGACCCTGAAGGTCCCGTCCCCAAATTCGTCCGCCGCAAAAATGCCCAAAAAACGGGTGGGCTATAGCCTTGGGGGGAGGGGCTGGCCAAATTCGTCCGCCGGACTCGGAATGGGGCGAGACTTTGCGAGCGCCGTCTGTGTGCCAAAAATAGGCCGCGGGCACAGCCGCGCCCAAAAATAAGGCCCCGAAGGTCACGTCCCCAATTTTGTCCGCCGCAAAAATGCCCAAAAAACGGGTGGGCTATAGCCTTGGGGGGAGGGGCTGGCCAACTTCGTCCGCCGGACTCCGAATGGGGCGAGACTTTGCGAGCGCCCTCCGTTTGCCACAAATAGGCTGCGGGCACAGCCGCACCCAAAAATAAGCCCCCGAAGGTCCATTCCCCAAGTTCGTCCGCCGCAAAAATGCCCAAAAAACGGGTGCCCTATAGCCTTTGGGGGAGGGGCTGGCCAACTTCGTCCGCCGGACTCCGAATGGGGCGAGACTTTGCGAGCGACCTCCGTGTGCCAAAAATAGGCCGCGGGCACAGCCGCGCACAAAAATAAACTCCCGAAGGTCCCGTCCCCAAGTTCGTCCGCCGCAAAAATGCCCAAAAAACGGGTGGGCTATAGCCTTGGGGGGAGGGGCTGGCCCACTTCGTCCGCCGGAGTCGGAATGGGGCGAGACATTGCGAGCGCCCTCCGTGAGCCACAAATAGGCCGCGGGCACAGCCGCACCCAAAAATAAGTCCCCGAAGGTCCCGTCCCCAAGTTCGTCCACCGTAAATATGCCCAAAAAACGGGAGGGCTATAGCCTTGGGAGGCTGGCACAACTTCGTCCGCTCGGACTCAAATGGGACGAGACATTGCGAGCGCTCCATGTGTAGGCCGCTGGCACAGCTGCACAAAAATAAGCCCTCGAAGGTCCCGGCCCCAAGTTCGTCCGCCGCAAAAATACCTAAAAACGGGTGGCTATAGCCTTGGGGGATGGGAGGCCACCTCGTCCGCTCGGACTCGGAATGGGGCGAGACTTTGCGAGCACCTCCATGTGCTAAAAAGTAGGCCGCGGCACAGCTGCGCACAAAAATAAGCAACCGAAGCTCCAGTCCCCAAGTTCGTCCGCCGCAAAAATACCTAAAAAACGGGTGGGCTATAGCCTTGGGGGGATGGGAGGCCACCTTCGTCCGCCGGACTCGGAATGGGACAAGATTTTGCGAGTGGCCTCCGTGTGCCAAAAATAGGGCGCGGGTACAGCCGCACCCAAAAATAAGTCCCCGAAGGTCCCGTCCCCAAGTTCGTCCGCCGCAAAAATGCCCAAAAAACAGGTGGGCTACAGCCTGGGGAGGGGTTGGCCAACTCGTCCGCTCGGACTCGAATGGGACGAGATTTTGCGAGTGGCCTCCGTGGTGCCAAAATAGGGCGTGGGCACAGCCGCACCCAAAATAAGTCCCCGAACGTCCCGTCCCCAAGTTTGTCCGCCGCAAAATGCCCAAAAACGGGTGGGCTATAGCCTGGGGAGGGCTTACAACTTCGTCCGCCGGACTCGGAATGGGACGAGATTTTGCGAGTGGCCTCCGTGTGCCAAAAATAGGGCGCGGGCACAGCCGCACCCAAAAATAAGCCCCCGAAGGTCCCGTCCGCAAGTTCGTCCGCCGCAAAAATGCCCAAAAAACGGGTGGGCTATAGCCTTTGGGGGAGGGGCTGGCCAACTTCGTCCCCCGGACTCGGAATGGGGCGAGACTTTGCGAGCGCCCTCCGTGTGCCAAAAATAGGCCGCGACCACAGCCGCACCCAAAAATAAGCCCCCGAAGGTCCCGTCCCCAAGTTCGTCCGCCGCAAAAATGCCCAAAAAACGGGTGGGCTATAGCCTTGGGGGGAGGGGCTGGCCAAATTCGTCCGCCGGACTCGGAATGGGGCGAGACTTTGCGAGCGCCGTCCGTGTGCAGGCCGCATGGCACAGCCTAGCCCAAAATAAGCCCCTCGAAGGTCCCGCCCCCAAGTTCGTCCCCCGAAAAAAGCCCAAAAACCGGGGGGGTCTATAGCCGGGGGGGGGGGCCGGCCGACTTCGTCCGCCGGACTCGGAATGGGGCTAGACTTTGCGAGTACCCTCCGTGTGCCAAAAATAGGCCACGGGCACAGCCGCGCCCAAAAATAAGTCCCCGAAGGTCACGTCCCCAATTTCGTCCGCCGCAAAAATGCCCAAAAAACGGGTGGGCTATAGCCTTGGGGGGGGCTGGCCAACTCGTCCGCCTCGGACTCCGAATGGGGCGAGACTTTGCGAACGCCTCCGTGTGCCAAAATAGGCCGCGGCACAGCTGCGCCCAAAAATAAGCTCCCGAAGGTCCCGCCCCAAGTTCGTCCGCCGCAAAAATGCGCAAAAACGGGTGGGCTATAGCCTTGGGGGAGGGGCTGGCCCACTCTGTCCGCCGGAGTCGGAATGGGGCGAGACATTGCGAGCGCCTCTGTTTGCTACAATCGGCCAAAGGGCACAGCCGCACCCAAAAATAAGTCCCCGAAGGTCCCGCCCCAAGTTCGTCCGCCGTAAATATGCCCAAAAACGGGTGGGCTATAGCCTTGGGAGGCGCTGGCCAACTCTGTCCGCCTGACTCGGAATGGGGCGAGACATTGCGAACGCCATCCGTGTGCCAGGCCGCGGCACAGCCGCGCCAAAATAAGCCCCCGAAGGTCCCGTCCCTCGACTTCGTCCGCCGCAAAATACCCAAAAACGAGTGGGCTATAGCCTTGGGGGAGTGGGCTGGCCAACTGGTCCGCCTGACTCTAATGGGGCGAGACTTTGCGAGCGCCCTCCGTGTGCCACAAATAGGCCGCGGGCACAGCCGCGCCCAAAAATAAGCCCCCGAAGGTCCCGTCCCCAAGTTCGTCCGCCGCCAAAATGCCCAAAAAACGGGTGGGCTATAGCCTTGGGGGGAGGGGCTGGCCACCTTCGTCCGCCGGACTCGGAATGGGGCGAGACTTTGCGAGCGCCCTCCGTGTGCCAAAATTAGGCCGCGGGCACAGCCGCGCCCAAAAATAAGCCCCCTAAGGTCCCGTCCCCAAGTTCGTCCGCCGCAAAAATGCCCAAAAAACGGGTGGGCTATAGCCTTGGGGGGAGGGGCTGGCCAACTTCGTCCGCCGGAGTCGGAATGGGGCGAGACTTTACGAGCGCCCTCTGTGTGCCAAAAATAGGCCGACGGCACAGCCGCGTCCAAAAATAAGCCCCCGAAGGTCCTGTCCCCAAGTTTGTCCGCCGCAAAAATGCCCAAAAAACGGGTGGGCTATAGCCTTGGGGGGAGGGGCTGGCCAACTTCGTCCGCCGGACTCGGAATGTGGCGAGGCTTTGCGAATGCCCTCCGTGTGCCAAAAATAGGCTACGGGCACAGCCGCGCCCAAAAATAAGCCCCCGAAGGTCCCGTCCCCAAGTTCGCCCGCCGCAAAAATGTCCAAAAAATGGGTGGGCTATAGCCTTGGGGGGAGGGGCTGGCCACCTTCGTCCGCCGGACACGGAATGGGGCGAGACTGTGCGAGTGCCCTCCGTGTGCCAAAAATAGGCCGCGGGCACAGCCGCGCCCAAAAATAAGCTCCCGAAGGTCCCGTCCCCAAGTTCGTCCGCCGCAAAAATGCCCAAAAAACGGGTGGGCTATAGCCTTGGGGGGAGGGGCTGCCCAACATCGTCCGCCGGACTCAGAATGGGGCGAGACTTTGCGAGCGGCCTCCGTGTGCCAAAAATAGGCCGTGGGCACAGCCGCGCACAAAAATAAGCCCCCGAAGGTCCCGTCCCCAAGTTCGTCCGCTGCAAAAATGCCAAAAAACGGGTGAGCTATAGCCATGGGGGGAGGGGCAGGCCAACTTCGTCCGTCGGACTCGGAATGGGGCGAGACTTTGCGAGTGCCCACCGTGTACCAAAAATAGGCTGCAGGCACAGCTGCGCCCAAAAATAAGCCCCCGAAGGTCCCGTCCCCAAGTTCGTCCGCCGCAAAAATGCCCAAAAAACGGGTGGGCTATCGCCTTGGGGGGAGGTGCTGGCCAACTTCGTCCGCCGGACTAGGAATGGGGTGAGACTTTACGAGTGCCCTCCGTGTGCCAAAAATAGGCCACGGGCGCAGCCGCGCCCAAAAATAAGCCCCCGAAGGTCCCGTCCCCAAGTTCGTCCGCCGCAAAAATGCCCAAAAAACGGGTGGGCTATAGACTTGGTGGGAGGGGCTGGCCAACTTCGTCCGCCTGACTCGGAATGGGACGAGACTTTGCGAGCGCCCTCCGTCAGCTAAAAATAGGCCGCGGGCACAGCCGCGCCGAAAAATAAGCCCCCGAATTTCCCGTCCCCAAGTGCGTCCGCCGCAAAAATGCCCAAAAAACGGGTGGGCTATAGCCTTGGGGGGAGGGGCTGCCCAACGTCGTCCGCCGGACTCGGAATGGGGCGAGACTTTGCGAGGGCCCTCCGTCTACCAAAAATAGGCCGCAGGCACAGCCGCGCCCAAAAATAAGCACACGAAGGTCCCGTCCCCAAGTTCGTCCGCCGCAAAAATGCCCAAAAAACGGGTGGGCTATAGCCTTGGGGGGAGGGGCTGGCCAACTTCGTCCGCCGGACTCGGAATGGGGCGAGACTTTGCGAGCACCTTCCTGTGCCAAAAATAGCCCGCGGGTACAGCCGCGCCCAAAAATAAGCCCCCAAAGTCCCGTCCCCAAGTTCGTCCGAAGCAAAAATGCCCAAAAAACGGGTGGGCTATAGCCTTGGGGGGAGGGGCGGGCCAACTTCGTCCGCCGGACTCGGAATGTAGCGAGGCTTTGCGAATGCCCTCCGTGTGCCAAAAATAGGCTACGGGCACAGCCGCGCCCAAAAATAAGCCCCCGAAGGTCCCGTCCCCAAGTTCGCCCGCCGCAAAAATGCCCAAAAAATGGGTGGGCTATAGCCTTGGGGGGAGGGCGGGCCAACTTCGTCCGCTCGGACTCGGAATGGGGCGAGACTTTGCAGCGCCTCCTGTGCCAAAATAGGCCACGGGCACAGCCGCGCCCAAAAATAAGCCCCCAAGGTCCCTGGCCCCAAGTTCGTCCGCCGCAAAATGCCTAAAAACGGTGGGCTATAGCCTTGGGGGAGGGGTTGGCCTACTTCTGTCCGTCGGACTCGGAATGGGGCGAGACTTTGCGAGCGCCTCCGTGTGCCAAAATAGGCCGCGGCACAGTCACGCCCAAAAATAAGCCCTCGAAGGTCCCGCCCCAAGTTCGTCTCGCGCAAAATGCCCGAAAACGGGTGGGCTATAGCCTTGGGGGCAGAGGCTGGCCAACTTCGTCTCAACTGACTCGGAATGGGGGAGACTTTGCGAGCGGTCTCGGTGTGCAAAAATAGGGCTGGCACAACCGGGCCCAAAAATAAGCCCCCGAAGGTCCCTTCCCCAAGTTCGTCCGCCGCAAAAATGCCCAAAAAACGGGTGGGCTATAGCCTTGGGGGGAGGGGCTGGCCCACTTCGTCCGCCAGACTCGGAATGGGGCGAGACTTTGCGAGCGCTGTCCGTGTGCCAAAAATAGGCCCCGGGCACAGCCACGCACAAAAATTACCCCCCGAAGGTCCCGTCCCCAAGTTCGCCCGCCGCAAAAATGCCCAAAAAACGGGTGGGCTATAGCCTTGTAGGGAGGGGCTGGCCAACTTTGTCCGCCGGACTCGGAATGGGGCGAGAATTTGCGAGCGCCCTCCGTGTGCCAAAAATAGGCCGCGGGCACAGCCGCACCCAATAATAAGCCCCCGAAGGTCCCTTCCCCAAGTTCGTACGCCGGAAAAATGCCCAAAAAACGGGTGGGATATAGCCTTGGGGGGAGGGCTGGCCGACTTCGTCCGCCAGACTCGGAATGGGGCGAGACTTTGCGAGCGCCCTCCATGTGCCAAAAATAGGCCGCGGGCACAGCCCCGCCCAAAAATAAGCCCCCGAAGGTCCCGTGCCCAAGTTCGTCCGCTGCAAAAATGCCCAAAAAACAGGTGGGCTATAGCCTTGGGGGGAGGGGCTGGCCGACTTCGTCCGCCGGACTCGGAATGGGGTGAGACTTTGTGAGCACCCTTCGTGTGTAAAAACTAGTCCGCGGGCACGGCCGTGTCCAAAAATAAGCCCCCGAAGGTCCCGTCCCCAATTTCGTCCGCCGCAAAAATGACCAAAAAACGGGTGGGCTATAGCCTTGGGGGGAGGGGCTGGCCAACTTCGTCCGCCGGACTCGGAATGGGGCGAGACTTTGCGAGAGCCCTCCGTGTGCCAAAAATAGGCCGCGGCCACAGCCGCGCCAAAAATAAGACCTCGAAGGTCCCCCCCAAGTTCGTCCGCCGCAAAATGCCTAAAAACGGGTGGGCTATAGCCTTGGGTGAAGGGGTTGGCCAACTTCGTCCGGCCGGACTCGGAATGGGGCGCAGACTTTGCGAGTGCCCTCTGTGTACCAAAGCAGGCCGCGGACACGCCGCGCCCAAAATAAGCCGCCGAAGGTCCCGCCCCAAGTTCATCCGCCGCAAAAGCCCAAAAACGGGTGGGCGAGGGCTGGCCAACTCGTCCGCTGACTCGGAATGGGGTGAGCCTTTGCGAGCGCCCTCCGTGTGCCAAACATAGGCCGCGGGCACAGCCGTGACCAAAAATAAGCCCCCGAAGGTCCCGTCCCCAAGTTCGTCCGCCGCAAAAATGCCCAAAAAACGGGTGGGCTATAGCCTTGGGGTGAGGGGCTGGCCCACTTCGTCCGCCGGACTCGGAATGGGGGAGACTTTACGAGCGCCTCCCTGTGCAAAATTGGCTGCGGCACAGCCGCACCCAAAAATAAGACCCCGAAGGTCCCGTCCCCAAGTTCGTCCGCCGCAAAAATGCCCAAAAAACGGGTGGGCTATAGCCTTGAGGGGAGGAGCATGCCAACTTCGTCCGCCAAACTTGGAATGGGGCGAGACTTTGCGAGCGCCCTCCGTGTGCCAAAATAGGATGCGGCTCAGCCACGCCAAAAATAAGCCCCCGAAGGTACCGTCCCAAGTTCGTCTCGCCGCAAAATGCCCAAAAACGGGTGGGCTATAGCCTAGGGGGAGGGCTGGCCAACTTCGTCCGCCGGACTCGGAATGGGGCGAGACTTTGCAGCAGCATCCGTGGTGCAAAAATGGGGGCCGCGGCACAGCCGCGCCCAAAAATAAGCCCCAAGGTCCCATCCCCAAGTTCGTCCCGCTCGCAAAATGCCCAAAAACAGGTGGGCTATAGCCTTGGGGGAGGGCTGGCCTACTGGTCCGGACTGGAATGGGGAGAGACTTTGCAGCACCTCCATGTTCCAAAATAGGCCACGGGCACAGTCGCGCCCAAAAATAAGCCCCCGAAGGTCCCGTCCCCAAGTTCGTCTCGCCGCAAAATGCCAAAAACGGGTGGGCTATAGCCTTCGGGGGAGAGCTCCAACTTCTGGCCCACCGGACTAGGAATGGGGAGTTTTTAGTGGCCTCCGTGGTGCTGGGAAATAGGTCGCTGGCACAACCGGCCCCAAAATAAGCCCCCGAAGGTCCCTTCCCAAGTTCGTCTCCCGCAAAAATGCCCAAAAACGGGTGGCTATAGCCTTGGGGGAGGGCTGGCCAACTGTCCGCTCAGACTCGGAATGGGGCGAGACTTGCGAGCGCCTCCGTGTGCTAAAATAGGCTGCAGGCACAGCCACGCACAAAAATTACCCCCGAAGGTCCTCCAAGTTCGCCCCGCCGCAAAATGCCCAAAAAACGGGTGGGCTATAGCCTTGGGGGGAGGGGCTGGGCGACTTCTTCCGCCGGACTCGGAATGGGGGGAGACTTTGCGAGCGCCTCCGTGTGCAGGCCAGGCCGCGGGCACAGCCGCGCCCAATAATAAGCCCCCGCAGGTCCCTTCCCCAAGTTCGTACGCCGCAAAAATGCCCAAAAACCGGGTGGGCTATAGCCTTGGGGGGAGGGGCTGGCCGACTTCGTCCGCCAGACTCGGAATGGGGCGAGACTTTGCGAGCGCCCTCCGTGTGCCAAAAATAGGCCGCGGGCACAGCCGCGCCCAAAAATAAGCCCCCGAAGGTCCCGTGCCCAAGTTCGTCCGCTGCAAAAATGCCCAAAAAACAGGTGGGCTATAGCCTTGGGGGGAGGGGCTGGCCGACTTCGTCCGCCGGACTCGGAATGGGGTGAGACTTTGCGAGCACCCTTCGTGTGCAAAAAATAGTCCGCGGGCCTCCGGCCTATATAAGCTCCCGAAGGTCCCGTCCCCAAGTTCATCCGCCGCAAAAATGCCAAAAAACGGGTGGGCTATAGCCTAGTGGGGAGGGGCTGGCCAACTTCGTCCGCCGGACTCGGAATGAGCCTAGACTTTGCGACCGTCCTCCTTGTGCCAAATATTGGCCGCGGGCACAGCCGCGCCCAAAAATAAGCACCCGAAGGTCCCGTCCCCAAGTTCGTCCGCCGCAAAAATGCCCAAAAAACGGGTGGGCTATAGCCTTGGGGGGAGGGGCTGGGCAACTTCATCCGCCGGAATCGGAATGGGGCGAGACTTTGTGAGCACCCTCCGTGTGCCAAAAATAGGCCGCGGCACAGCCGCACCTAAAATAAGCCCCTAAGGTCCCGCCCCCAACTGGCCCACCGCAAAATACCCAAAAACGGGTGGGCTATAGCCTTGGGGGAGGGGCGGGCCCACTTTGTCCGCTGACTCAGAATGGCGCGAGACTTTGCGAGCGCCCTCCGTGTTCCAAAAATATTCCGTGGGCCTCGCCCAAAAATAAGCCCCTGAAGGTCCCGTCCCCAAGTTCGTCCGCCGCAAAAATGCCCAAAATACGGGTGGGCTATAGCCTTTGGGGGAGGGGCTGGCCGACTTCGTCGGCCGGACTCGAATGGGGCGAGACTTTGCGAGCGCCTCCGTGTGACAAAATAGGCTGGCACAGCCACGCCAAAAATAAGCCCTCGAAGGTCCCAAGTTCGTCCGCCTGACTCGGAATGGGCGAGACTTTGCAGCGCCTCCGTGTGCCAGGCCGGGCACAGCCACGCCAAAAAATAAGCCCCCGAACTTCCCGTACCCAAGTTCGTCCGCCACAAAAATGCCCAAAATATGGGTGGGCTATAGCGTTGGGGGGAGGGGCTGGCCCACTTCGTCCGCCGGACTCGGAATGGGGCGAGACTTTGTGAGCGCCCTCCGTTTGCCAAAAATAGGCCGCGGGCACATCCGCGCCCAAAAATAAGCCCCCGAAGGTCCCGTCCCCAAGTTCGTCCGCCGCAAAAATGCCCAAAAAACGGGTGGGCTATAGCCTTGGGGGAGGGGCTGGCCGACTTCGTCCGCCGGACTCGGAATGGGGCGAGACTTTGCGAGCGCCCTACGTGTGACAAAATAGTCATGTGGCACAGCCACGCCAAAAATATGCCCCCGAAGGTCCCGTCCCCAAGTTCGTCCGCCGGACTCGGAATGGGGCAAGACTGTGTGAGCGCCCTCCGTTTGCCAAACATAGGCCGCGGTCACTGCCGCGCCCAAATATAAGCCCCCGAAGGTCCCGTCCCCAAGTTCGTCCGCCGCAAAATGCCAAAAACGGGTGGGCTATAGCCTTGGGGGAGGGGCTGGCCGACTCGTCCGCCGGACTCGGAATGGGGCGAGACTTTGCAGCGCCTCCGTGTGACAAAATTGGCCGCGGCACAGCCACGCCTAAAAATAAGTCCCCGAAGGTCCTGCGTACTCCAAGTTCGTCCGCTGACTCGGAATGGGGCGAGACTTTGCAGCGCCTCCGTGTGCTGGGGCCAGGCCGCGGGGCACAGCCACGCCAAAAATAAGCCCCCGAACTTCCCGCACTCCAAGTTCAGCCGCAAAATGCCCAAAAATGGGTGGGCTATAGCCTTGGGGGAGGGCTGGCCAACTTCGTCCGCCGGACTCGGAATGGGGCGAGACTTTGCGAGCACCTCCGTGTGGCGAAATAGGCTGCGGGCACAGCCCGCCCAAAAATAAGCCCCCGAAGGTCCCGTCCCCAAGTTCGTCAGCCTCAAAAATGCCCAAAAAACGGGTGGGCTATAGCCTTGGGGGGAGGGGCTGGCCAACTTCATCCGCCGGACTCGGAATGGGGCGAGACTTTGCGACCGCCCTCCGTGTGCCAAAAATTTAACGCAGGCACAGCCGCGCCCAAAAATAAGCCCCCGAAGGTCCCGTCCCCAACTTCGTCCACCACAAAAATGCCCAAAAACGGGTGGCTACAGCCTTGGGGGGAGGGGCTGGGCAACTTCGTCCGCCGGAATCGGAATGGGGCGAGATTTGTGAGCACCTCCGTGTGCTGTGGGCCAGGCCGCTGCACAGCCGCGCCCAAAAATAAGCTCCCGAAGGTCCTGGCCCCAACTTCGTCCGCCGCAAAAAATCCCAAAAAACGGGTGGGCTATAGCCTGGGGGAGGGCGGGCCCACTTCGTCCGCCGGACTCAGAATGGGGCGAGACTTTGCGAGCGCCCTCCGTGTTCCAAAAATAGGCCACGGGCCTCGCCCAAAAATAAGCCCCTGAAGGTCCCGTCCCCAAGTTCGTCCGCCGCAAAAATGCCCAAAAACGGGTGGGCTATAGCCTTTGCGGGAGGGGCTGGCCGACTTCGTCCGCCGGACTCGGAATGGGGCAATACTTTGAGAGCGCCCACCGTGTGACAAAAATAGGCCGCGGGCACAGCCACGCCAAAAAATAAGCCCCCGAAGGACCCGTGACCTAAGTTCGGGTCCGCCGGACTGGAATGGGGCGAGACTTTGCAGCGCCTCCGTGCTGCCAAAATAGGCCGCGGGCACAGCCACGCCAAAAATAAGCCCCTGAACTACCCGCACTCCAAGTTCGGTCCGCCGCAAAATGCCCAAAAATGGGTGGGCTATAGCCTTGGGGGGAGGGGCTGGCCAACTTCGTCCGCCGGACTCGGAATGTGGCGAGACTTTGTAAGCGCTCCGTGCCAAAAATAGGCCGCGGCACAGCCGCGCCAAAATAAGCCCCGAAGGTCCCGTCCTGGGTTAGTCCGCCGCAAAAATGCCCAAAAAACGGGTGGGCTATAGCCTTGGGGGAGGGGCTGGCCGACTTCGTCCGCCGGACTCGGAATGGGGCGAGACTTTGCGACCTCCCTCCGTGTGCCAAAAATAGGCCGCGGGCACAGCCACGTAAAAAAATAAGCCCCCGAAGGTACCGTACCCAAGTTCGTCCGCCGGACTCGGAATGGGGCGGGACTTTGTGAGCGCCCTCCGTGTGCCAAAAATAGTCCGTGGGCAAAGCCGCACCAAAAAAAAGTGCGCGAAGGTCCCGTCCCCAAGTTCGACCGCCGCAAAAATGCCCAAAAAACGGGTGGGCTATAGCCTTGGGGGGAGGGGCTGGCCAACTTCGTCCGCCGGACTCGGAATGGGGCCAGACTTTGCGAGCGCCCTCCGTATGCCAAAAATGGGCCGCGGGCACAGCCGCGCCAAAAAATAAGCACCCGAAATTCCCGTCCCCAAGTTCATCCGCCGCAAAAATGCCCAAAAAACGGGTGGGCTATAGCCTTGGGGGGAGGGGCTGGCCAACTTCGTCCGCCGGACTCGGAATGGGCGAGACTTTGGGAGCACCCTCCGTGTGTGCCAAAATAGGCTGCGGGACAGCCGCGCCCAAAAATAAGCCCCGAAGGTCCCGCTCCCAAGTTCGTCCCCACAAAAATGCCCAAAACGGTGGGCTATAGCCTTGGGGGAGGGGCTGGCCAACTCTGTCCGCCGGACTCGAATGGGGCGAGACTTTGTGAGCGCCTCCGTGTGCCAAAATAGCCCACGGGCACAACCGCGACAAAATAAGCCCCCGAAGGTCCCATCCCCAAGTTCGTCCGCCACAAAATGCCCAAAAACGGGTGGGCTATAGCCTTGGGGGAGGGGCAGGCTAAGTTCGTCCGCCGGCTCATTTCGAGTGCCCTCTGCACCCAAAAATAAGCACCCGAAGGTCCCGTCCCCAAGTGAAATGCACAAAAACGGGTGGGCTATAGCCTTGGGAGGGGCTGGCCAACTTCGGTCCGTCGGACTCAGAATGGGGCGAGACTTTGCGAGCCCTCCTGTGCCAAAAATAGGCCATGGCACAGCCGCCCAAAAATAAGCCCCCAAAGGTCCCCCCCAAGTTCGTCCGCCGCAAAAATGCCCAAAAACGGGTGGGCTATAGCCTTGGGGGAGTGGGCTGGCCCACTCGTCCGCCTCGGACTCGGAATGGGGCAAGACTTTGCGAGCACCTCGTGTGCCAAAAATAGGCCAGTGGGTACAGCCGCACTCCAAAAATAAGCCCTCGAAAGTCCCGTCCCCAAGTTCGTCCGCCGCAAAATGCCCAAAAACGGGTGGGCTATAGCCTTGGGGGAGGGGCTGGCCCACTCTCGTCCGCCGGACTCGGAATGGGGCGAGACGGCGAGCGCCTCCTGTGCCAAAAATAGCCGCGGGCAAAGCCGGGCCCAAAAATACGCCCCCGATGGCCCGTCCCCAAGTTCGTCCGCCGCAAATATGCCCAAAAAACGGTGGGCTATAGCCTTGGGGGAGGGGCTGGCCAACTCCACCGCCGGACTCGGGAATGGGGCGAGACTTTGCAGCACCTCCGTGTGCCTAGGCCGCGGCACAGCCGCGCCAAAAATAAGCCCCCGAAGGTCCCGCCCCAAGTTCGTCCGCCGCAAAATGCCTAAAACGGGGTGGGCTATAGCCTTGGGGAGAGGGCTGGCCCACTTCGTCCGCCTCGGACTCGGAATGGGGCAGACTTTGCGAGCACCCTTCGTATGCCAAAATAGCCGCGGCACAGCCTTGCCCAAAAATAAGTGAAGGTCCCCCCCAAGTTCGTCCGCCGCAAAATGCCTAAAACGGTGGGCTATAGCCTGGGAGGGGCTGGCCAACGTCCACTGACTCGTGAATGGGGCGAGACTTTGCAAGCGCCCTATGTTCCCAAAAATAAGCCCCCGAAGGTCCCGCCCCTCGTCCGCCGCAAAATGCCCAAAACGGTGGGCTATAGCCTTGGGGAGGGGTTGGCCACCTCGTCCGCGGACTCGAATGCGGCGAGACTTTGCGAGCGCTCCATGTGCCAGGCGCGCGGCACGGCCACGCCCAAAAATAAGCCCCCGAAGGTCCTGGCCCCCAAGTTCGTCTCGCCGTGAAAAATGCCCAAAAAACGGGTGGGCTATATAGCCTTGGGGGGAGGGGCTGGCCAACTTCGTCCGCCGGACTCGGAATGGGACGAGATTTTGCGAGTGTCCTCCGTGTGCCAAAAAAAGGGCGCGGGCACAGCCGCGCCCAAAAATAAGGCCCCGAAGGTCCCGTCCGCAAGTTCGTCCGCCGCAAAAATGCCCAAAAAACGGGTGGGCTATAGCCTTTGGGGGAGGGGCTGGCAAACTTCGTCCCTCGGACTCGGAATGGGGCGAGACTTTGCGAACGCCCTCCGTGTACCAAACATAGGCCGCAACCACAGCCGCTCCCAAAAATAAGCCCCCGAAGGTCCCGTCCCCAAGTTCGTCCGCCACAAAAAGGCCCAAAAAACGGGTGGGCTATAGCCTTGGGGGGAAGGCCCGCCACCTTCGTCCGCCGGACTCGGAATGGGACGAGACTGTGCGAGAGCCCTCCATGTGCCAGAAATAGGCCGTGGGCACAGCCGCGCCCAAAAATAAGCTCCCGAAGGTCCCGTCCCCAAGTTCGTCCGCCGCCAAATTGCCCAAAAAACGGGTGGGCTATAGCCTTGGGGGGAGGGGCTGCCCAACTTCGTCCGCCGGACTCAGAATGGGGCGAGACTTTGCGAGCGGCCTCCGTGTGCCAAAAATAGGCCGCGGGCACAGCCGCGGCCAAAAATAAGCCCCCGAAGGTCCCGTCCCCAAGTTCGTCCGCTGCAAAAATGCCCAAAAAACGGGTGAGCTATAGCCATGGGGGGAGGGGCAGGCCAACTTCGTCCGCCGGGCTCGGAATGGGGCGAGACTTTGCGAGTGCCCACCGTGTGCCAAAAATAGGCCGCAGGCACAGCCGCGCCCAAAAATAAGCCCCCGAAGGTCCCGTCCTTAAGTTCGTCCGCCGCAAAAATGCCCAAAAAACGGGTGGGCTATAGCCTTTGGGGGAGGGGCTGGCCAACTTCGTCCCCCGGACTCGGAATGGGGCGAGACTTTGCGAACGCCCTCCGTGTGTTAAAAATAGGCCGCGACCACAGCCGCGCCCAAAAATAACCCCCAAAGGTCCCGTCCCCAAGTTCGTCCGCCTGCAAAATGCCTAAAAACGGGTGGCTATAGCCTTGGGGGGAGGGGCTGGCCACCTTCGTCCGCCGGTCTCGGAATGGGGCGAGGCTTTGCGAGCACCCTCCATGTGCCAAAAGTAGGCTGCGGGCACAGCCGCGATCAAAAATAAGCCCCCGAAGGTCCCGTCCCCAAGTTCGTCCGCCGCAAAAATGCCCAAAAAACGGGTGGGCTATAGCCTTGGGGGGAGGGGCTGCCAACTTCGTCCGCCTCGGACTCGAATGGGGCGAGACTTTACGAGCGCCCCCGTGTAATAGGCCGCGGGCACAGCCGCGCCCAAAAATAAGCCCCCAAGGTCCCGCCCCCAAGTTCGTCCGCCGCAAAATGCCTAAAACGGGTGGGCTATAGCCTTGGGGGAGGGGCTGCCAACTTCGTCCGCCGGACTCGGTATGGGGCGAGACTTTGTGTGCGCCCTCTGTGTGCCAAAAATAGGCCGCGGGCACAGCCGCGCCCAAAAAATAAGACCCAGAAGGTCCCGTCCCCAAGTTCGTCCGCCGCAAAAATGCCCAAAAAACGAGTGGGCTATAGCCTTGGGGGGAGGGGCTGCCAAACTTCGTCCGCCGGACTCGGAATGGGGCGAGACTTTGCGAGCGGCCTCCGTGTGCCAAAAATAGGCCGTGGGCACAGCCGCGCCCAAAAATAAGCCCCCGAAGGTCACGTCCCCAAGTTCGTCCGCCGCAAAATTGCCCAAAAAACGGGTGGGCTATAGCCTTGGGGGGAGGGACTGGCCAACTTCGTCCGCCGGACTCGGAATGCGGCGAGACTTTGCGAGCGCCCTCCATGTGCCAAAAATAGGCCGCGGGCACAGCCGCGCCCAAAAATAAGCCCCCGAAGGTCCCGTCCCCAAGTTCGTCCGCCGCAAAAATGCCCAAAAAACGGGTGGGCTATAGCCTTGGGGGGAGGGGCTGGCCAACTTCGTCCGCCGGACTCGGAATGCGGCGAGACTTTGCGAGCACCTCCGGTGCTGTGGCCAGGCCGCGGGCACAGCCGCGTACAAAAATAAGCCCCCGAATGTCCCGCCCCAAGTTCGTCCGCTGAAAAATGCCCAAAAACGGGTGGCCTATAGCCTTGGGGGAGGGGCTGGCCCACTTCGTCCGCTCGGACTCGAATGCGGCGAGACATTGCGAGCACCCTCGGTGTGCTAAAATAGGCCGCGGACACAGCCGCACCCAAAAATAAGCCCTCGAAGGTCCCGGGCCCCTAGTTCGTCCGCCGCAAAATGCCCAAAAACGGGTGGGCTATAGACTTGGGGGAGGGGCTGGCCAACTCGTCCGCTCGGACTCGGAATGGGGCGAGACTTTGCGAGCGCCTGTGTGCCTAAAATAGGCCGCGGGCACAGCCACAAAACTAAGCCCCCAAGGTCCCTGGCCCCAAGTTCGTCCGCCGCAAAATGCCCAAAAACGGGGGTATAGCCATGGGGGGAGGGGCTGGCAAACTTCGTCCGCCGGACTCGGAATGGGGCGAGACTTTGCGAGCGGCCTCCGTGTGCCAAAAATAGGCCGCGGTCACAGCCGCGCCCAAAAATAAGCCCCCGAAGGTCACGTCCCCAAGTTCGTCCGCCGCAAAATTGCCCAAAAAACGGGCGGGCTATAGCCTTGGGGGGAGGGACTGGCCAACTTCGTCCGCCGGACTCGGAATGCGGCGAGACTTTGCGAGCGCCCTCCATGTCCCAAAAATAGGCCGCGGGCACAGCCGGCCCAAAAATAAGCCCCCGAAGGTCCCGACCGCAAGTTCTTCCTCCGCAAAAATGCCCAAAAAACGGGCGGGCTATAGCCTTGGGGGGAGGGGCTGGCCCACTTCGTCCGCCGGACTCGGAATGGGGCAAGACTTTGCGAGCGTCCTCCGTGCGCTAAAAATAGGCCACGGGCACAGCCGCGCCCAAAAATAAGCCCCCGAAGGTCCCGTCCCGAAGTTCGTCCGCCGCAAAAAGGCCCAAAAAACGGGTGGGCTATAGCCTTGGGGGGAGGGGCCCGCCACCTTCGTCCGCCGGACTCGGAATGGGACGAGACTGTACGAGAGCCCTCCATGTGCCAGAAATAGGCCGTGGGCACAGCCGCGCCCAAAAATAAGCTCCCGAAGGTCCCGTCCCCAAGTTCGTCCGCCGCCAAATTGCCCAAAAAACGGGTGGGCTATAGCCTTGGGGGGAGGGGCTGCCCAACTTCGTCCGCCGGACTCAGAATGGGGCGAGACTTTGCGAGCGGCCTCCGTGGTGCCAGGCCGCGGGCAAAGCCGCGCCAAAAATAAGCCCCGTAGGTCCCGCCCCCAGGTTCGGTCCCGCTGCAAAATGCCCAAAAAACGGGTGAGCTATAGCCATGGGGGGAGGGGCTGGCCAACTTCGTCCGCCGGGCTCGGAATGGGGCGAGACTTTGCGAGTGCCCACCGTGTGCCAAAAATAGGCCGCAGGCACAGCCGCGCCCAAAAATAAGCCCCCGAAGGTCCCGTCCTTAAGTTCGTCCGCCGCAAAAATGCCCAAAAAACGGGTGGGCTATAGCCTTTGGGGGAGGGGCTGGCCAACTTCGTCCGCCGGACTCGAATGGGGCGAGACTTTGCGAACGCCTCCGTGTGTTAAAAGCAGGCCGCGACCACAGCCGCGCCCAAAAATAACCCCAAAGGTCCCGCCCCAAGTTCGTCCGCCGCAAAATGCCCAAAAACGGCGGGCTATAGCCTTGGGGGAGGGGCTGGCCACCTTCGGCCCGCTGGACTCGGAATGGGGCGAGGCTTTGCGAGCACCCTCCATGTGCCAAAGTAGGCTGCGGCACAGCCGCGATAAAAATAAGCCCCCGAAGGTCCCGCCCCAAGTTCGTCCGCCGCAAAATGCCCAAAAACGGGTGGGCTATAGCCTTGGGGGGAGGTGCTGGCCAACTTCGTACGCCGGACTCGGAATGGGGCGAGACTTTACGAGTGGCCCCCGTGTGCCAAAAATAGGCCGCGGGCACAGCCGCGCCCAAAAAATAACCCCCGAACGTAACGTCGCCAAGTTCGTCCGCCGCAAAAATGCCCAAAAAACGGGTGGGCTATAGCCTTGGGGGGAGGGGCTGGCCAACTTCGTCCGCCGGACTCGGAATGGGGCGAGACTTTGTGAGCGCCCTCTGTGTGCCAAAAATAGGCCGCGGGCACAGCCGCGCCCAAAAAATAAGACCCAGAAGGTCCCGTCCCCAAGTTCGTCCGCCGCAAAAATGCCCAAAAAACGAGTGGGCTATAGCCTTGGGGGGAGGGGCTGCCAAACTTCGTCCGCCGGACTCGGAATGGGGCGAGACTTTGCGAGCGGCCTCCGTGTGCCAAAAATAGGCCGTGGGCACAGCCGCGCCCAAAAATAAGCCCCCGAAGGTCACGTCCCCAAGTTCGTCCGCCGTAAAATTGCCCAAAAAACGGGTGGGCTATAGCCTTGGGGGGAGGGACTGGCCAACTTCTGTCCGCTCGGACTGAATGCGGCGAGACTTTGCGAGCGCCCTCCATGTGCCAAAAATAGGCCGCGGGCACAGCCGCGCCCAAAAATAAGCCCCCGAAGGTCCCGTCCCCAAGTTCGTCCGCTGCAAAAATTGCCCAAAAAACGGGTGGGCTATAGCCTTGGGGGGAGGGGCTGGCCAACTTCGTCCGCCGGACTCGGAATGCGGCGAGACTTTGCGAGAGGCCTGCAGTTAAAATAGGCTGCGGGCACAGCCGCACAAAAATAAGCCCCCGAAGGTCCCGCCCCCAAGTTCGTCCGCCGCAAAATGCCCTAAAACGGGTGGGCTATAGCCTTGGGGGGAGGGGCTGGCCAACTTCATCCGCCGGACTCGGAATGCGGCGAGACTTTGCGAGCATCCTCCGTGTGCCAAAAATAGGCTGCGGGCACAGCCGCGCCCAAAAATAAGCCCCCGAATGTCCCGTCCCCAAGTTCGTCCGCTGAAAAAATGCCCAAAAAACGGGTGGCCTATAGCCTTGGGGGGAGGGGCTGGCCCACTTCGTCCGCCGGACTCCGAATGCGGCGAGACATTGCGAGCACCCTCGGTGTGCCAAAAATAGGCCACGGGCACAGCCGCGCCCAAAAATAAGCCCCCGAAGGTCCCGTCCCCTAGTTCCTCCGCCGCAAAAATGCCCAAAAAACGGGTGGCCTATAGCCTTGGGGGGAGGGGCTGGCCCACTTCGTCCGCCGGACTCGGAATGCGGCGAGACTTTGCGAGCACCCTCAGTGTGCCAAAAATAGGCCACGGGCACAGCCGCGCCCAAAAATAAGCCCCCGAAGGTCCCGTCCCCTAGTTCCTCCGCCGCAAAAATGCCCAAAAAACGGGTGGGCTATAGCCTTGGGGGGAGGGGCTGGCCAACTTCGTCCGCCGGACTGGGAATGGGGCGAGACTTTGCGAGCACCCTCTGTGTGCCAAAAATAGGCCGCGGGCACAGCCGCGCCCAAAAATAAGCCCCCGAAGGTCCCGTCCCCAAGTTCGTCCGCCGCAAAAATGCCCAAAAAACGGGTGGGCTATAGCCTTGGGGGGAGGGCTGGCAAACTTCGTCCGCCGGACTCGGAATGGGGCGAGACTTTGCAGCGCCTCCGTGTGCCTAAATAGGCCGCGGACACAGCCGCGCCCAAAAATAAGCCCCGAAGGTCACGTCCCCAAGTTCGTCCGCCGCAAAATTGCCCAAAAACGGGTGGGCTATAGCCTTGGGGGAGGGATGGCCAATCTCGTCCGCCGGACTCGAATGCGGCGAGACTTTACGAGCGCCCTCCGTGTGCATAAAATAGGCCGCGGGCACAGCCACGCCCAAAAATAAGCCCCCGAAGGTCACGTCCCCAAGTTCCTCCGCCGCAAAATTGCCCAAAAAACGGGTGGGCTATAGCCTTGGGGGGAGGGACTGGCCAAGTTCGTCCGCCGGACTCGGAATGCGGCGAGACTTTGCGAGCGGCCTCCGTGTGCCAAAAATAGGCCGCGGGCACAGCCTTGCCCAAAAATAAGCCCCCGAAGGTCCCGTCCCCAAGTTCGTCCGCCGCAAAAATGCCCAAAAAACGGGTGGGCTATAGCCTTGGGGGGAGGGGCTGGCCAACTTCGTCCGCCGGACTCGTAATGGGGCGAGACTTTCCAAGCGCCCTATGTGCCCCAAAACTAGGCCGCGGGCACAGCCGCGTCCAAAAATAAGCCCCCGAAGGTCCCGCCCCCAAGTTCGTCCGCTGCAAAAATTGCCCAAAAAACGGGTGGGCTATAGCCTTGGGGGGAGGGGCTGGCCAACTTCGTCCGCCGGACTCGGAATGCGGCGAGACTTTGCGAGAGGCCTCCGTGTGCCAAAAATAGGCTGCGGGCACAGCCGCGCACAAAAATAAGCCCCCGAAGGTCCCGTCCCCAAGTTCGTCCGCCGCAAAAATGCCCAAAAAACGGGTGGGCTATAGCCTTGGGGGGAGGGGCTGGCCAACTTCGTCCGCCGGACTCGGAATGGGGCGAGACTTTGCGAGCACCCTCCGTGTGCCAAAAATAGGCTGCGGGCACAGCCGCGCCCAAAAATAAGCCCCCGAATGTCCCGTCCCCAAGTTCGTCCGCTGAAAAAATGCCCAAAAAACGGGTGGCCTATAGCCTTGGGGGGAGGGGCTGGCCCACTTCGTCCGCCGGACTCCGAATGCGGCGAGACATTGCGAGCACCTCGGTGTGCTAAAATAGGCCGCGGACACAGCCGCACTCCAAAAATAAGCCCCCGAAGGTCCCGCCCCTAGTTCGTCCGCCGCAAAATGCCCAAAAACGGGTGGGCTATAGACTTGGGGGAGGGCTGGCCTACTTCGTCCGCCGGACTCGGAATGGGGCGAGACTTTGCGAGCGCCCTCTGTGTGCCAAAAATAGGCCGCGGGCACAGCCGCGTCAAAAAATAAGCCCCCGAAGGTCCCGTCCCCAAGTTCGTCCGCCGCAAAAATGCCCAAAAAACGGGGGGGGTATAGCCATGGGGGGAGGGGCTGGCAAACTTCGTCCGCCGGACTCGGAATGGGGCGAGACTTTGCGAGCGGCCTCCGTGTGCCAAAAATAGGCCGCGGTCACAGCCGCGCCCAAAAATAAGCCCCCGAAGGTCACGTCCCCAAGTTCGTCCGCCGCAAAATTGCCCAAAAAACGGGCGGGCTATAGCCTTGGGGGGAGGGACTGGCCAACTTCGTCCGCCGGACTCGGAATGCGGCGAGACTTTGCGAGCGCCCTCCATGTCCCAAAAATAGGCCGCGGGCACAGCCACGCCCAAAAATAAGCCCCCGAAGGTCCCGACCGCAAGTTCTTCCTCCGCAAAAATGCCCAAAAAACGGGCGGGCTATAGCCTTGGGGGGAGGGGCTGGCCCACTTCGTCCGCCGGACTCGGAATGGGGCAAGACTTTGCGAGCGTCCTCCGTGCGCTAAAAATAGGCCACGGGCACAGCCGCGCCCAAAAATAAGCCCCCGAAGGTCCCGTCCCGAAGTTCGTCCGCCGTAAAAAATGCCCAAAAAATGGGTGGGCTATAGCCTTGGGGGGAGGGGCTGGCCAACTTCGTCCGCCGGACTCGGAATGGAGCGACACTTTGCGAGTGCCCTCCGTGTGCCAAAAATAGGCCGTGGGCACAGCCGCGCCCAAAAATAAGCCCCCGAAGGTCCCGTCCCCAAGTTCGTCCACCGCCAAAATGCCCAAAAAACGGGTGGGCTATGGCCTTGGGGGGAGGGGCTGGCCCACTTCGTCCGCCGGACTCGGAATGGGGCAAGACTTTGCGAGCGTCCTCCTTGTGCTAAAAATAGGCCGTGGGCACAGCCGCACCCAAAAATAAGCCCCCGAAGGTCCCGTCCCGAAGTTCGTCCGCCGTAAAAATGCCCAAAAAACGGGTGGGCTATAGCCTTGGGGGGAGGGGCTGGCCAACTTCGTCCGCCGGACTCGGAATGGAGCGACACTTTGCGAGTGCCCTCCGTGTGCCAAAAATATGCTGCGGGCACAGCCGCGCCCAAAAATAAGCCCCCGAAGGTCCCGTCCCCAAGTTCGTCCGCTGCAAAAAAGCCCAAAAAACGGGTGGCCTATAGCCTTGGGGGGAGGGGCTGGCCCACTTCGTCCGCCGGACTCGGAATGCGGCGAGACTTTGCGAGCACCCTCAGTGTGCCAAAAATAGGCCGCGGGCACAGCCGCGCCCAAAAATAAGCCCCCGAAGGTCCCGTCCCCAAGTTCGTCCACCGCCAAAATGCCCAAAAAACGGGTGGGCTATGGCCTTGGGGGGAGGGGCTGGCCCACTTCGTCCGCCGGACTCGGAATAGGGCAAGACTTTGCGAGCGTCCTCCTTGTGCTAAAAATAGGCCGTGGGCACAGCCGCACCCAAAAATAAGCCCCCGAAGGTCCCGTCCCGAAGTTCGTCCGCCGTAAAAATGCCCAAAAAACGGGTGGGCTATAGCCTTGGGGGGAGGGGCTGGCCAACTTCGTCCGCCGGACTCGGAATGGAGCGACACTTTGCGAGTGCCCTCCGTGTGCCAAAAATATGCTGCGGGCACAGCCGCGCCCAAAAATAAGCCCCCGAAGGTCCCGTCCCCAAGTTCGTCCGCTGCAAAAAAGCCCAAAAAACGGGTGGCCTATAGCCTTGGGGGAGGGGCTGGCCCACTTCGTCCGCTCGGACTCGGAATGCGGCGAGACTTTGCGAGCACCCTCAGTGTGCCAAAATAGGCCGCGGCACAGCCGCGCCCAAAAATAAGCCCCGAAGGTCCCTGGCCCCAAGTTCGTCCGCCGCAAAATGCCCAAAAACGGTGGGCTATAGCCTTGGGGGAGGGCTGGCCAACTTCGTCCGCTGACTCGGAATGGGGCGAGCCTTTGTGAGCGCCCTCTGTGTGCCAAAAATAGGCCGCGGGCACAGCCGCGCCCAAAAATAAGACCCAGAAGGTCCCCTACCCAAGTTCCACCGCCGCAAAATGCCCAAAAACGGTGAGCTTATAGCCATGGGGGGAGGGGCAGGCCAACTCGTCCGCCGGCTCGGAATGGGGCGAGACTTTGCGAGTGCCCACCGTGGTGCTGCAGGCCAGGCCGCAGGCACAGCCGCGCCCAAAAATAAGCCCCCGAAGGTCCCGTCCTTAAGTTCGTCCGCCGCAAAAATGCCCAAAAAACGGGTGGGCTATAGCCTTTGGGGGAGGGGCTGGCCAACTTCGTCCCCCGGACTCGGAATGGGGCGAGACTTTGCGAACGCCCTCCGTGTGTTAAAAATAGGCCGCGACCACAGCCGCGCCCAAAAATAACCCCCCAAAGGTCCCGTCCCCAAGTTCGTCCGCCGCAAAAATGCCCAAAAAACGGGTGGGCTATAGCCTTGGGGGGAGGGGCTGGCCACCTTCGTCCGCCGGACTCGGAATGGGGCGAGGCTTTGTGAGCACCCTCCATGTGCCAAAAGTAGGCTGCGGGCACAGCCGCGATAAAAAATAAGCCCCCGAAGGTCCCGTCCCCAAGTTCGTCCGCCGCAAAAATGCCCAAAAAACGGGTGGGCTATAGCCTTGGGGGGAGGTGCTGGCCAACTTCGTACGCCGGACTCGGAATGGGGCGAGACTTTACGAGTGGCCCCCGTGTGCCAAAAATAGGCCGCGGGCACAGCCGCGCCCAAAAATAAGCCCCCGAAGGTCCCGTCCCCAAGTTCGTCCGCCGCAAAAATGCCCAAAAAACGGGTGGGCTATAGCCTTGGGGGGAGGGGCTGGCCAACTTCGTCCGCCGGACTCGGAATGGGGCGAGACTTTGTGAGCGCCCTCTGTGTGCCAAAAATAGGCCGCGGGCACAGCCGCGCCCAAAAAATAAGACCCAGAAGGTCCCGTCCCCAAGTTCGTCCGCCGCAAAAATGCCCAAAAAACGAGTGGGCTATAGCCTTGGGGGAGGGGTTGCCAAACTTCCGCCGGACTCGGAATGGGGTGAGACTTTGCGAGCGGCCTCCGTGTGCCAAAAATAGGCCGCGGACACAGCCGCGCCCAAAAATAAGCCCCCGAAGGTCACGTCCCCAAGTTCGTCCGCCGCAAAATTGCCCAAAAAACGGGTGGGCTATAGCCTTGGGGGGAGGGACTGGCCAACTTCGTCCGCCGGACTCGGAATGCGGCGAGACTTTGCGAGCGCCCTCCATGTGCCAAAAATAGGCCGCGGGCACAGCCGCGCCCAAAAATAAGCCCCCGAAGGTCCCGTCCCCAAGTTCGTCCGCTGCAAAAATTGCCCAAAAAACGGGTGGGCTATAGCCTTGGGGGGAGGGGCTGGCCAACTTCGTCCGCCGGACTCGGAATGCGGCGAGACTTTGCGAGAGGCCTCCGTGTGCCAAAAATAGGCTGCGGGCACAGCCGCGCACAAAAATAAGCCCCCGAAGGTCCCGTCCCCAAGTTCGTCCGCCGCAAAAATGCCCAAAAAACGGGTGGGCTATAGCCTTGGGGGGAGGGGCTGGCCAACTTCATCCGCCGGACTCGGAATGCGGCGAGACTTTGCGAGCATCCTCCGTGTGCCAAAAATAGGCTGCGGGCACAGCCGCGCCCAAAAATAAGCCCCCGAATGTCCCGTCCCCAAGTTCGTCCGCTGAAAAAATGCCCAAAAAACGGGTGGCCTATAGCCTTGGGGGGAGGGGCTGGCCCACTTCGTCCGCCGGACTCCGAATGCGGCGAGACATTGCGAGCACCCTCGGTGTGCCAAAAATAGGCTGCGGGCACAGCCGCGCCCAAAAATAAGCCCCCGAATGTCCCGTCCCCAAGTTCGTCCGCTGAAAAAATGCCCAAAAAACGGGTGGCCTATAGCCTTGGGGGGAGGGGCTGGCCCACTTCGTCCGCCGGACTCCGAATGCGGCGAGACATTGCGAGCACCCTCGGTGTGCCAAAAATAGGCCGCGGGCACAGCCGCACCCAAAAATAAGCCCCCGAAGGTCCCGTCCCCTAGTTCGTCCGCCGCAAAAATGCCCAAAAAACGGGTGGGCTATAGACTTGGGGGGAGGGGCTGGCCAACTTCGTCCGCCGGACTCGGAATGGGGCGAGACTTTGCGAGCGCCCTCTGTGTGCCAAAAATAGGCCGCGGGCACAGCCGCGCCCAAAAATAAGCCCCCGAAGGTCCCGTCCCCAAGTTCGTCCGCCGCAAAAATGCCCAAAAAACGGGTGGGCTATAGCCTTGGGGGGAGGGCTGGCAAACTTCGTCCGCCGGACTCGGAATGGGGCGAGACTTTGCGAGCGCCCTCCGTGTGCCAAAAATAGGCCGCGGACACAGCCGCGCCCAAAAATAAGCCCCCGAAGGTCACGTCCCCAAGTTCGTCCGCCGCAAAATTGCCCAAAAAACGGGTGGGCTATAGCCTTGGGGGGAGGGACTGGCCAACTTCGTCCGCCGGACTCGGAATGCGGCGAGACTTTACGAGCGCCCTCCGTGTGCATAAAATAGGCCGCGGGCACAGCCACGCCCAAAAATAAGCCCCCGAAGGTCACGTCCCCAAGTTCCTCCGCCGCAAAATTGCCCAAAAAACGGGTGGGCTATAGCCTTGGGGGGAGGGACTGGCCAACTTCGTCCGCCGGACTCGGAATGCGGCGAGACTTTGCGAGCGCCCTCCATGTGCCAAAAATAGGCCGCGGGCACAGCCGCACCCAAAAATAAGCACCCGAAGGTCCCGACCGCAAGTTCTTCCTCCGCAAAAATGCCCAAAAAACGGGTGGGCTATAGCCTTGGGGGGAGGGGCTGGCCCACTTCGTCCGCCGGACTCGGAATGGGGCAAGACTTTGCGAGCGTCCTCCGTGTGCTAAAAATAGGCCGTGGGCACAGCCGCGCCCAAAAATAAGCCCCCGAAGGTCCCGTCCCGAAGTTCGTCCGCCGTAAAAATGCCCAAAAAATGGGTGGGCTATAGCCTTGGGGGGAGGGGCTGGCCAACTTCGTCCGCCGGACTCGGAATGGAGCGACACTTTGCGAGCGCCCTCCGTGTGCCAAAAATAGGCCGCGGGCACAGCCGTGCCCAAAAATAAGCCCCCGAAGGTCCCGTCCCCAAGTTCGTCCGCCGCAAAAATGCCCAAAAACGGGTGGGCTATAGCCTTGGGGGGAGGGGCTGGCCCACTTCGTCCGCCGGACTCGGAATGGGGCGACACTTTGCGAGCGCCCTCCGTGTGCATAAAATAGGCCGCGGGCACAGCCACGCCCAAAAATAAGCCCCCGAAGGTCACGTCCCCAAGTTCCTCCGCCGCAAAATTGCCCAAAAAACGGGTGGGCTATACCCTTGGGGGGAGGGGCTGGCCAACTTCGTCCGCCGGACTCGGAATGCGGCGAGACTTTGCGAGAGGCCTCCGTGTGCCAAAAATAGGCTGCGGGCACAGCCGCGCACAAAAATAAGCCCCCGAAGGTCCCGTCCCCAAGTTCGTCCACCGCCAAAATGCCCAAAAAACGGGTGGGCTATGGCCTTGGGGGGAGGGGCTGGCCCACTTCGTCCGCCGGGCTCGGAATGGGGCAAGACTTTGCGAGCGTCCTCCGTGTGCTAAAAATAGGCCGCGGGCACAGCCGCGCCCAAAAATAAGCCCCCGAAGGTCCCGTCCCGAAGTTCGTCCGCCGTAAAAATGCCCAAAAAACGGGTGGGCTATAGCCTTGGGGGGAGGGGCTGGCCAACTTCGTCCGCCGGACTCGGAATGGTGCGACACTTTGCGAGCGCCCTCCGTGTGCCAAAAATATGCTGCGGGCACAGCCGCGCCGAAAAATAAGCCCCCGAAGGTCCCGTCCCCAAGTTCGTCCGCTGCAAAAATGCCCAAAAAACGGGTGGCCTATAGCCTTGGGGGGAGGGGCTGGCCCACTTCGTCCGCCGGACTCGGAATGCGGCGAGACTTTTCGAGCACCCTCCGTGTGCCAAAAATAGGCCGCGGGCACAGCCGCGCCCAAAAATAAGCCCCCGAAGGTCCCGTCCCCTAGTTCGTCCGCCGCAAAAATGCCCAAAAAACGGGTGGGCTATAGCCTTGGGGGGAGGGGCTGGCCAACTTCGTCCGCCGGACTCGGAATGGGGCGAGACTTTGCGAGCGCCCTCCGTGTGCCAAAAATAAGCCGCGGCACAGCCGCGCCCAAAAAAAAGCCCCCCGACGGTCACGGCCCGAAGTTCGTCCGCCGCAAAATTGCCCAAAAAACGGGGGGGCTATAGCCTTGGGGGGAGGGACTGGCCAACTTCGTCCGCCGGACTCGGAATGCGGCGAGACTTTTCGAGCGCCCTCCGTGTGCATAAAATAGGCCGCGGGCACAGCCTCGCCCAAAAATAAGCCCCCGAAGGTCACGTCCCCAAGTTCCTCCGCCGCAAAATTGCCCAAAAAACGGGTGGGCTATAGCCTTGGGGGAGGGACTGGCCAACTCTCGTCCGCCGGACTCGGAATGCGGCGAGACTTTGCAGCGCTCCATGTGCCAAAATAGGCCGCGGGCACAGCCGCACCCAAAAATAAGCACCCAAGGTCCCGACCGCAAGTTCTTCCTCCGCAAAATGCCTAAAAACGGGTGGGCTATAGCCTTGGGGGAGGGGCTGGCCCACTTCTGTCCGCTCGGACTCGGAATGGGGCAAGACTTTGCGAGCCCTCCGTGTGCTGGGGCCAGGCCGCGGGCACAGCCGCGCCCAAAAATAAGCCCCCGAAGGTCCCGTCCCGAAGTTCGTCCGCCGTAAAAATGCCCAAAAAATGGGTGGGCTATAGCCTTGGGGGGAGGGGATGGCCAACTTCGTCCGCCGGACTCGGAATGGAGCGACACTTTGCGAGCGCCCTCCGTGTGCCAAAAATAGGCCGCGGGCACAGCCGTGCCCAAAAATAAGCCCCCGAAGGTCCCGTCCCCAAGTTCGTCCGCCGCAAAAATGCCCAAAAAACGGGTGGGCTATAGCCTTGGGGGGAGGGGCTGGCCCACTTCGTCCGCCGGACTCGGAATGGGGCGACACTTTGCGAGCGCCCTCCGTGTGCATAAAATAGGCCGCGGGCACAGCCACGCCCAAAAATAAGCCCCCGAAGGTCACGTCCCCAAGTTCCTCCGCCGCAAAATTGCCCAAAAAACGGGTGGGCTATACCCTTGGGGGGAGGGGCTGGCCAACTTCGTCCGCCGGACTCGGAATGCGGCGAGACTTTGCGAGAGGCCTCCGTGTGCCAAAAAAAGGCTGCGGGCACAGCCGCGCACAAAAATAAGCCCCCGAAGGTCCCGTCCCCAAGTTCGTCCACCGCCAAAATGCCCAAAAAACAGGTGGGCTATGGCCTTGGGGGGAGGGGCTGGCCCACTTCGTCCGCCGGACTCGGAATGGGGCAAGACTTTGCAGCCCTCCGTGGTGCTAGGCCGCGGCACAGCCGCGCCCAAAAATAAGCCCCCGAAGGTCCCGTCCCGAAGTTCGTCCGCCGTAAAAATGCCCAAAAAACGGGTGGGCTATAGCCTTGGGGGGAGGGGCTGGCCAACTTCGTCCGCCGGACTCGGAATGGTGCGACACTTTGCGAGCGCCCTCCGTGTGCTAAAAATAGGCTGTGGGCAAAGCCGCGCCCAAAAATAAGCCCCCGAAGGTCCCGTCCCCAAGTTCGTCCGCCGCAAAAATGCCCATAAAAAGGGTGGGCTATAGCCTTGGGGGAGGGGCAGGCCCACTTCGTCCGCCGGACTCGGAATGCGGCGAGACTTTTCGAGCACCCTCCGTGTGCCAAAAATAGGCCGCGGGCACAGCCGCGCCCAAAAATAAGCCCCCGAAGGTCCCGTCCCCTAGTTCGTCCGCCGCAAAAATGCCCAAAAAACGGGTGGGCTATAGCCTTGGGGGGAGGGGCTGGCCAACTTCGTCCGCCGGACTCGGAATGGGGCGAGACTTTGCGAGCGCCCTCTGTGTGCCAAAAATAAGCCGCGGGCACAGCCGCGCCCAAAAATAAGCCCCCGAAGGTCACGTCCCCAAGTTCGTCCGCCGCAAAATTGCCCAAAAAACGGGTGGGCTATAGCCTTGGGGGGAGGGACTGGCCAACTTCGTCCGCCGGACTCGGAATGCGGCGAGACTTTACGAGCGCCCTCCGTGTGCATAAAATAGGCCGCGGGCACAGCCACGCCCAAAAATAAGCCCCCGAAGGTCACGTCCCCAAGTTCCTCCGCCGCAAAATTGCCCAAAAAACGGGTGGGCTATAGCCTTGGGGGGAGGGGCTGGCCAACCCTGTCCCCGGACTCGGAATGCGGCGAGACTTTGCGAGCGCCCTCCATGTGCCAAAAATAGGCCGCGGGCACAGCCGCACCCAAAAATAAGCACCCGAAGGTCCCGACCGCAAGTTCTTCCTCCGCAAAAATGCCCAAAAAACGGGTGGGCTATAGCCTTGGGGGGAGGGGCTGGCCCACTTCGTCCGCCGGACTCGGAATGGGGCAAGACTTTGCGAGCGTCCTCCGTGTGCTAAAAATAGCCCGCGGGCACAGCCGCGCCCCAAAATAAGCCCCCGAAGGTCACGTCCCCAAGTTCGTCCGCCGCAAAAATGCAGAAAAAACGGGTGGGCTATAGCCTAGGGGGGAGGGACTGGCCAACTTCGTCCGCCGGACTCGGAATGCGGCGAGACTTTGCGAGCGCCCTCCATGTGCCAAAAATAGGCCGCGGGCACAGCCGCGCCCAAAAATAAGCCCCCGAAGGTCCCGACCGCAAGTTCGTCCTCCGCAAAAATGCCCAAAAAACGGGTGGGCTATAGCCTTGGGGGGAGGGGCTGGCCCACTTCGTCCGCCGGACTCGGAATGGGGCAAGACTTTGCGAGCGTCCTCCGTGTGCTAGCCTCGCGGGCACAGGCGCCCAAAAATAAGCCCCCGAAGGTCCCGTCCCGAAGTTCGTCCGCCGCAAAAATGCCCAAAAAATGGGTGGGCTATAGCCGTGGGGGGCGGGGCTGGCCAACTGTGACCGCCGGACTCGGAATGGGGCGGGGCGTGGGAGGCGGCCTCCGTGTGCCAAAAATAGGCCGCGGGCACAACCGCGCCCCAAAATAAGCCCCCGAAGGTCCCTCCCCAAGTTCGTCCGCCGTAAAATGCCCAAAACGGTGGGCTATAGCCTTTGGGGGAGGGTGGCAACTCTGTCCGCCGGACTCGGAATGGGGCGAGACTTTGCGAGCACCCTCCGTGGGGAAAAAATATGCTGCGGGCACAGCTGCGCTCAAAAATAAGCCCCTGATGGTCACGTCCCCAAGTTCGTCCGCCGCTAAAATGCCCAAAAAACGGGTGGGATGTAGCCTTGGGGGAGGGCCTGCCAATCTCGGTCCGCTCGGACTCGGAATGGGGCGAGACTTTGCGAGCGCCTCCGTGTGCCAATAGGCCGCGGGCACAGCCGTGCCAAAATAAGCCCCGAAGATCCCGTCCCCAAGTTCGTCCGCCGCAAAATGCCCAAAAATGGGTGGGCTATACCTGGGGGAGGGGCTGGCCAACTTCGTCCTCCAGACTCAGAATGGGGTGAGACTTTGCGAGCGCCTCCGTGTGCCAAAAATGCCGCGGGCAAAGCCGCGCCCAAAAATAAGCACCCGAAGGTCCCGTACAAAAGTTCGTCCCGCCGCAAAATGATCAAAAGACGGGTGGGCTATAGCCTTGGGGGAAGGGCTGGCCTACTTCGTCCGCCGAACTCGGAAGGGGGCGAGACTTTGCGAGCGGCCTCCGTGTGCCAAAATAGGCCTCAGGCACAGCCGCACTCCAAAAATAAGCCCCGAAGGTCCCGTTCTTAAGTTCGTCCGCCGCAAAAATGCCCAAAAAACGGGGGGGCTATAGCCTTGGGGGGAGGGGCTGGCCAACTTCGTCCGCCGGACTCGGAATGGGGCAAGACTTTGCGAGTGCCCTCCGTGTGCCAAAATTAGGCCACAGACACAACCGCGTCCAAAAATAAGCCCCCGAAGGTCCCGTCCCCAATTTCGTCCGCCGCAAAAATGCCCAAAAAACGGGTGGGCTATAGCCTTGGGGGGAGGGGCTGGCCCACTTCGTCCGCCGGACTCGGAATGGGGCGAGACTTAACGAGCACCCTCCGTGTGCCAAAAATAGACCGTGGGAACAGCCTCGCCCCCAAAAATAAGCCCCCGAAGGTCCCGTCCCCAAGTTCGTCCGCCGCAAAAATGCCCAAAAAACGGGTGGCCTATAGCCTTGGGGGAGGGGCCGGCCGACTTCGTCCGCCGGACTCGGAATGGGGCGGGACTTTGCTAGCGCCCTCCGTGTGCGAAAAATAGGCCGCGGATACGGCCGCGCCAAAAAATAAGCCCCCGAAGGTCCCGTCCCCAAATTTGTCCGCCGCAAAAATGCGCAAAAAACATGTGGGCTATCGCCTTGGGGGGTGGGGCTGGCCCACTTCGTCCGGCGGACTCGGAATGGGGCGAGACTTTGCGAGCACCCTCCGTGTGCCAAAAATAGGCCGCGGGCACAGCCGCGCCCAAAAATAAGCCCCCGAAGGTCCCGTCCCCAAGTTTGTCCGCCGCAAAAATGCCCAAAAAACGGGTGGGCTATAGCCTTGGGGGGAGGGGCTGGCCAACTTCGTCCGCCGGACTCCGAATGGGGCGAGACTTTGCGAGCGCCCTCTGTGTGCCAAAAATAGGCCGCGGGGACAGCCGCGCCCAAAAATAAGCCCCCGAAGGTCCCGTCCCCAAGTTCGTCCGCCGCAAAAATGCCCAAAAAATGGGTGGGCTATAGCCTTGGGGGGAGGGGCTGGCCCACTTCGTCCGCCGGACTCCGAATGGGGCGAGACTTTGCGAGCGCCCTCCGCGTACCAAAAATAGGGTGCGGGCACAGGTGCGCCCAAAAATAAGCCACCGAAGGTCCCGTCCCCAAGTTCGTCCGCCGCAAAAATGCCCAAAAAACGGGTGGGCTATAGCCTTGGGGGGAGGGGCTGGCCCACTTCGTCCGCCGGACTCGGAATGAGGCGAGACTTAACGAGCACCCTCCGTGTGCCAAAAATAGACCGCGGGAACAGCCTCGCTCCCAAAAATAAGCCCCCGAAGGTCCCGTCCCCAAGTTCGTCCGCCGCAAAAATGCCCAAAAAACGGGTGGCCTATAGCCTTGGGGGAGGGGCCGGCCGACTTCGTCCGCCGGACTCGGAATGGGGCGAGACTTTGCGACCGGCCTCCGTGTACCAAAAATAGGCCGCAGACACAGCCGCGCCCAAAAATAAGCCCCCGAAGGTACCGTCCCCAAGTTCGTCCGCCGCAAAAATGCGCAAAAAACGGGTGGGCTATAGCCTTGGGGGGAGGGGCTGGCCAACTTCGTCCGCCGGACTCGGAATGGGGCGAGACTTTGCGAGCGCCCTCCGTGCGGCAAAAATAGGCCGCAGGCACAGCCGCGCCCAAAAATAAGCCCCCGAAGGTCCCGTCCCCAAGTTCGTCCGCCGCAAAAATGCCCAAAAAACGGGTGGGCTATAGCCTTAGGGGGAGGGGCTGGCCAACTTCATCCGCCGGACTCGGAATGGGGCGAGACTTTGCGAGCGCCCTCCGTGTGGCAGGCCGCTGGCACAGCCGCGCCCATAAATAAGCCCCCGAAGGTCCCGTCCCAAAGTTCATCCGCCGCAAAAATGCCGAAAAAACGGGTGGGCTATAGCCTTGGGGGGAGGGGCTGGCCAACTTCGTCCGCCGGACTCGGAATGGGGCGGGACTTTGCGAGCGCCCTCCGTGTGCCAAAAAAAGGCCGCGGGCACAGCCGCACCCAAAAATAAGCCCCCGAAGGTCCCGTCCCCAAGTTCATCCGCCGCAAAAATGCCGAAAAAACGGGTGGGCTATAGCCTTGGGGGGAGGGGCTGGCCCACTTCGTCCGCCGGTCTCGGAATGGGGCGAGACTTTGCGAGTGCCCTCCGTGTGCAAAAATAGGCCGCGGACATGCCGCGCCCAAAAATAAGCCCCCGAAGGTCCCGTCCCCAAGTTCGTCCGCCGCAAAAATGCCCAAAAAACGGGTGGGCTATAGCCTTGGGGGGAGGGGCTGGCCCACTTCGTCCGCCGGACTCGGAATGGGGCGAGACTTTGCGTGCGTCCTCCGTGTGCAAAAAATAGGCCGCGGGCACAGCCGCGCCCAAAAATAAGCCCCCGAAGGTCCCGTCCCCAAGTTCGTCCACCGCAAAAATGCCCAAAAAACGGGTGGGCTATAGCCTTGGGGGGAGGGGCTGGCCGACTTCGTCCGCCGGTCTCCGAATGGGGCAAGACTTTGCGAGCGCCCTCTGTGTGCCAATAATAGGCTGTGGGCACAGCCGCGCCAAAAAATAAGCCCCCGAAGGTCCCGTCCCCAAGTTCGTCCGCCGCAAAAATGCCCAAAAAACGGGTGCGCTATAGCCTTGGGGGGAGGGGCTTGCCCACTTCGTCCGCCGGACTCGGAATGGAGCGAGACTTTGCGAGCGCCCTCCGCATGCCAAAAATAGGGTGCGGGCACAGGTGCGCCCAAAAATAAGCCACCGAAGGTCCCGTCCCCAAGTTCGTCCGCCCAAAAATGCCAAAAAAACGGGTGGGCTATAGCCTTCGGGGGAGGGGCTGGACAACTTCATCCGCCGGACTCGGAATGGGGCGAGACTTTGCGAGCACCCTCCGTGTGCCCAAAATAGGCCGCTGGCACAGCTGCGCCCAAAAATAAGCCCCCGAAGGTCCCGTCCCCAAGTTCGTCCGCCGCAAAAATGCCGAAAAAACGGGTGGGCTATAGCCTTGGGGGGAGGGGCTGGCCAACTTAGTCCGCCGGACTCGGAATGGGGCGAGACTTTTAGAGCGCCCTCCGTGTGCCAAAAATAGGCCGCGGGCATAGCCGCGCCCAAAAATAAGAACCCGAAG
This sequence comes from Citrus mangshanensis, assembly GCA_030449895.1. Lineage (NCBI taxonomy): Eukaryota > Viridiplantae > Streptophyta > Magnoliopsida > Sapindales > Rutaceae > Citrus > Citrus mangshanensis. Next base: position 417,028 of record JASUUJ010000120.1, on the reverse strand, counting down.
GTCCCGTCCCCAAGTTCGTTGCCGCAAAAATGCCCAAAAAACGGGTGGGCTATAGCCTTGGGGGGAGGGGCTGGCCAACTTCGTCCGCCGGAGTCGGAATGGGGTGAGACTTTACGAGCGCCCTCCGTGTGCCAAAAACAGGCCGCGGGCAAAGCCGCGTCCAAAAATAAGCCCCCGAAGGTCCCGTCCCCAAGTTCGTCCGCCGCAAAATGTCCCAAAAAACGGGTGGGCTATAGCCTTGGGGGGAGGGGCTGGACAACTTCGTCCGCCGGACTCGGAATTGGGCGAGACTTTGCGAGCGCCCTCCGTGTGCCAAAAATAGGCCGCGGCCACAGCCGCGCCAAAAAATAAGCCCCCGAAGGTCCCGTCCCCAAGTTCGTCCGCCGCAAAAATGCCGAAAACGGTGGCTATAGCCTGGGGGAGGGGCTGGCCACCGTCCGGACTCGGCATGGGGCGAGACTTTGCGTGCGCCTCCGTGTGCAAAATAGGCCACGGGCACAGCCGCGCCCAAAAATAAGCCCCCGAAGGTCCCGTCCCCAAGTTCGTCCGCCGCAAAATGCCTAAAAACGGTGGGCTATAGCCTTGGGGGAGGGCTGCCAACTCGGGCCTCGGACTCGGAATGGGGCGAGACTTTGCGACCGGCCTCCGTGTGCTGGGCCAGGCCGCGGACACAGCCGCGCCCAAAAATAAGCCCCCGAAGGTCCCGTCCCAAAGTTCGTCCGCCGCAAAAATGCCGAAAAAACGGGTGGGCTATAGCCTTGGGCGGAGGGGCTGGCCCACTTCGTCCGCCGGACTCGGAATGGGGCGGGACTTTGCGAGCTCCCTCCGTGTGCCAAAAATAGGCCGCGGGCTCAGCCGTACCCAAAAATAAGCCCCCGAAGGTCCCGTCCCCAAGTTCGTCCGCCGCAAAAATGCCCAAAAAACGGGTGGGCTATAGCCTTGGGGGGAGGGGCTGGCCAACTTCGTCCGCCGGAGTCGGAATGGGGTGAGACTTTACGAGCGCCCTCCATGTGCAAAAAATAGTCCGCGGGCAAACCTGCGTCCAAAAATAAGCCCCCGAAGGTCCCGTCCCCAAGTTCGTCCACCGCAAAATGTCCCAAAAAACGGGTGGGCTATAGCCTTGGGGGGAGGGGCTGGCCAACTTCGTCCGCCGGACTCGGAATTGGGCGAGACTTTGCGAGCGCCCTCCGTGTGCCAAAAATAGGCCGCGGCCACAGCCGCGCCCAAAAATAAGCCCCCGAAGGTCCCATCCCCAAGTTCGTCCGCCGCAAAAATGCCCAAAAAACGGGTGCGCTATAGCCTTGGGGGGAGGGGCTGGCCAACTTCGTCCGCCGGACTCGGAATGGAGCGAGACTTGGCGAGCGCCCTCCGTGTGCCAAAAATAGGCCGCGGGCACAGCCAAGCCCAAAAATAAGCCCCCAAAGGTCCCGTCCCCAAGTTCGTCCGCCGCAAAAATGCCCAAAAAACGGGTGGGCTATAGCCTTGGGGGGAGGGGCGGGCCAACTTCGTCCGCCGGACTCGGAATGGGGCGAGACTTTGCGAGCGGCCTCCGTGTGCAAAAAATAGGCAGCGGGCACAGCCAAGCAAATATAAGCCCCGAAGGTCCCGTCCCCAAGTTCGTCCGCCGCAAAATGCCCAAAAACGGGTGCGCTATAGCCTTGGGGGACGGGCATGCCAACTCGCCCGCCGGACTCGGAATGGGGCGAGAATTTGCGACCGGCCTCCGTGTGCCAGGCCGCGGGCACAGCCGCTGCAAAAATAAGCCCCGAAGGTCCCGCCCCCAAGTTCGTCCGCCGCAAAAATTCCCAAAAAACGGGTGCGCTATAGCCTTGGGGGGAGGGGCAGGCCAACTTCGTCCGCCGGACTCGGAATGGGGCGAGACTTTGCGAGTGCCCTCCGTGTACCATAAATAGTAAGCGGGCGCAGCCGCGTCCAAAAATAAGCCCCCGAAGGTCCCGTCCCCAAGTTCCTCCGCAACAAAAATGCCCAAAAAACGGGTGGGCAATAGCCTTGGGGGGAGGGGCTGGCCAACTTCGTCCGCCGGACTTGGAATGGGGCGAGACTTTGCGAGTGCCCTCCGTGTGCCAAAAATAGGCCGCGGGCACAACCGCACCAAAAAATAAGCCCCCGAAGGTCCCCCCCAAGTTCATCCGCCGCAAAATGTGCAAAAATCGGGTGGGCTATAGCCTTGGGAGGTGCTGCCCACTTCGTCCGCCTCGGACTCCGAATGGGGCGAGACTTTGTGAGCGCCTCCGTGTGCCAAAATAGGCCGCGGCACTGCCGAGCCCAAAATAAGCCCCCAAAGGTCCCGCCCCAAGTTCGTCCGCCGCAAAATGCCCAAAAACGGGTGGGCTATAGCCTTGGGGGAGGGGCGGGCCAACCGGACTCGGAATGGGGCGAGACTTTGCGAGCAGCCTCCGTGTGCAAAATAGGCCGGGCACAGCCAAGCAAATATAAGCCCTCGAAGGTCCCGCCCCCAAGTTCGTCCGCCGCAAAATGCCCAAAAACGGGTGCGCTTATAGCCTTGGGGGACGGGCAGGCCAACTTCATCCGCCGGACACGGAATGGGGCGAGACTTTGCAGTGCCCTCCATGTACCTAAAATAGGAAGCGGGCACAGCCTGGCCCAAAAATAAGCCCCCGAAGGTCCCTGGCCCCCAATTTCATCCGCCGCAAAATGCCCAAAACGGGTGGGCTATAGCCTTGGGGGAGGGGCTGGCCAACTCGTCCGCCGGACTCGGAATGGGGCGAGACTTTGCGAGTGCCCTCCGTGTGCCAGGCCGCGGCACAGCCGCTGCCAAAAATAAGTCCCCCGAAGGTCCCGCCCCAAGTTTGTCCGCCGCAAAATGCCTAAAAACGGGTGGGCTATAGCCTTGGGGGAGAGGCTGGCCAACTTCGTCCGCTCGGACTCGGAATGGGGCGAGACTTTGGGAGCGCCCTCCGTGTGCCAAAAATAGGCCGTGGGCACAGCCGCGCCCAAAAATAAGCCCCCGACGGTCCCGTCCCCAAGTTCGTCCGCCGTAAAAATGCCCAAAAAACGGGTGGGCTATAGCCTTGGGGGGAGGGGCTGGCCAACTTCGTCCGCCGGACTCGGAATTCGGCGAGACTTTGCGAGTGCCCTCCGTGTGAGAAAAATAGGCCGTGGGCGCAGCCGTGCCCAAAAATAAGCCCCCGAAGGTCCCGTCCCCAAGTTCGCCCGCCGCAAAAATGCCCAAAAAACGGGTGGGCTATAGCCTTGGGGGGAGGGGCTGGCCAACTTCGTCCGCCGGACTCGGAATTGGGCGAGACTTTGCGAGCGCCCTCCGTGTGCCAAAAATAGGCCGCGGCCACAGCCGCACCCAAAAATGAGCCCCCGAAGGTCCCGTCCCCAAGTTCGTCCGCCGCAAAAATGCCCAAAAAACGGGTGGTCTATAGCCTTGGGGGGAGGGCCCGGCCCACTTCGTCCGCCGGACTCCGAATTGGGCGAGACTTTGCGAGCGCCCTCCGTGTGTGAAAAATAGGCCGTGGGCGCAGCCGTGCCCAAAAATAAGCCCCCGAAGGTCCCGTCCCCAAGTTCGCCCGCCGCAAAAATGCCCAAAAAACGGGTGGGCTATAGCCTTGGGGGGAGGGACTGGCCCACTTCGTCCGCCGGACTCGGAATTGGGCGAGACTTTGCGAGCGCCCTCCGTGTGCCAAAAATAGGCCGTGGCCACAGCCGCACCCAAAAATGAGCCCCCGAAGGTCCCGTCCCCAAGTTCGTCCGCCGCAAAAATGCCCAAAAAACGGGTGGGCTATAGCCTTGGGGGGAGGGGCTGGCCAAGTTCGTCCGCCGGACTCGGAATGGGGCGAGACTTTGCGACCGCCCTCCGTGTGCCAAAAGTAGGCCGCGGGCACAACCGCGCCAAAAAATAAGCCCCCGAAGGTCCCGTCCCCAAGTTCGTCCGCCGCAAAAATGCCCAAAAAACGGGTGGGCTATAGCCTTTGGGGGAGGGGCTGGCCAACTTCGTCCGCCGGACTCGGAATTCGGCGAGACTTTGCGAGTGCCCTCCGTGTGAGAAAAATAGGCCGTGGCCGCAGCCGCGCCCAAAAATAAGCCCCCGAAGGTCCCGTCCCCAAGTTCGCCCGCCGCAAAAATGCCCAAAAAACGGGTGGGCTATAGCCTTGGGGGGAGGGGCTGGCCAACTTCGTCCGCCGGACTCGGAATTGGGCGAGACTTTGCGAGCGCCCTCCGTGTGCCCAAAATAGGCCGTGGCCACTGCCGTACCCAAAAATGAGCCCCCGAAGGTCCCGTCCCCAAGTTCGTCCGCCGCAAAAATGCCCAAAAAACGGGTGGGCTATAGCCTTGGGGGGAGGGGCTGGCCAACTTCGTCCGCCGGACTCGGAATGGGGCGAGACTTTGCGACCGCCCTCCGTGTGCCAAAATTAGGCCGTGGGCACAACCGCGCCAAAAAATAAGCCCCCGAAGATCCCGTCCCCAAGTTCGTCCGCCGCAAAAATGTGCAAAAATCGGGTGGGCTATAGCCTTGGTGGGAGGTGCCGGCCCACTTCGTCCGCCGGACGCGGAATGGGGCGAGACTTTGCGAGCGGCCTCCGTGTGCCAAAAATAGGCCGCGGGCTCAGCCGCGGCCAAAAATAAGCCCCCAAAGGTCCCGTCCCCAAGTTCGTCCGCCGCAAAAATGCCCAAAAAACGGGTGCGCTATAGCCTTGGGGGGAGGGGCAGGCCAACTTCGTCCGCCGGACTCGGAATGGGGCGAGACTTTGCGAGTGCCCTCCGTGTACCAAAAATAGGAAGCGGGCACAGCCGCGTCCAAAAATAAGCCCCCGAAGGTCCCGTCCCCAAGTTCATCCGCCGACAAAAAGGCCAACAAAGGGGTGGGCTATAGCCTTGGGGGAGGGCTGGCCAACTCTCCCCCCGGACTAGGAATGGGGCGAGATTTTGCGAGCGCCCTCCGTGTGCCAAAAATAGAGTGCGGGCACAGCCGCGCCCAAAAATAAGCCCCCGAAGGTCCCGTCCCCAAGTTCGTCCGCCGCAAAAACGTCCAAAAAACGGGTGGGCTATAGCCTTGGGGGGAGGGGCTGGCCAACTTCGTCCGCCGAACTCGGAATGGGGCGAGACTTTGCGAGCGCCCTCCGTGTGCCAAAAATAGGCCGCGGGCTCAACCGCGCCCAAAAATAAGCCCCCGAAGGTCCCGTCCCCAAGTTCGTCTGCCGCAAAAATGCCTAAAAAACGGGTGGGCTATAGCCTTGGGGGGATGGGCAGGCCAACTTCGTCCGCCGGATTCGGAATTCGGCGAGACTTTGCGAGCAGCCTCCGTGTGCCAAAACTAGGCTGCGGGCACAGCCGTACCCAAAAATAAGCTCCCGAAGGTCCCGTCCCCAAGTTCGTCCGCAGCAAAAATGCACAAAAAACGGGTGGGCTATAGCCTTGGGGGGAGGGGCTGGCCAACTTCGTCCACCGCACTCGGAATGGGGCGAGACTTTACGAGCGCCCTCCGTGTGCCAAAAATAGGCCGCGGACACAGCCTTGCCCAAAAATAAGCCCCCGAAGGTCCCGTCCCCAAGTTCATCCGCCGCAAAAATTCCCAAAAAACGGGTGGGCTATAGCCTTGGGGGGAGGGGCTGGCCAAGTTCGTCCGCCGGACTCGGAATGGGGCGAGACTTTGCGAGCGCCCTCCGTGTGCTAAAAATAGGCCACGGGCACAGCCGCACCCAAAAATAAGCCCCCGAAGGTCCCGTCCCCAAGTTCGTCCGCCGCAAAAATGCCCAAAAAACGGGTGGGCTATAGCCTTGGGGGGAGGGGCTGGCCAAGTTCGTCCGCCGGAATCGGAATGGGATGAGACTTTGCGAGCGCCCTCCGTGTGCGAAAAATAGGCCACAGACACAGCCGCGTCCAAAAATAAGCCCCCGAAGGTCCCGTCCCCAAGATCGTCCGCCGCAAAAATGCCCAAAAAACGGATGGGCTATATAGCCTTGGGGGGACGGGCTGGCCAACTTCGTCTGCCGGACTCGGAATGGAGCGAGACTTTACAAGCGCCCTCCGTGTGCCAAAAATAGGCTACGGGCACTGCCACGACCAAAAATAAGACCCCGAGGGTCCCGTCCCCAAGTTCGTCCGCCACAAAAATGCCCAAAAAACGGGTGGGCTATAGCCTTGGGGGGAGGGGCTGGCCAACTTCGTCCGCCGGACTCGGAATGCGGCGAGACTTTGCGAGCAGCCTCCGTGTGCCAAAAATAGGCCGCGGGCACAGCCGCACCCAAAAATAAGCTCCCGAAGGTCCCGTCCCCAAGTTCATCCGCCGCAAAAATGCCCAAAAAACGGGTGGGCTATAGCCTTGGGGGGAGGGGCTGGCCAACTTCGTCCACCGGACTCGGAATGGGGCGAGACTTTGCGAGGGGCCTCCGTGTGCCAAAAATAGGACGTGGTCAAAGCCGCGCCCAAAAACAAACCCCCGAAGGTCCCGTCCCCATGTTCGTCCGCCGCAAAAATGCCCAAAAAACGGGTGGGCTATAGCCTTGGGGGGAGGGGCTAGCCAACTTCGTCCGCCGGACTCGGAATGGCGCGAGACATTGCGATCGGCCTCCGTCTGCCAAAAATAGGCCGCGGGTACAGCCGCGCCCAAAAATAACCGCCTGATGGCCGGGGCGCCAAGTTCGTCCAGCGGAAAAAGGCCACAAAAACGGGTGGGCTATAGCCTTGGGGGGTGCGGCTGGCCAACTTCGTCCGCCGGAATCGGAATGGTGCAAGACTTTGCGAGCGGCCTCCGTGTGCCAAAAATAGGCCGCGGACACAGCCGCGCCCAAAAATAACCTCCCGAAGGCCAGGGCGCCAAGGGTTCCCAGCGGACAAAGGCCACAAAGACGGGTGGGCCAGAGCCTTGGGGGGTGGGGCTGGCCAACTTCGTCCGCCGGACTCGGAATGGCGCGAGACTTTGCGAGCGGCCTCCGTGTGCCAAAAATAGGCCACGATCACAGCCGCGCCCAAAAATAACCGCCCGAAGGCCGGGGCGACAAGTTCGTCCAGCGGAAAAAGCCCACAAAAACGGGTGGGCTATAGCCTTGGGGGGTGGGGCTGGCCAACTTCATCAACCGGATTTGGAATGGCACGAGACTTTGCGAGCTTCCACCGTGTGCTAAAAATAGGCCGCGGACACACCGCGCCCATAAATAACCGCCCGAAGGCCGGGGCGCCAAGTTCGTCCAGCGGAAAAAGGCCACAAAACCGGGTGGGCTATAGCCTTCGGGGGTGGGGCTGGCCAACTTCGTCCGCCGGACTCGGAATGGCGCGAGACTTTGCGAGCGGCCTCCGTGTGCCAAAATTAGGCAGCGGGCACAGCCGCGCCCAAAAATAACCGCCCGAAGGCCGGGGCGGCAAGTTCGTCCAGCGGAAAAAGGCCACAAAAACGGTTGGGCTATAGCCTTGAGGGTGGGGCTGGCCAGCCCCGTCCGCCGGACTCCGAATGGCGTGAGAAGTTGCGAGCGGCCTCCGTGTGCCAAAAATAGGCCGCGGATACAGCCGCGACCAAAAATAACCGCCCGAAGGCCGGGGCGCCAAGTTCGTCCAGCGGAAAAAGGCCACAAAAACGGGTGGGCTATAGCCTTGGGGGGTGGGGCTGGACGACTTCGTCCGCCGGACTCGGAATGGGGCGAGACTTTGCGACCGGCCTCCGTGTGCCAAAAATAGGCCGCGGACACAGCCGCGCCCAAAAATAAGCCCCCGAACTTCCCGTACCCAAGTTCGTCCGCCACAAAAATGCCCAAAATATGGGTGGGCTATAGCCTTGGGGGGAGGGGCTGGCCAACTTCGTCCGCCGGACTCGGAATGGGGCGAGACTTTGTGAGCGCCCTCTGTTTGCCAAAAATAGGCCGCGGGCACAGCCGCGCCCAAAAATAAGCCCCCGAAGGTCCCGTCCCCAAGTTCGTCCGCCGCAAAAATGCCCAAAAAACGGGTGGGCTATAGCCTTGGGGGAGGGGCTGGCCGACTTCGTCCGCCGGACTCGGAATGGGGCGAGACTTTGCGAGCGCCCTCCGTGTGACAAAAATAGGCCGCGGGCACAGCCACGCCAAAAAATAAGCCCCCGAAGGTCCCGTACCCAAGTTCGTCCGCCGGACTCGGAATGGGGCGAGACTTTGCGAGCACCCTTCGTATGCCAAAAATAGGCCGCGGGCACAGCCGTGCCCAAAAATAAGCCCCCGAAGGTCCCGTCCCCAAGTTCGTCCGCCGCAAAAAATGCCCAAAATGGGTGGGCGATAGCCTTGGGGGAGGGGCTGGCCGACTTCGTCCGCCGGACTCGGAATGGGGCGAGACTTTGCGAGCGCCCTCCGTGTGACAAAAATAGGCCGCGGGCACAGCCACGCCAAAAAATAAGCCCCCGAAGGTCCCGTACCCAAGTTCGTCCGCCGGACTCGGAATGGGGCGAGACTTTGCGAGCGCCCTCCGTGTGCCAAAAATAGGCCGCGGGCACAGCAACGCCAAAAAATAAGCCCCCGAAGGTCCCGTACCCAAGTTCGTCCGCCGGACTCGGAATGGGGCGAGACTTTGTGAGCGCCCTCCGTTTGCCAAAAATAGGCCGCGGGCACTGGCGCGCCCAAAAATAAGCCCCCGAAGGTCCCGTCCCCAAGTTCGTCCGCCGCAAAAATGCCCAAAAAACGGGTGGGCTATAGCCTTGGGGGGAGGGGCTGGCCAACTTCGTCCGCCGGACTCGGAATGGGGCGAGACTTTGCGAGCGCCCTCCGTGCGGCAAAAATAGGCCGCAGGCACAGCCGCGCCCAAAAATAAGCCCCCGAAGGTCCCGTCCCCAAGTTCGTCCGCCGCAAAAATGCCCAAAAAACGGGTGGGCTATAGCCTTAGGGGGAGGGGCTGGCCAACTTCATCCGCCGGACTCGGAATGGGGCGAGACTTTGCGAGCGCCCTCCGTGTGCAAAAAATAGGCCGCTGGCACAGCCGCGCCCATAAATAAGCCCCCGAAGGTCCCGTCCCAAAGTTCATCCGCCGCAAAAATGCCGAAAAAACGGGTGGGCTATAGCCTTGGGGGGAGGGGCTGGCCCACTTCGTCCGCCGGACTCGGAATGGGGCGGGACTTTGCGAGCGCCCTACGTGTGCCAAAAAAAGGCCGCGGGCACAGCCGCACCCAAAAATAAGCCCCCGAAGGCCCCGTCCCCAAGTTCGTCCGCCGCAAAAATGCCCAAAAAACGGGTGGGCTATAGCCTTGGGGGGAGGGGCTGGCCAACTTCGTCCGCCGGTCTCGGAATGGGGCGAGACTTTGCGAGTGCCCTCCGTGTGCAAAAATAGGCCGCGGACACGGCCGCGCCCAAAAATAAGCCCCCGAAGGTCCCGTCCCCAAGTTCGTCCGCCGCAAAAATGCCCAAAAAACGGGTGGGCTATAGCCTTGGGGGGAGGGGCTGGCCAACTTCGTCCGCCGGACTCGGAATGGGGCGAGACTTTGCGTGCACCCTCCGTGTGCCAAAAATAGGCCACGGGCACAGCCGCGCCCAAAAATAAGCCCCCGAAGGTCCCGTCCCCAAGTTCGTCCGCCGCAAAAATGCCCAAAAAACGGGTGGGCTATAGCCTTGGGGGGAGGGGCTGGCCGACTTCGTCCGCCGGTCTCCGAATGGGGCAAGACTTTGCGAGCGCCCTCTGTGTGCCAAAAATAGGCCACGGGCACAGCCACGCCAAAAAATAAGCCCCCGAAGGTCCCGTCCCCAAGTTCGTCCGCCGCAAAAATGCCCAAAAAACGGGTGCGCTATAGCCTTGGGGGGAGGGGCTTGCCCACTTCGTCCGCCGGACTCGGAATGGAGCGAGACTTTGCGAGCGCCCTCCGCGTGCCAAAAATAGGGTGCGGGCACAGGTGCGCCCAAAAATAAGCCACCGAAGGTCCCGTCCCCAAGTTCGTCCGCCCAAAAATGCCCAAAAAACGGGTGGGCTATAGCCTTGGGGGGAGGGGCTGGCCAACTTCATCCGCCGGACTCGGAATGGGGCGAGACTTTGCGAGCGCCCTCCGTGTGCCCAAAATAGGCCGCTGGCACAGCTGTGCCAAAAAATAAGCCCCCTAAGGTCCCGTCCCCAAGTTCGTCCGCCGCAAAAATGCCGAAAAAACGGGTGGGCTATAGCCTTGGGGGGAGGGGCTGGCCAACTTAGTCCGCCGGACTCGGAATGGGGCGAGACTTTAAGAGCGCCCTCCGTGTGCCAAAAATAGGCCGCGGGCATAGCCACGCCCAAAAATAAGAACCCGAAGGTCCCGTCCCCAAGTTCGTCCGCCGCAAAAATGCCCAAAAAAAGGGTGGGCTATAGCCTTGGGGGGAGGGGCTGGCCCACTTCGTCCGCCGGAGTCGGAATGGGGTGAGACTTTACGAGCGCCCTCCGTGTGCCAAAAATAGGCCGCGGACAAAGCCGCGTCCAAAAATAAGCCCCCGAAGGTCCCGTCCCCAAGTTCGTCCGCCGCAAAATGTCCCAAAAAACGGGTGGGCTATAGCCTTGGGGGGAGGGGCTGGCCAACTTCGTCCGCCGGACTCGGAATTGGGCGAGACTTTGCGAGCGCCCTCCGTGTGCCAAAAATAGGCCGCGGCCACAGCCGCGCCCAAAAATAAGCCCCCGAAGGTCCCATCCCCACGTTCGTCCGCCGCAAAAATGCCCAAAAAACGGGTGCGCTATAGCCTTGGGGGGAGGGGCTGGCCAACTTCGTCCGCCGGACTCGGAATGGAGCGAGACTTGGCGAGCGCCCTCCGTGTGCCAAAAATAGGGTGCGGGCACAGGTGCGCCCAAAAATAAGCCACCGGAGGTCCCGTCCCCAAGTTCGTCCGCCCAAAAATGCCCAAAAAACGGGTGGGCTATAGCCTTGGGGGGAGGGGCTGGCCAACTTCGTCCGCCGGACTCGGAATGGGGCGAGACTTTGCGTGCGCCCTCCGTGTGCCAAAAATAGGCCACGGGCACAGCCGCGCCCAAAAATAAGCCCCCGAAGGTCCCGTCCCCAAGTTCGTCCGCCGCAAAAATGCCCAAAAAACGGGTGGGCTATAGCCTTGGGGGGAGGGGCTGGCCGACTTCGTCCGCCGGTCTCCGAATGGGGCAAGACTTTGCGAGCGCCCTCTGTGTGCCAAAAATAGGCCGCGGGCACAGCCGCGCCAAAAAATAAGCCCCCGAAGGTCCCGTCCCCAAGTTCGTCCGCCGCAAAAATGCCCAAAAAACGGGTGCGCTATAGCCTTGGGGGGAGGGGCTTGCCCACTTCGTCCGCCGGACTCGGAATGGAGCGAGACTTTGCGAGCGCCCTCCGCGTGCCAAAAATAGGGTGCGGGCACAGGTGCGCCCAAAAATAAGCCACCGAAGGTCCCGTCCCCAAGTTCGTCCGCCCAAAAATGCCCAAAAAACGGGTGGGCTATAGCCTTGGGGGGAGGGGCTGGCCAACTTTATCCGCCGGACTCGGAATGGGGCGAGACTTTGCGAGCACCCTCCGTGTGCCCAAACTAGGCCGCTGGCACAGCTGCACCCAAAATAAGCCCCCGAAGGTCCCGTCCCCAAGTTCGTCCGCCGCAAAAATGCCGAAAAAACGGGTGGGCTATAGCCTTGGGGGGAGGGGCTGGCCAACTTAGTCCGCCGGACTCGGAATGGGGCGAGACTTTAACAGCGCCCTCCGTGTGCCAAAAATAGGCCGTGGACATAGCCGCGCCCAAAAATAAGAACCCGAAGGTCCCGTCCCCAAGTTCGTCCGCCGCAAAAATGCCCAAAAAACGGGTGGGCTATAGCCTTGGGGGGAGGGGCTGGCCAACTTCGTCCGCCGGAGTCGGAATGGGGTGAGACTTTACGAGCGCCCTCCGTGTGCCAAAAATAGGCCGCGGGCAAAGCCGCGTCCAAAAATAAGCCCCCGAAGGTCCCGTCCCCAAGTTCGTCCGCCGCAAAATGTCCCAAAAAACGGGTGGGCTATAGCCTTGGGGGGAGGGGCTGGCCAACTTCGTCCGCCGGACTCGGAATTGGGCGAGACTTTGTGAGCGCCCTCCGTGTGCCAAAAATAGGCCGCGGCCACAGCCGCAAACAAAAATAAGCCCCCGAAGGTCCCATCCCCAAGTTCGTCCGCCGCAAAAATGCCCAAAAAACGGGTGCGCTATAGCCTTGGGGGGAGGGGCTGGCCAACTTCGTCCGCCGGACTCGGAATGGAGCGAGACTTGGCGAGCGCCCTCCGTGTGCCAAAAATAGGGTGCGGGCACAGGTGCGCCCAAAAATAAGCCACCGAAGGTCCCGTCCCCAAGTTCGTCCGCCCAAAAATGCCCAAAAAACGGGTGGGCTATAGCCTTGGGGGGAGGGGCTGGCCAACTTCGTCCGCCGGACTCGGAATGTGGCGAGACTTTGCGAACGCCCTCCGTGTGCCATAAATAGGCCGCGGGCACAGCCGTACCCAAAAATAAGCCCCCGAAGGTCCCGTACCCAAGTTCGCCCGCCGCAAAAATGCCCCAAAAATGGGTGGGCTATAGCCTTGGGGGGAGGGGCTGGCCATCTTCGTCCGCCGGACTCGGAATGGGGCGAGACTTTGCAAACGCCCTCCGTGTGCCAAAAATAGGCCGCGGGCACAGCCGCACCCAAAAATAAGCCACCGAAGGTCCCGTCCCCAAGTTTGTCCGCCGCAAAAATGCCCAAAAAACGGGTGGGATATAGCCTTGGGGGGAGGGGCTGGCCAGCTTCGTCCGCCGGACTCGGAATGGGGCGAGACTTTGTGAGCGCCCTCCGTGTGCCAAAAATAGGCCACGGGCACAGCCGCGCCCAAAAATAAGCCCCCGAAGGTCCCGTCCCCAAGTTCGCCCGCCGCAAAAATGCCCAAAAAACGGGTGGGCTATAGCCTTGGGGGGAGGGGCTGGCCAACTTCGTCCGCCGGACTCGGAATGTGGCGAGACTTTGCGAACGCCCTCCGTGTGCCATAAATAGGCCGCGGGCACAGCCGTACCCAAAAATAAGCCCCCGAAGGTCCCGTACCCAAGTTCGCCCGCCGCAAAAATGCCCCAAAAATGGGTGGGCTATAGCCTTGGGGGGAGGGGCTGGCCATCTTCGTCCGCCGGACTCGGAATGGGGCGAGACTTTGCGAGCACCCTCCGTGTGCCAAAAATAGGCCGCGGGCAAAGCTGCGTCAAAAAATAAGCCCCCGAAGGTCCCGTCCCCAAGTTCGTCCGCCGCAAAATGTCCCAAAAAACGGGTGGGCTATAGCCTTGGGCGGAGGGGCTGGCCAACTTCGTCCGCCGGACTCGGAATTGGGCGAGACTTTGCGAGCGCCCTCCGTGTGCTGGGGCCAGGCGGCCACAGCCGCACCCAAAAATGAGCCCCCGAAGGTCCCGTCCCCAAGTTCGTCCGCCGCAAAAATGCCCAAAAAACGGGTGGGCTATAGCCTTAGGGGGAGGGGTTGGCCAACTTCGTCCGCCGGACTCGGAATGTGGCGGGACTTTGTGAACAACCTCCGTGTGCCAAAAATAGGCTGCGGGCACAGCCGCGCCCAAAAATAAGCCCCCGAAGGTCCCGTCCCCAAGTTCACCCGCCGCAAAAATGCCCAAAAAATGGATGGGCTATAGCCTTGGGGGGAGGGGCTGGCCAACTTAGTCCGCCGGACTCGGAATGGGGTGAGACTTTAAGAGTGCCCTCCGTGCGCCAAAAATAGGCCGCGGGCATAGCCGCGCCCAAAAATAATCCCCCGAAGGTCCCGTCCCCAAGTTCGTCCGCCGCAAAAAGTCCCAAAAAACTGGTAGGCTATAGCCTTGGGGGGAGGGGCTGGCGAACTTCGTCCACCGGACTCGGAATGGGGCGAGACTTTGCAAACGCCCTCCGTGTGCCAAAAATAGGCCGCGGGCACAGCCGCACCCAAAAATAAGCCACCGAAGGTCCCGTCCCCAAGTTTGTCCGCCGCAAAAATGCCCAAAAAACGGGTGGGATATAGCCTTGGGGGGAGGGGCTGGCCAGCTTCGTCCGCCGGACTCGGAATGGGACGAGACTTTGTGAGCGCCCTCCGTGTGCCAAAAATAGGCCACGGGCACAGCCGCGCCAAAAAATAAGCCCCCGAAGGTCCCGTCCCCAAGTTCGTCCGCCGCAAAAATGCCCAAAAAACGGGTGGGCTATAGCCTTGGGGGGAGGGGCTGGCCAACTTCGTCCGCCGGACTCGGAATGTGGCGAGACTTTGCGAACGCCCTCCGTGTGCCAAAAATAGGCCGCGGGCACAGCCGCACCCAAAAATAAGCCCCCGAAGGTCCCGTCCCCAAGTTCGCCCGCCGCAAAAATGCCCCAAAAATGGGTGGGCTATAGCCTTGGGGGGAGGGGCTGGCCATCTTCGTCCGCCGGACTCGGAATGGGGCGAGACTTTGCGAGTGCCCTCCGTGCGCCAAAAATAGGACGTGAGCACAGCCGCGCCCAAAAATAAGCCCCCGAAGGTCCCGTCCCCAAGTTCGTCCGCCGCAAAAATGCCCAAAAAACGGGTGGGCTATAGCCTTGGGGGGAGGGGCTGGCCCACTTCGTCCGCCGGACTCGGAATGGGGCGAGACTTTGCGACCGCCCTCCATGTGCCAAAAGTAGGCCGCGGGCACAACCGCACCAAAAAATAAGCCCCCGAAGGTCCCGTCCCCAAGTTCATCCGCCGCAAAAATGTGCAAAAATCGGGTGGGCTATAGCCTTGGGGGGAGGGGCTGGCCATCTTCGTCCGCCGGACTCGGAATGGGGCGAGACTTTGCGAGTGCCCTCCGTGTACCAAAAATAGGAAGCGGGCACAGCCGCGGATAAATATAAGCCCCCGAAGGTCCCGTCCCCAAGTTCGTCCGCCGCAAAAATGCCCAAAAAACGGGTGCGCTATAGCCTTGGGGGGAGGGGAAGGCCAACTTCATCCGCCGGAGTCGGAATGGGGTGAGACGTTACGAGCGCCCTCCGTGTGCCAAAAATAGGCCACGGGCACAGCCGCGTCCAAAAATAAGCCCCCGAAGGTCCCGTCCCCAAGTTCGTCCGCCGCAAAAATGCCCAAAAAACGGGTGGGCTATAGCCTTGGGGGGAGGGGCTGGCCAACTTCGTCCGCCGGACTCGGAATGTGGCGAGACTTTGCAAACGCCCTCCGTGTGCCAAAAATAGGCCGCGGGCACAGCCGCACCCAAAAATAAGCCCCCGAAGGTCCCGTCCCCAAGTTCCTCCGCCGCAAAAATGCCCAAAAAACGGGTGGGCAATAGCCTTGGGGGGAGGGGCTGGCCAACTTCGTCCGCCGGACTCGGAATGGGGCGAGACTTTGCGAGTGCCCTCCGTGTGCCAAAAATAGGCCGCAGGCACAACCGCACCAAAAAATAAGCCCCCGAAGGTCCCGTCCCCAAGTTCATCCGCCGCAAAAATGTGCAAAAATCGGGTGGGCTATAGCCTTGGGGGGAGGTGCCGGCCCACTTCGTCCGCCGGACTCCGAATGGGGCGAGACTTTGTGAGCGCCCTCCGTGTGCCAAAAATAGGCCGCGGGCACAGCCGAGCCCAAAAATAAGCCCCCAAAGGTCCCGTCCCCAAGTTCGTCCGCCGCAAAAATGCCCAAAAAACGGGTGGGCTATAGCCTTGGGGGGAGGGGCGGGCCAACTTCGTCCGCCGGACTCGGAATGGGGCGAGACTTTGCGAGCGCCCTCCGTGTGCCAAAAATAGGCCGCGGGCACAGCCGAGCCCAAAATATAAGCCCCCGAAGGTCCCGTCCCCAAGTTCGTCCGCCGCAAAAATGCCCAAAAAACGGGTGCGCTATAGCCTTGGGGGGAGGGGAAGGCCAACTTCATCCGCCGGAGTCGGAATGGGGTGAGACTTTACGAGCGCCCTCCGTGTGCCAAAAATAGGCCACGGGCAGAGCCGCGTCCAAAAATAAGCCCCCGAAGGTCCCGTCCCCAAGTTCGTCCGCCGCAAAAATGCCCAAAAAACGGGTGGGCTATAGCCTTGGGGGGAGGGGCAGGCCAACTTCATCCGCCGGACTCGGAATGGGACGAGACTTTGCGAGTGCCCTCCATGTACCAAAAATAGGAAGTGGGCATAGCCGCGTCCAAAAATAAGCCCCCGAAGGTCCCGTCCCCAAGTTCGCCCGCCGCAAAAATGCCCCAAAAATGGGTGGGCTATAGCCTTGGGGGGAGGGGCTGGCCATCTTCGTCCGCCGGACTCGGAATGGGGCGAGACTTTGCGAGTGCCCTCCGTGTACCAAAAATAGGAAGCGGGCGCAGCCGCGTCCAAAAATAAGCCCCCGAAGGTCCCGTCCCCAAGTTCCTCCGCCGCAAAAATGCCCAAAAAACGGGTGGGCAATAGCCTTGGGGGGAGGGGCTGGCCAACTTCGTCCGCCGGACTCGGAATGGGGCGAGACTTTGCGAGTGCCCTCCGTGTGCCAAAAATAGGCTGCGGGCACAACCGCACCAAAAAATAAGCCCCCGAAGGTCCCGTCCCCAAGTTCATCCTCCGCAAAAATGTGCAAAAATCGGGTGGGCTATAGCCTTGGGGGGAGGTGCCGGCCCACTTCGTCCGCCGGACTCCGAATGGGGCGAGACTTTGTGAGCGCCCTCCGTGTGCCAAAAATAGGCCGCGGGCACAGCCGAGCCCAAAAATAAGCCCCCAAAGGTCCCGTCCCCAAGTTCGTCCGCCGCAAAAATGCCCAAAAAACGGGTGGGCTATAGCCTTGGGGGGAGGGGCGGGCCAACTTCGTCCGCCGGACTCGGAATGGGGCGAGACTTTGCGAGCGGCCTCCGTGTGCAAAAAATAGGCAGCGGGCACAGCCGCGGCTTAATATAAGCCCCCGAAGGTCCCGTCCCCAAGTTCGTCCGCCGCAAAAATGCCCAAAAAACGGGTGCGCTATAGCCTTGGGGGGACGGGCAGGCCAACTTCGTCCGCCGGACTCGGAATGGGGCGAGACTTTGCGACCGGCCTCCGTGTGCCAAAAATAGGCCGCGGGCACAGCCGCGGCAAAAAATAAGCCCCCGAAGCTCCCGTCCCCAAGTTCGTCCGCCGCAAAAATGCCCAAAAAACGGGTGCGCTATAGCCTTGGGGGGAGGGGCAGGCCAACTTCGTCCGCCGGACTCGGAATGGGGCGAGACTTTACGAGGGCCCTCCGTGTACCAAAAATAGGAAGCGGGCGCAGCCGCGTCCAAAAATAAGCCCCCGAAGGTCCCGTCCCCAAGTTCCTCCGCCGCAAAAATGCCCAAAAAACGGGTGGGCAATAGCCTTGGGGGGAGGGGCTGGCCAACTTCGTCCGCCGGACTCGGAATGGGGCGAGACTTTGCGAGTGCCCTCCGTGTGCCAAAAATAGGCCGCGGGCACAACCGCACCAAAAAATAAGCCCCCGAAGGTCCCGTCCCCAAGTTCATCCGCCGCAAAAATGTGCAAAAATCGGGTGGGCTATAGCCTTGGGGGGAGGTGCCGGCCCACTTCGTCCGCCGGACTCCGAATGGGGCGAGACTTTGTGAGCGCCCTCCGTGTGCCAAAAATAGGCCGCGGGCACAGCCGAGCCCAAAAATAAGCCCCCAAAGGTCCCGTCCCCAAGTTCGTCCGCCGCAAAAATGCCCAAAAAACGGGTGGGCTATAGCCTTGGGGGGAGGGGCGGGCCAACTTCGTCCGCCGGACTCGGAATGGGGCGAGACTTTGCGAGCGGCCTCCGTGTGCAAAAAATAGGCCGCGGGCACAGCCGCGGCTAAATATAAGCCCCCGAAGGTCCCGTCCCCAAGTTCGTCCGCCGCAAAAATGCCCAAAAAACGGGTGCGCTATAGCCTTGGGGGGACGGGCAGGCCAACTTCATCCGCCGGACTCGGAATGGGGCGAGATTTTGCGAGTGCCCTCCATGTACCAAAAATAGGAAGCGGGCACAGCCGCGTCCAAAAATAAGCCCCCGAAGGTCCCGTCCCCAATTTCATCCGCCGCAAAAATGCCCAAAAAACGGGTGGGCTATAGCCTTGGGGGGAGGGGCTGGCCAACTTCGTCCGCCGGACTCGGAATGGGGCGAGACTTTGCGAGTGCCCTCCGTGTGCCAAAAATAGGCCGCGGGCACAGCCGCGGCCAAAAATAAGTCCCCGAAGGTCCCGTCCCCAAGTTTGTCCGCCGCAAAAATGCCCAAAAAACGGGTGGGCTATAGCCTTGGGGGGAGAGGCTGGCCAACTTCGTCCGCCGGACTCGGAATGGGGCGAGACTTTGGGAGCGCCCTCCGTGTGCCAAAAATAGGCCGTGGGCACAGCCGCGCCCAAAAATAAGCCCCCGACGGTCCCGTCCCCAAGTTCGTCCGCCGTAAAAATGCCCAAAAAACGGGTGGGCTATAGCCTTGGGGGGAGGGGCTGGCCAACTTCGTCCGCCGGACTCGGAATTCGGCGAGACTTTGCGAGTGCCCTCCGTGTGAGAAAAATAGGCCGTGGGCGCAGCCGCGCCCAAAAATAAGCCCCCGAAGGTCCCGTCCCCAAGTTCGCCCGCCGCAAAAATGCCCAAAAAACGGGTGGGCTATAGCCTTGGGGGGAGGGGCTGGCCAACTTCGTCCGCCGGACTCGGAATTGGGCGAGACTTTGCGAGCGCCCTCCGTGTGCCAAAAATAGGCCGCGGCCACAGCCGCACCCAAAAATGAGCCCCCGAAGGTCCCGTTCCCAAGTTCGTCCGCCGCAAAAATGCCCAAAAAACGGGTGGTCTATAGCCTTGGGGGGAGGGGCCGGCCGACTTCGTCCGCCGGACTCGGAATTGGGCGAGACTTTGCGAGCGCCCTCCGTGTGTGAAAAATAGGCCGTGGGCGCAGCCGTGCCCAAAAATAAGCCCCCGAAGGTCCCGTCCCCAAGTTCGCCCGCCGCAAAAATGCCCAAAAAACGGGTGGGCTATAGCCTTGGGGGGAGGGACTGGCCAACTTCGTCCGCCGGACTCGGAATTGGGCGAGACTTTGCGAGCGCCCTCCGTGTGCCAAAAATAGGCCGTGGCCACAGCCGCACCCAAAAATGAGCCCCCGAAGGTCCCGTCCCCAAGTTCGTCCGCCGCAAAAATGCCCAAAAAACGGGTGGGCTATAGCCTTGGGGGGAGGGGCTGGCCAAGTTCGTCCGCCGGACTCGGAATGGGGCGAGACTTTGCGACCGCCTCCGTGTAGGCACAACGCGCCAAAAAATAAGCCCCGAAGGTCCGTCCCCGCAAAAATGCCCAAAAAACGGGTGGGCTATAGCCTTGCGGGGAGGGGCTGGCCCACTTCGTCCGCCGGTCTCGGAATGGGGCGAGACTTTGCGAGGGCCCTCCGTGTGCAAAAATAGGCCGCGGACACAG
Source organism: Citrus mangshanensis (assembly GCA_030449895.1). Taxonomy (NCBI): domain Eukaryota; kingdom Viridiplantae; phylum Streptophyta; class Magnoliopsida; order Sapindales; family Rutaceae; genus Citrus; species Citrus mangshanensis. Next base: position 397,834 of record JASUUJ010000120.1, on the reverse strand, counting down.
CCGCGCCCAAAAATAAGCCCCGAAGGTCCCGTCCCCAAGTTCGTCCGCCGTAAAAATGCCCAAAAAACGGGTGGGCTATAGCCTTGGGGGGAGGGGCTGGCCAACTTCATCCGCCGGACTCGGAATGGGGCGAGACTTTGAGAGCACCCTCCGTGTGCCCAAACTAGGCCGCTGGCAAAGCCGCGCCCAAAAATAAGCCCCCGACGGTCCCGTCCCCAAGTTCGTCCGCCGTAAAAATGCCCAAAAAACGGGTGGGCTATAGCCTTGGGGGGAGGGGCTGGCCAACTTAGTCCGCCGGACTCGGAATGGGGCGAGACTTTAACAGCGCCCTCCGTGTGCCAAAAATAGGCCGCGGACATAGCCGCGCCCAAAAATAAGAACCCGAAGGTCCCGTCCCCAAGTTCGTCCGCCGCAAAAATGCCCAAAAAACGGGTGGGCTATAGCCTTGGGGGGAGGGGCTGGCCAACTTCATTCCGCCGGAGTCGGAATGGGGTGAGACTTTACGAGCGCCCTCCGTGTGCCAAAAATAGGCCGCGGGCAAAGCCGCGTCCAAAAATAAGCCCCCGAAGGTCCCGTCCCCAAGTTCGTCCGCCGCAAAATGTCCCAAAAAACGGGTGGGCTATAGCCTTGGGGGGAGGGGCTGGCCAACTTCGTCCGCCGGACTCGGAATTGGGCGAGACTTTGTGAGCGCCCTCCGTGTGCCAAAAATAGGCCGCGGCCACAGCCGCGCCCAAAAATAAGCCCCCGAAGGTCCCATCCCCAAGTTCGTCCGCCGCAAAAATGCCCAAAAAACGGGTGCGCTATAGCCTTGGGGGGAGGGGCTGGCCAACTTCGTCCGCCGGACTCGGAATGGAGCGAGACTTGGCGAGCGCCCTCCGTGTGCCAAAAATAGGGTGCGGGCACAGGTGCGCCCAAAAATAAGCCACCGAAGGTCCCGTCCCCAAGTTCGTCCGCCCAAAAATGCCCAAAAAACGGGTGGGCTATAGCCTTGGGGGGAGGGGCTGGCCAATTTCGTCCGCCGGAGTCGGAATAAGGCGAGAATTTACGAGCGCCCTCCGTGTGCCAAAAATAGGCTGCGGGCACAGCCGCGTCCAAAAATAAGCCTCCGAAGGTCCCGTCCTCAAGTTCGTCCGCCGCAAAAAGTCCCAAAAAACTGGTAGGCTACCTTGGGGGGAGGGGCTGGCGAACTTCGTCCGCCGGACTCGGAATGGGGCGAGACTTTGCAAACGCCCTCCGTGTGCCAAAAATAGGCCGCGGGCAAAGCCGCGTCCAAAAATAAGCCCCCGAAGGTCCCGTCCCCAAGTTCGTCCGCCGCAAAATGTCCCAAAAAACGGGTGGGCTATAGCCTTGGGGGGAGGGGCTGGCCATCTTCGTCCGCCGGACTCGGAATGGGGCGAGACTTTGCGAGTGCCCTCCGTGTACCAAAAATAGGAAGCGGGCGCAGCCGCGTCCAAAAATAAGCCCCCAAAGGTCCCGTCCCCAAGTTCATCCGCCGCAAAAATGCCCAAAAAACGGGTGCGCTATAGCCTTGGGGGGAGGGGCAGGCCAACTTCGTCCGCCGGACTCGGAATGGGGCGAGACTTTGCGAGTGCCCTCCGTGTACCAAAAATAGGAAGCGGGCGCAGCCGCCCAAAATAAGCCCCGAAGGTCCCGTCCCCAAGTTCCTCCGCCGCAAAAATGCCCAAAAAACGGGTGGGCAATAGCCTTGGGGGGAGGGGCTGGCCAACTTCGTCCGCCGGACTCGGAATGGGGCGAGACTTTGCGAGTGCCCTCCGTGTGCCAAAAATAGGCCGCGGGCACAACCGCACCAAAAAATAAGCCCCCGAAGGTCCCGTCCCCAAGTTCATCCGCCGCAAAAATGTGCAAAAATCGGGTGGGCTATAGCCTTGGGGGGAGGTGCCGGCCCACTTCGTCCGCCGGACTCCGAATGGGGCGAGACTTTGTGAGCGCCCTCCGTGTGCCAAAAATAGGCCGCGGGCACAGCCGAGCCCAAAAATAAGCCCCCAAAGGTCCCGTCCCCAAGTTCATCCGCCGCAAAAATGCCCAAAAAACGGGTGCGCTATAGCCTTGGGGGGAGGGGCAGGCCAACTTCATCCGCCGGACTCGGAATGGGGCGAGACTTTGCGAGTGCCCTCCATGTACCAAAAATAGGAAGCGGGCACAGCCACGTCCAAAAATAAGCCCCCGAAGGTCCCGTCCCCAAGTTCATCCGCCGCAAAAATGCCCAAAAAACGGGTGCGCTATAGCCTTGGGGGGAGGGGCAGGCCAACTTCATCCGCCGGACTCGGAATGGGACGAGACTTTGCGAGTGCCCTCCATGTACCAAAAATAGGAAGCGGGCACAGCCGCGTCCAAAAATAAGCCCCCGAAGGTCCCGTCCCCAAGTTCGTCCGCCGCAAAAATGCCCAAAAAACGGGTGGGCTATAGCCTTGGGGGGAGGGGCCGGCCAACTTCGTCCGCCGGACTCGGAATTGGGCGAGACTTTGCGAGCGCCCTCCGTGTGTGAAAAATAGGCCGTGGGCGCAGCCGTGCCAAAAAATAAGCCCCCGAAGGTCCCGTCCCCAAGTTCGCCCGCCGCAAAAATGCCCAAAAAACGGGTGGGCTATAGCCTTGGGGGGAGGGACTGGCCAACTTCGTCCGCCGGACTCGGAATTGGGCGAGACTTTGCGAGCGCCTCCGTGTGCCAAAAATAGGCCGTGGCCACAGCCGCGCCCAAAAATGAGCCCCCGAAGGTCCCGTCCCCAAGTTCGTCCGCCGCAAAAATGCCCAAAAAACGGGTGGGCTATAGCCTTGGGGGGAGGGGCTGGCCAAGTTCGTCCGCCGGACTCGGAATGGGGCGAGACTTTTCGACCGCCCTCCGTGTGCCAATGTTTTTGTGCAGGCAGAGCCGCGCCCAAAAATGAGCCCCCGAAGGTCCCGTCCCCAAGTTCGTCCGCCGCAAAAATGCCCAAAAAACGGGTGGGCTATAGCCTTTGGGGGAGGGGCTGGCCAACTTCGTCCGCCGGACTCGGAATTCGGCGAGACTTTGCGAGTGCCCTCCGTGTGAGAAAAATAGGCCGTGGGCGCAGCCGCGCCCAAAAATAAGCCCCCGAAGGTACCGTCCCCAAGTTCGCCCGCCGCAAAAATGCCCAAAAAACGGGTGGGCTATAGCCTTGGGGGGAGGGGCTGGCCAACTTCGTCCGCCGGACTCGGAATTGGGCAAGACTTTGCGAGCGCCCTCCGTGTGCCAAAAATAGGCCGCGGCCACTGCCGCACCCAAAAATGAGCCACCGAAGGTCCCGTCCCCAAGTTCGTCCGCCGCAAAAATGTCCAAAAAACGGGTGGGCTATAGCCTTTGGGGGAGGGGCTGGCCAACTCGTCCGCCGGACTCGGAATGGGCGAGACTTTGCGACCGCCTCCGTGTGCCAAAAGTAGGCCGTGGCACAACCGCGCCAAAAATAAGCCCCGAAGGTCCCGTCCCCAAGTTCGTCCGCCGCAAAAATGTGCAAAATCGGGTGGGCTATAGCCTTGGGAGGTGGCCCACTTCGTCCGCCGGACTCAGAATGGGGCCAGACTTTGCGAGCACCCTCCGTGTGCCAAAAATAGGCCACGGGCACAGCCACGCCCAAAAATAAGCCCCCAAAGGTCCCGTCCCCAAGTTCGTCCGCAGCAAAAATGCCCAAAAAACGGGTGGGCTATAGCCTTGGGGGGAGGGGCGGGCCAATTTCGTCCGCCGGACTCGGAATGGGGCGAGAATTTGCGAACGGCCTCCGTGTGCCAAAAATAGGCCGCGGGCACAGCCGCGGCCAAAAATAATCCCCCAAAGGTCCCGTCCGCAAGTTCGTCCGCCGCAAAAATGCCCAAAAAACGGGTGCGCTATAGCCTTGGGGGGAGGGGCAGGCCAACTTCGTCCGCCGGACTCGGAATGGGGCGAGACTTTGCGAGTGCCCTCCGTGTGCCAAAAATAGGCCGCGGGCACAGCCGCGTCCAAAAATAAGCCCCCAAAGGTCCCGTCCCCAAGTTCGTCCGCCGCAAAAATGCCCAAAAAACGGGTGGGCTATAGCCTTGGGGGAAGGGGCGGGCCAACTTCGTCCGCCGGACTCGGAATGGGGCGAGATTTTGCGACCGGCCTCCGTGTGCCAAAAATAGGCCGCGGGCACAGCCGCGGCAAAAAATAAGCCCCCGAAGGTCCCGTCCCCAAGTTCGTCCGCCGCAAAAATGCCCAAAAAACGGGTGCGCTATAGCCTTGGGGGGAGGGGCAGGCCAACTTCGTCCGCCGGACTCGGAATGGGGCGAGACTTTGCGAGTGCCCTCCGTGTACCAAAAATAGGAAGCGGGCGCAGCCGCGTCCAAAAATAAGCCCCCGAAGGTCCCGTCCCCAAGTTCCTCCGCCGCAAAAATGCCCAAAAAACGGGTGGGCAATAGCCTTGGGGGGAGGGGCTGGCCAACTTCGTCCGCCGGACTCGGAATGGGGCGAGACTTTGCGAGTGCCCTCCGTGTGCCAAAAATAGGCCGCGGGCACAACCGCACCAAAAAATAAGCCCCCGAAGGTCCCGTCCCCAAGTTCATCCGCCGCAAAAATGTGCAAAAATCGGGTGGGCTATAGCCTTGGGGGGAGGTGCCGGCCAACTTCGTCCGCCGGACTCCGAATGGGGCGAGACTTTGTGAGCGCCCTCCGTGTGCCAAAAATAGGCCGCGGGCACAGCCGAGCCCAAAAATAAGCCCCCAAAGGTCCCGTCCCCAAGTTCATCCGCCGCAAAAATGCCCAAAAAACGGGTGCGCTATAGCCTTGGGGGGAGGGGCAGGCCAACTTCATCCGCCGGACTCGGAATGGGGCGAGACTTTGCGAGTGCCCTCCATGTACCAAAAATAGGAAGCGGGCACAGCCACGTCCAAAAATAAGCCCCCTAAGGTCCCGTCCCCAAGTTCATCCGCCGCAAAAATGCCCAAAAAACGGGTGCGCTATAGCCTTGGGGGGAGGGGCAGGCCAACTTCATCCGCCGGACTCGGAATGGGACGAGACTTTGCGAGTGCCCTCCATGTACCAAAAATAGGAAGCGGGCACAGCCGCGTCCAAAAATAAGCCCCCGAAGGTCCCGTCCCCAAGTTCGTCCGCCGCAAAAATGCCCAAAAAACGGGTGGGCTATAGCCTTGGGGGGAGGGGCCGGCCAACTTCGTCCGCCGGACTCGGAATTGGGCGAGACTTTGCGAGCGCCCTCCGTGTGTGAAAAATAGGCCGTGGGCGCAGCCGTGCCAAAAAATAAGCCCCCGAAGGTCCCGTCCCCAAGTTCGCCCGCCGCAAAAATGCCCAAAAAACGGGTGGGCTATAGCCTTGGGGGGAGGGACTGGCCAACTTCGTCCGCCGGACTCGGAATTGGGCGAGACTTTGCGAGCGCCTCCGTGTGCCAAAAATAGGCCGTGGCCACAGCCGCGCCCAAAAATGAGCCCCCGAAGGTCCCGTCCCCAAGTTCGTCCGCCGCAAAAATGCCCAAAAAACGGGTGGGCTATAGCCTTGGGGGGAGGGGCTGGCCAAGTTCGTCCGCCGGACTCGGAATGGGGCGAGACTTTTCGACCGCCCTCCGTGTGCCAAAAGTAGGCCGCGGGCACAACCGCGCCAAAAAATAAGCCCCCGAAGGTCCCGTCCCCAAGTTCGTCCGCCGCAAAAATGTCCAAAAAACGGGTGGGCTATAGCCTTTGGGGGAGGGGCTGGCCAACTTCGTCCGCCGGACTCGGAATTCGGCGAGACTTTGCGAGTGCCCTCCGTGTGAGAAAAATAGGCCGTGGGCGCAGCCGCGCCCAAAAATAAGCCCCCGAAGGTACCGTCCCCAAGTTCGCCCGCCGCAAAAATGCCCAAAAAACGGGTGGGCTATAGCCTTGGGGGGAGGGGCTGGCCAACTTCGTCCGCCGGACTCGGAATTGGGCAAGACTTTGCGAGCGCCCTCCGTGTGCCAAAAATAGGCCGCGGCCACTGCCGCACCCAAAAATGAGCCACCGAAGGTCCCGTCCCCAAGTTCGTCCGCCGCAAAAATGCCCAAAAAACGGGTGGGCTATAGCCTTGGGGGGAGGGGCTGGCCAACTTCGTCCGCCGGACTCGGAATGGGGCGAGACTTTGCGACCGCCCTCCGTGTGCCAAAAGTAGGCCGTGGGCACAACCGCGCCAAAAAATAAGCCCCCGAAGGTCCCGTCCCCAAGTTCGTCCGCCGCAAAAATGTGCAAAAATCGGGTGGGCTATAGCCTTGGGGGGAGGTGCCGGCCCACTTCGTCCGCCGGACTCGGAATGGGGCCAGACTTTGCGAGCACCCTCCGTGTGCCAAAAATAGGCCACGGGCACAGCCACGCCCAAAAATAAGCCCCCAAAGGTCCCGTCCCCAAGTTCGTCCGCAGCAAAAATGCCCAAAAAACGGGTGGGCTATAGCCTTGGGGGGAGGGGCGGGCCAATTTCGTCCGCCGGACTCGGAATGGGGCGAGAATTTGCGAACGGCCTCCGTGTGCCAAAAATAGGCCGCGGGCACAGCAGCGGCCAAAAATAATCCCCCAAAGGTCCCGTCCGCAAGTTCGTCCGCCGCAAAAATGCCCAAAAAACGGGTGCGCTATAGCCTTGGGGGGAGGGGCAGGCCAACTTCGTCCGCCGGACTCGGAATGGGGCGAGACTTTGCGAGTGCCCTCCGTGTACCAAAAATAGGAAGCGGGCACAGCCGCGTCCAAAAATAAGCCCCCGAAGGTCCCGTCCCCAAGTTCATCCGCCGCAAAAATGCCAAAAAAACGGGTGGGCTATAGCCTTGGGGGGAGGGGCTGGCCACCTTCGTCCGCCGGACTCGGAATGGGGCGAGGCTTTGCGAGCGCTCTCCGTGTGCCAAAAGTAGGCCATGGGCACAGCCGCACCCAAAAATAAGCCCCCGAAGGTCCCATCCCCAAGTTCGTCCGCCGCAAAAATGCACAAAAAACGGGTGGGCTATAGCCTTGGGGGGAGGGGCTGGCCAACTTCGTCCCCCGGACTAGGAATGGGGCGAGATTTTGCGAGCGCCCTCCGTGTGCCAAAAATAGGGTGCGGGCACAGCCGCACCCAAAAATAAGCCCCCGAAGGTCCCGTCCCCAAGTTCGTCCGCCGCAAAAACGCCCAAAAAACGGGTGGGCTATAGCCTTGGGGGGAGGGGCTGGCCAACTTCGTCCGCCGAACTCGGAATGGGGCGAGACTTTGCGAGCGCCCTCCGTGTGCCAAAAATAGGCCGCGGGCTCAACCGCGCCCAAAAATAAGCCCCCGAAGGTCCCGTCCCCAAGTTCGTCCGCCGCAAAAATGCCTAAAAAACGGGTGGGCTATAGCCTTGGGGGGATGGGCAGGCCAACTTCGTCCGCCGGATTCGGAATTCGGTGAGACTTTGCGAGCAGCCTCCGTGTGCCAAAACTAGGCCGCGGGCACAGCCGCACCCAAAAATAAGCTCCCGAAGGTCCCATCCCCAAGTTCGTCCGCCGCAAAAATGCACAAAAAATGGGTGGGCTATAGCCTTGGGGGGAGGGGCTGGCCAACTTCGTCCACCGCACTCGGAATGGGGCGAGACTTTACGAGCGCCCTCCGTGTGCTAAAAATAGGCCACGGGCACAGCCGCACCCAAAAATAAGCCCCCGAAGGTCCCGTCCCCAAGTTCGTCCGCCGCAAAAATGCCCAAAAAACGGGTGGGCTATAGCCTTGGGGGGAGGGGCTGGCCAAGTTCGTCCGCCGGAATCGGAATGGGATGAGACTTTGCGAGCGCCCTCCGTGTGCGAAAAATAGGCCACAGACACAGCCGCGTCCAAAAATAAGCCCCCGAAGGTCCCGTCCCCAAGTTCGTCCGCCGCAAAAATGCCCAAAAAATGGATGGGCTATATAGCCTTGGGGGGACGGGCTGGCCAACTTCGTCTGCCGGACTCGGAATGGAGCGAAACTTTACGAGCGCCCTCCGTGTGCCAAAAATAGGCTGCGGGCACTGCCACGACCAAAAATAAGCCCCCAAGGGTCCCGTCCCCAAGTTCGTCCGCCACAAAAATGCCCAAAAAACGGGTGGGCTATAGCCTTGGGGGGAGGGGCTGGCCAACTTCGTCCGCCGAACTCGGAATGGGGCAAGACTTTGCGAGCGCCCTCCGTGTGCCAAAAATTGTCCGCGGGCTCAACCGCGAACAAAAATAAGCTCCCGAAGGTCCCGTCCCCAAGTTCATCCGCCGCAAAAATGCCCAAAAAACGGGTGGGCTATAGCCTTGGGGGGAGGGGCTGGCCAACTTCGTCCACCGGACTCGGAATGGGGCGAGACTTTGCGAGGGGCCTCCGTGTGCCAAAAATAGGACGTGGTCAAAGCCGCGCCCAAAAATAAGCCCCCGAAGGTCCCGTCCCCAAGTTCGTCCGCCGCAAAAATGCCCAAAAAACGGGTGGGCTATAGCCTTGGGGGGAGGGGATAGCCAACTTCGTCCGCCGGACTCGGAATGGCGCGAGACATTGCGATCGGCCTCCGTGTGCCAAAAATAGGCCGCGGGTACAGCCGCGCCCAAAAATAACCGCCTGATGGCCGGGGCGCCAAGTTCGTCCAGCGGAAAAAGGCCACAAAAACGGGTGGGCTATAGCCTTGGGGGGTGCGGCTGGCCAACTTCGTCCGCCGGAATCGGAATGGTTCGAGACTTTGCGAGCGGCCTCCGTGTGCCAAAAATAGGCCGCGGACACAGCCGCGCCCAAAAATAACCTCCCGAAGGCCAGGGCGCCAAGGGTTCCCAGCGGACAAAGGCCACAAAGACGGGTGGGCCAGAGCCTTGGGGGGTGGGGCTAGCCAACTTCGTCCGCCGGACTCGGAATGGTGCGAGACATTGCGATCGGCCTCCGTGTGCCAAAAATAGGCCGCGGGTACAGCCGCGCCCAAAAATAACCGCCCGAAGGCCGGGGCGACAAGTTCGTCCAGCGGAAAAAGGCCACAAAAACGGGTGGGCTATAGCCTTGGGGGGTGGGGCTGGCCAACTTCATCAACCGGATTTGGAATGGCACGAGACTTTGCGAGCTTCCACCGTGTGCTAAAAATAGGCCGCGGACACACCGCGCCCATAAATAACCGCCCGAAGGCCGGGGCGCCAAGTTCGTCCAGCGGAAAAAGGCCACAAAACCGGGTGGGCTATAGCCTTCGGGGGTGGGGCTGGCCAACTTTGTCCGCCGGACTCAGAATGGCGCGAGACTTTGCGAGCGGCCTCCGTGTGCCAAAAATATCCCGCAGGCACAGCCGCGCCCAAAAATAACTACCCGAAGGCCGGGGCGCCAAGTTCGTCCAGCGGAAAAAGGCCACAAAAACGGGTGGGCTATAGCCTTGGGGGGTGGGGCTGGCCAACTTCGTCCGCCGGAATCGGAATGGTGCGAGACTTTGCGAGCGGCCTCCGTGTGCCAAAAATAGGCCGCGGACACAACCGCACCCAAAAATAACCTCCCGAAGCCCAGGGCGCCAAGGTTGCCCAGCGGACAAAGGCCACAAAGACAGGTGGGCCAGAGCCTTGGGGGGTGGGGCTGGCCAACTTCGTCCGCCGGACTCGGAAAGGCGCGAGACTTTGTGAGCGGCCTCCGTGTGCCAAAATTAGGCCGCGGACACAGCCTCGGCCAAAAATAACCGCCCGAAGGCCGGGGCGCCAAGTTCGTCCAGCGGAAAAAGGCCACAAAAACGGGTGGGCTATAGCCTTGAGGGGTGGGGCTGGCCAACTTCGTCCGCCGGACTCGGAATGGCGCGAGACTTTGTGAGCTGCCTCCGTGTGCCAAAAATAGGCCGCGGGCACAGCCGCGCCCATAAATAACCGCCCGACGGCCGGGGCGCCAAGTTCGTCCAGCGGAAAAAGGCCACAAAAACGGGTGGGCTATTGCCTTGGGGGATGGGGCTGTCCAACTTCGTCCGCCGGACTCGGAATGGCCGAGACTTTGCGAGCGGCCTCCGTGTGCCAAAATTAGGCCGCGGGCACAGCCGCGCCCAAAAATAACCGCCCGAAGGCCGGGGCGCCAAGTTCGTCCAGCGGAAAAAGGCCACAAAAACGGGTGGGCTATAGCCTTGGGGGGTGGGGCTGTCCAACTTCGTCCGCCGGACTCGGAATGGCGCGAGACTTTGCGAGCCGCCTCCGTGTGCCAAAAATAGGCCACGGATACAGCCGCGCCAAAAAATAACCGCCCGAAGGCCGGGGCGCCAAGTTCGTCCAGCGGAAAAAGGCCACAAAAACGGGTGGGCTATAGCCTTGGGGGGTGGGGCTGGCCGACTTCGTCCGCCGGACTCGGAATGGCGCGAGACTTTATGAGCGGCCTCCGTGTGCCAAAATTAGGCCGCGGGCACAGCCGCGCCCAAAAATAACCGCCCGAAGGCCGGGGCGCCAAGTTCGTCCAGCGGAAAAAGGCCACAAAAACGGTTGGGCTATAGCCTTGAGGGTGGGGCTGGCCAACTTCGTCCGCCGGACTCGGAATGGCGCGAGACTTTGCGAGCTGCCTCCGTGTGCCAAAAATAGGCCGCGGGCACAGCCGCGCCCATAAATAACATCCCGAAGGCCGGGGCGCCAAGTTCGTCCAGCGGAAAAAGGCCACAAAAACGGGTGGGCTATAGCCTTGGGGGGTGGGGCTGTCCAACTTCGTCCGCCGGACTCAGAAGGGCGCGAGACTTTGCGAGAGGCCTCCGTGTGCCAAAAATAGGCCGCGGCTACAGCCGCGCCCAAAAATAACCGCCCGAAGGCCGGGGCGCCAAGTTCGTCCAGCGGAAAAAGACCACAAAAACGGGTGGGCTATAGCCTTGGGGGGTGGGGCTGGCCAACTTCGTCCGCCGGACGCGGAATGGCGCGAGACTTTGTGATCGGCCTCCGTGTGCCAAGAAGAGGCCACGGGCACAGCCGCGCCCAAAAATAACCACCCGAAGGCCGGGGCGCCAAGTTCGTCCAGCGGAAAAAGGCCACAAAAACGGGTGGGCTATAGCCTTGGGGGGTGGGGCTGGCCAACTTCGTCCGCCGGAATCAGAATGGTGCGAGACTTTGCGAGCGGCCTCCGTGTGCCAAAAATAGGCCGCGGACACAACCGCGCCCAAAAATAACCTCCCGAAGGCCAGGGCGCCAAGGTTGCCCAGCGGACAAAGGCCACAAAGACAGGTGGGCCAGAGCCTTGGGGGGTGGGGCTGGCCAACTTCGTCCGCCGGACTCGGAATGGCGCGAGACTTTGCGAGCGGCCTCCGTGAGCAAAATTAGGCCGCGGGCACAGCCTCGCCCAAAAATAACCGCCCGAAGGCCGGGGCGCCAAGTTCGTCCAGCGGAAAAAGGCCACAAAAACGGGTGGGCTATAGCCTTGAGGGGTGGGGCTGGCCAACTTCGTCCGCCGGACTAGGAATGGCCGAGACTTTGCGAGCGGCCTCCGTGTGCCAAGAAGAGTCCACGGGCCAGCCGCGCCCAAAAATAACCACCCGAAGGCCGGGGCGCCAAGTTCGTCCAGCGGAAAAAGGCCACAAAAACGGGTGGGCTATAGCCTTGGGGGGTGGGGCTGGCCGACTTCGTCCGCCGGACTCGGAATGGCGCGAGACTTTGCGAGCGGCCTCCGTGTGCCAAAATTAGGCCGCGGGCACAGCCGCGCCCAAAAATAACCGCCCGAAGGCCGGGGCGCCAAGTTCGTCCAGCGGAAAAAGGCCACAAAAACGGGTGGGCTATAGCCTTGGGGGGTGGGGCTGGCCAACTTCGTCCGCCGGACTCGGAATGGCGCGAGACTTTGCGAGCTGCCTCCGTGTGCCAAAAATAGGCCACGGGCACAGCCGCGCCCATAAGTAACCGCCCGAAGGCCGGGGCGCCAAGTTCGTCCAGCGGAAAAAGGCCACAAAAACGGGTGGGCTATAGCCTTGGGGGGTGGGGCTGGCCGACCGTCCGGACTCGGAATGGCCGAGACTTTGCGAGCGGCCTCCGTGTGGCACAGCCGCGCCCAAAAATAACCGCCCAAAGGCCGGGGCGCCAAGTTCGTCCAGCGGAAAAAGGCCACAAAAACGGGTGGGCTATAGCCTTGAGGGGTGGGGCTGGCCAACTTCGTCCGCCGGACTCGGAATGGCGCGAGACTTTGCGAGCTGCCTCCGTGTGCCAAAAATAGGCCGCGAATACAGCCGCGCCCAAAAATAACCGCCCGAAGGCCGGGGCGCCAAGTTCGTCCAGCGGAAAAAGGCCACAAAAACGGGTGGGCTATAGCCTTGGGGGGTGGGGCTGGCCAACTTTGTCCGCTGGCCTCAGAATGGCGCGAGACTTTGCGAACGGCCTCCGTGTGCAAAAAATAGGCCGCAGGCACAGCCGCGCCCAAAAATAACTGCCCGAAGGCCGGGGCGCCAGGTTCGTCCAGCGGAAAAAGGCCACAAAAACGGGTGGGCTATAGCCTTGGGGGGTGGGGCTGGCCAACTTCGTCCGCCGGAATCGGAATTGTGCGAGACTTTGCGAGCGGCCTCCGTGTGCCAAAAATAGGCCGCGGATACAGCCGCGCCCAAAAATAACCGCCCGAAGGCCGGGGCGCCAAGTTCGTCCAGCGGAAAAAGACCACAAAAACGGGTGGGATATAGCCTTGGGGGGTGGGGCTGGCCAACTTCGTCCGCCGGAATCAGAATGGTGTGAGACTTTGCGAGCGGCCTCCGTGTGCCAAAAATAGGCCGCGGACACAACCGCGCCCAAAAATAACCTCCCGAAGGCCAGGGCGCCAAGGTTGCCCAGCGGACAAAGGCCACAAAGACAGGTGGGCCAGAGCCTTGGGGGGTGGGGCTGGCCAACTTCGTCCGCCGGACTCGGAATGGCGCGAGACTTTGCGAGCGGCCTCCGTGAGAAAAATTAGGCTGCGGGCACAGCCTCGCCCAAAAATAACCGCCCGAAGGCCGGGACGCCAAGTTCGTCCAGCGGAAAAAGGCCACAAAAACGGGTGGGCTATAGCCTTGAGGGGTGGGGCTGGCCAACTTCGTCCGCCGGACTCGGAATGGCCGAGACTTTGCGAGCGGCCTCCGTGTGCCAAGAAGAGGCCACGGGCCAGCCGCGCCCAAAAATAACCACCCGAAGGCCGGGGCGCCAAGTTCGTCCAGCGGAAAAAGGCCACAAAAACGGGTGGGCTATAGCCTTGGGGGGTGGGGCTGGCCGACTTCGTCCGCCGGACTCGGAATGGCCGAGACTTTGCGAGCGGCCTCCGTGTGCCAAAATTAGGCCGCGGGCACAGCCGCGCCCAAAAATAACCGCCCGAAGGCTGGGGCGCCAAGTTCGTCCAGCGGAAAAAGGCCACAAAAACGGGTGGGCTATAGCCTTGAGGGGTGGGCTGGCCAACTTCGTCCGCCGGACTCGGAATGGCGCGAGACTTTGCAAGCTGCCTCCGTGTGCCAAAAATAGGCCACGGGCACAGCCGCACCCATAAGTAACCGCCCGAAGGCCGGGGCGCCAAGTTCGTCCAGCGGAAAAAGGCCACAAAAACGGGTGGGCTAAAGCCTTGGGGGGTGGGGCTGTCCAACTTCGTCCGCCGGACTCGGAATGGCGCGAGACTTTGCGAGCGGCCTCCGTGTGCCAAAAATAGGCCGCGGATACAGCCGCACCCAAAAATAACCGCCCGAAGGCCAGGGCGCCAAGTTCGTCCAGCGGAAAAATGCCACAAAAACGGGTGGGCTATAGCCCTGGGGGGTGGGGCTGGCCAACTTCATCCGCCGGATTCGGAATGGCGCGAGACTTTGCGAGTGGCCTCCGTGTGCCAAAAATAGGTCTCGGACACAGTCGCGCCCAAAAATAACCGCCCGTAGGCCGGGGCGCCAAGTTTGTCAAGCGAAAAAAGGCCACAAAAACCGGTGGGCTATAGCCTTGGGGGGTGGGGCTGGCCAACTTCGTCGGCCGGACTCGGAATGGTTCGAGACTTTGCGAGCGGCCTCCGTGTGCCAAAAATAGGATGCAGGCACAGCCGCACCCAAAAATAACCGCCCGAAGGTCGGGGCGCCAAGTTCATCCAGCTGAAAAGGTCACAAAAACGGGTGGGCTATAGCCTTGGGTGGTGGGGCTGGCCGACTTCGTCCGCCGGACTCGGAATGGCGCGAGACTTTGCGAGCGGCCTCCGTGTTCCAAAAATAGGCCGCGGACACAGCCGCACCCAAAAATAACCGCCCATAGGTCGGGGCGCCAAGTTCGTCCAGCGGAAAAAGGCCACAAAAACGGGTGGGCTATAGCCTTGAGGGGTGGGGCTGGCCCACTTCGTCCGCCGGACTCGGAATGGCCGAGACTTTGCGAGCGGCCTCCGTGTGCCAAAATTAGGCCGCGGGCACAGCCGCGCCCAAAAATAACCGCCCGAAGGCCGGGGCGCCAAGTTCGTCCAGCGGAAAAAGGCCACAAAAACGGGTGGGCTATAGCCTTGAGGGGTGGGGCTGGCCAACTTCGTCCGCCGGACTCGGAATGGCGCGAGACTTTGCGAGCTGCCTCCGTGTGCCAAAAATAGGCCACGGGCACGGCCGCGCCCATAAGTAACCGCCCGAAGGCCGGGGCGCCAAGTTCGTCCAGCGGAAAAAGGCCACAAAAACGGGTGGGCTATAGCCTTGGGGGGTGGGGCTGTCCAACTTCGTCCGCCGGACTCGGAATGGCGCGAGACTTTGCGAGCGGCCTCCGTGTGCCAAAAATAGGCCGCGGATACAGCCGCACCCAAAAATAACCGCCCGAAGGCCAGGGCGCCAAGTTCGTCCAGCGGAAAAATGCCACAAAAACGGGTGGGCTATAGCCCTGGGGGGTGGGGCTGGCCAACTTCATCCGCCGGATTCGGAATGGCGCGAGACTTTGCGAGTGGCCTCCGTGTGCCAAAAATAGGTCTCGGACACAGTCGCGCCCAAAAATAACCGCCCGTAGGCCGGGGCGCCAAGTTTGTCAAGCAAAAAAAGGCCACAAAAACCGGTGGGCTATAGCCTTGGGGGGTGGGGCTGGCCAACTTCGTCGGCCGGACTCGGAATGGTTCGAGACTTTGCGAGCGGCCTCCGTGTGCCAAAAATAGGATGCAGGCACAGCCGCACCCAAAAATAACCGCCCGAAGGTCGGGGCGCCAAGTTCATCCAGCTGAAAAGGTCACAAAAACGGGTGGGCTATAGCCTTGGGTGGTGGGGCTGGCCGACTTCGTCCGCCGGACTCGGAATGGCGCTAGACTTTGCGAGCGGCCTCTGTGTTCCAAAAATAGGCCGCGGACACAGCCGTACCCAAAAATAACCGCCCATAGGTCGGGGCGCCAAGTTCGTCCAGCGGAAAAAGGCCACAAAAACGAGTGGGCTATAGCCTTGAGGGGTGGGGCTGGCCCACTTCGTCCGCCGGACTCGGAATGGCGCGAGACTTTGCGAGCTGCCTCCGTGTGCCAAAAATAGGCCACGGGCACAGCCGCGCCCATAAGTAACCGCCCGAAGGCCGGGGCGCCAAGTTCGTCCAGCGGAAAAAGGCCACAAAAACGGGTGGGCTATAGCCTTGCGGGGTGGGGCTGGCCAACTTCGTCCGCCGGACTCGGAATGGCGCGAGACTTTGCGAGCGGCCTCCGTGTACCAAAAATAGGCCACGAGCACAGCCGCGCTCAAAAATAACTGCCCGAAGGCCGGGGCGCCAAGTTCGTCCAGCGGAAAAAGGCCACAAAAACGGGTGGGCTATAGCCTTGGGGGGTGGGGCTGGCCGACTTCGTCCGCCGGGCTCGGAATGGCGCGAGACTTTGCGAGCGGCCTCCGTGTACCAAAAATAGGCCGCGGGCACAGCCGCGCCAAAAAATAACTGCCCGAAGGCCGGGGCGCCAAGTTCGTCCAGCGGAAAAAGGCCACAAAAACGGGTGGGCTATAGCCTCGGGGGGTGGGGCTTGCCAATGGCGTGAGACTTTGCAAGCGGCCTCCGTGTGCCAAAAAAAGGCCGCGGACACAGCCGCGCCAAAAAATATATGCCCGAAGGCCGGGGCGCCAAGTTCGTCCTGCGGAAAAAGGACACAAAAACGGGTGGGCTATAGCCTTGGGGGGTGGGGCTGGCCAACTTCGTCCGCCGGACTCAGAATGGCGCGAGACTTTGCGAGCGGCCTCCATGTTGCAAAAATAGGCCGCGGATACAGCCGCGCCCAAAAATAACCGCCCGAAGGCCGGGGCGCCAAGTTCGTCCAGCGGAAAAAGGCCACAAAAACGGGTGGGCTATAGCCTTGGGGGGTGGGGCTGGCCAACTTTGTCCGCCGGACTCAGAATGGCGCGAGACTTTGCGAGCGGCCTCCATGTTGCAAAAATAGGCCGCGGATACAGCCGCGCCCAAAAATAACCGCCCGAAGGCCGGGGCGCCAAGTTCGTCCTGCGGAAAAAGGACACAAAAACGGGTGGGCTATAGCCTTGGGGGGTGGGGCTGGCCGACTTCGTCCGCCGGACTCGGAATGGCCGAGACTTTGCGAGCGGCCTCCGTGTGCCAAAATTAGGCCGCGGGCACAGCCGCGCCCAAAAATAACAGCCGGAAGGCCGGGGCGCCAAGTTCGTCCAGCGGAAAAAGACCACAAAAAATGGGTGGGCTATGGCCTTGGGGGGAGGGGCTGGCCAACTTCGTCCGCCGGACTCGGAATGGGGCGGGACTTTGTGAGCGCCCTCCGTGTGCCAAAAATAGGCTGCGGGCACAGCTGCGCCCAAAAATAAGTACCCGAAGGTCCCGTCCCAAAGTTCATCCGCCGCAAAAATGCCCAAAAAACGGGTGGGCTATAGCCTTGGGGGGAGGGGCTGGCCAACTTCGTCCGCCGGACTCGGAATGGGATGAGACTTTGCGAGCACACTCTGTGTGCCAAAAATAGGCTGTGGGCACAGCTGCGGCCAAAAATAAGCGCCCGAAAGTCCCGTCCCCAAGTTCGTCCGCCGCAAAAATGACCAAAAAACGGGTGGGCTACAGCCTTGGGGGGAGGGGCTGGCCAACTTCGTCCGCCGGACTCGGAATGGGGCGGGAATTTGTGAGCGCCCTCCGTGTGCCAAAAATAGTCCGCGGGCAAAGCCGCGCCCAAAAATAAGCACCCAAAGTTCCCGTCCCCATGTTCATCCGCCGCAAAAATGCCCAAAAAACGGGTGGGCTATAGCCTTGGGGGGAGGGGCTGGCCAACTTCGTCCGCCGGACTCGGAATGGGGCGAGACTTTACGAGCGCCCTCCGTGGGGTAAAAATAGGCCGCGGGCACAGCCGCGTCCAAAAATAAGCCCCCGAAGGTCCCGTCCCCAAGTTCGTCCGCCGTAAAAATGCCCAAAAAACGGGTGGGCTATAGCCTTGGGGGGAGGGGGTGGCCAACTTCGTCCGCCGGACTCGGAATGGGATGAGACTTTGCGAGCGCCCTCCGTGTGCCAAAAATAGGCTGCGGGGACAGCCGCGCCTAAAAATAAACCCCCGAAGGTCCCGTCCCCAAGTTCGTCCGCCGCAAAAATGCCCAAAAAACGGGTGGGCTATAGCCTTGGGGGAAGGGGCTGGGCAACTTCGTCCGCCGGAATCGGAATGGGGCAAGACTTTGTGAGCACCCTCCGTGTGCCAAAAATAGGCCGTGGGCACAATCGCACCCAAAAATTAGTCCCCGGAGGTCCCGTCCCCAAGTTCGTCTACTGCAAAAATGCCCAAAAACCGGGTGGGCTATAGCCTTGGGGGGAGGGGCTGGCCAACTTCGTCCGCCGGACTCGGAATGGGTCGAGACTTTGCGAGCGCCCTCCGTGTGCCAAAAATAGGCCGCGGGCACAGCCGCGCCCAAAAATAAGCCCCCGCAGGTCCCGTCCCCAAGTTCGTCCGCCGCAAAAATGCCCAAAAAACGGGTGGGCTATAGCCTTGGGGGGAGGGGCTGGCAAACTTCGTCCGCCGGACTCGGAATGGGGCGAGACTTTGAGAGCGCCCTCCATGTGCCAAAAAAAGGCAGCCGTCACAGCCGCGCAAAAAATTTAAGCCCCTGAAGGACCCGTCCCCAAGTTCGTCCGCTGCAAAAATGCCCAAAAAACGGGTGGGATATAGCCTTAGGGGGAGGGGCGGGCCAACTTAGTCCGCCGGACTCGGAATGGGGCGAGACTTTGAGAGCGCCCTCCGTGTGCCAAAAATAGGCAGCCGGCACAGCCGTGCCCAAAAATAAGCCCCTGAAGGTCCAGTCCACAAGTTCGTCCGCCGCAAAAATGCCCAAAAAACGGGTGGGCTATAGCCTTGGGGGGAGGGGCTGGCCAACTTCGTCCGCCGGACTTGGATTGGGGGAGACTTTACGAGCGCCCTCTGTGTGCCAAAAATAGGCCACGGGCACAGCCGAGCCCAAAAATAAGCCGCCGAAGGTCCCGTCGCCAAGTTCGTCCACCGCAAAAATGCCCAAAAAACGGGTGGGCTATAGCCTTTGGGGTAGGGGCTGGCCAACTTCGTCCGCCGGACTCGGAATGGGGCGAGACTTTGCGAGCACCCTCCGCGTGCCAAAAAGAGGGCACGGTCGCAGCCGCGCCAAAAAATAAGCCCCCGAAGGTCCCGTCCCCAAGTTCGTCCGCCGCAAAAATGCCCAAAAACGGGTGGGCTATAGCCTTGGGGGGAGGGGCCGGCCCACTTCGTCCGCCGGACTCCTAAAGGGGCGAGACTTTGCGAGCGGCCTCCGTGTGCCAAAAATAGGCCGCGGGCTCAGCCGCGCCCAAAAATAAGCCCCCGAAGGTCCCGTCCCCAAGTTCGTCCGCCGCAAAAATGCCCAAAAAACGGGTGGGCTATAGCCTTGGGGGGAGGGGCTGGCCCAATTCGTCCGCCGTACTCGGAATGGTGCGAGACTTTGCGTGCAGCCTCCGTGTGCCAAAAATAGGCCGCGGGCACAGCCTTGCCCAAAAATAAGCCCCCACAGGTCCCGTCCCCAAGTTCGTCCGCCGCAAAAATGCCCAAAAAACGGGTGGGCTATAGCCTTGGGGGGAGGGGCTGGCCAACTTCGTCCGCCGGACTCGGAATGGGGCGAGACTTTGAGAGCGCCCTCCGTGTGCCAAAAATAGATAGCCGGCACAGCCGCGCCCAAAAATAAGCCCCTGAAGGTCCCGTCCCCAAGTTCGTCCGCCGCAAAAATGCCCAAAAAACGGGTGGGATATAGCCTTAGGGGGAGGGGCGGGCCAACTTCGTCCGCCGGACTCGGAATGGGGCGAGACTTTGCGAGCGCCCTCCATCTACCAAAAATAGGCCGCGGGCACAGCCGCACCCAAAAATAAGCCCCCGAAGGACCCGTCCCCAAGTTCGTCCGCCGCAAAAATGCCCAAAAACGGGGTGGGCTATAGCCTTGGGGGGAGGGGCTGGCCAACTTCGTCCGCCGGACTCGGATTGGGGGAGACTTTGCGAGCGCCCTCTGTGTGCCAAAAATAGGCCGCGGGCACAGCCGCTCCCAAAAATAAGCCCCCGAAGGTCCCGTCCCCAAGTTCGTCCGCCGTAAAAATGCCCAAAAAACGGGTGGGCTATAGCCTTGGGGGGAGGGGCTGGCCAACTTCGTCCGCCGGACTCGGAATGGGGCGAGACTTTGCGAGCACCCTCCGTGTGCCAAAAATAGGCCGCGGGAACAGCCGCGCCCAAAAATAAGCCCCCGAAGGTCCCGTCCCCAAGTTCGTCCGCCGCAAAAATGCCCAAAAAACAGGTGCGCTATAGCCTTGGGGGGAGGGGCTGGCCAACTTCGTCCGCCGGACTCGGAATGGGCGACACTTTGCGATCACCCTCTGTGTGCCAAAAATAGGCCGCGGGAACAGCCGCGCCCAAAAATATGCCCCCAAAGGTCCCGTCCCCAAGTTCGTCCCCCGCAAAAATGCCCAAAAAACGGGTGGGCTATAGCCTTGGGGGGAGGGGCTGGCCAACTTCGTCCGCCGGACTCGGAATGGGGCGAGACTTTGTGAGTGCCCTCCGTGTGCCAAAAATAGGCCACGGACACGGCCGTGGCCAAAAATAAGCCCCCGAAGGTCCCGTCCCCAAGTTCGTCCGCCGCAAAAATGCCCAAAAAACGGGTGGGCTATATCCTTGGGGGGAAGGGCTGGCCAACTTCGTCCGCCGGACTCGGAATGGGGCGAAACTTTGCGAGCGGCCTCCGTGTGCCAAAAATAGGCCGCGGCCACAGCCGCGCCCAAAAATAAGCCCCCGAAGGTCCCGTCCCCAAGTTCGTCCGCCGTAAAAATGCCCAAAAAACGGGTGGGCTATAGCCTTGGGGGGAGGGGCTGGCCAACTTCGTCCGCCGGACTCGGAATGGGGCGAGACTTTGCGAGCACCCTCCGTGTGCCAAAAATAGGCCACGGGAACAGCCGCGCCAAAAAATAAGCCCCCGAAGGTCCCGTCCCCAAGTTCGTCCGCCGCAAAAATGCCCAAAAAACGGGTGGGCTATAGCCTTGGGGGGAGGGGCTGGCCAACTTCGTCCGCCGGACTCGGATTGGGGGAGACTTTGCGAGCGCCCTCTGTGTGCCAAAAATAGGCCGCGGGCACAGCCGCTCCCAAAAATAAGCCCCCGAAGGTCCCGTCCCCAAGTTCGTCCGCCGCAAAAATGCCCAAAAAACGGGTGGGCTATAGCCTTGGGGGGAGGGGCTGGCCAACTTCGTCCGCCGGACTCGGAATGGGGCGAGACTTTGTGAGTGCCCTCCGTGTGCCAAAAATAGGCCACGGACACGGCCGTGGCCAAAAATAAGCCCCCGAAGGTCCCGTCCCCAAGTTCGTCCGCCGCAAAAATGCCCAAAAAACGGGTGGGCTATATCCTTGGGGGGAAGGGCTGGCCAACTTCGTCCGCCGGACTCGGAATGGGGCGAAACTTTGCGAGCGGCCTCCGTGTGCCAAAAATAGGCCGCGGCCACAGCCGCGCCAAAAAATAAGCCTCCGAAGGTCCCGTCCCCAAGTTCGTCCGCCGTAAAAATGCCCAAAAAACGGGTGGGCTATAGCCTTGGGGGGAGGGGCTGGCCAACTTCGTCCGCCGGACTCGGAATGGGGCGAGACTTTGCGAGCACCCTCCGTGTGCCAAAAATAGGCCACGGGAACAGCCGCGCCAAAAAATAAGCCCCCGAAGGTCCCGTCCCCAAGTTCGTCCGCCGCAAAAATGCCCAAAAACGGGGTGGGCTATAGCCTTGGGGGGAGGGGCTGGCCAACTTCGTCCGCCGGACTCGGATTGGGGGAGACTTTGCGAGCGCCCTCTGTGTGCCAAAAATAGGCCGCGGGCACAGCCGCTCCCAAAAATAAGCCCCCGAAGGTCCCGTCCCCAAGTTCGTCCGCCGTAAAAAATGCCCAAAAAACGGGTGGGCTATAGCCTTGGGGGGAGGGGCTGGCCAACTTCGTCCGCCGGACTCGGAATGGGGCGAGACTTTGCGAGCACCCTCCGTGTGCCAAAAATAGGCCGCGGGAACAGCCGCGCCCAAAAATAAGCCCCCGAAGGTCCCGTCCCCAAGTTCGTCCGCCGCAAAAATGCCCAAAAAACGGGTGGGCTATAGCCTTGGGGGGAGGGGCTGGCCAACTTCGTCCGCCGGACTCGGAATGGGCGACACTTTGCGATCGCCCTCTGTGTGCCAAAAATAGGCCGCGGGAACAGCCGCGCACAAAATACGCCCCCAAAGGTCCCGTCCCCAAGTTCGTCCACCGCAAAAATGCCCAAAAAACGGGTGGGCTATAGCCTTGGGGGGAGGGGCTGGCCAACTTCGTCCGCCGGACTCGGAATGGGGCGAGACTTTGTGAGTGCCCTCCGTGTGCCAAAAATAGGCCACGGACACGGCTGTGGCCAAAAATAAGCCCCCGAAGGTCCCGTCCCCAAGTTCGTCCGCCGCAAAAATGCCCAAAAAACGGGTGGGCTATATCCTTGGGGGGAAGGGCTGGCCCACTTCGTCCGCAAGACTCGGAATGGGGCGAGACTTTGGGAGCGCCCTCCGTGTGCCAAAAATAGGACTTGGGCACAGCCGCGCCCAAAAATAAGCCCCCGAAGGTCCCGTCCCCAAGTTCGTCCGCCGCAAAAATGGCCAAAAAACGGGTGGGCTATAGCCTTGGGGGGAGGGGCTGGCCAACTTCGTCCGCCGGACTCGTAATGGGGCGAGACTTTGCGAGAGCCCTCCGTGTGCCAAAAATAGGCCGCGGGCTCAGCCACGCCCAAAAATAAGCCCCCGAAGGTCCCGTCCCCAAGTTCGTCCGCCGCAAAAATGCCCAAAAAACGGGTGGGCTATAGCCTTGGGGGGAGGGGCTGGCCAACTTCGTCCGCCGGACTCGGAATGGGGCGAGACTTTACGAGCGCCCTCCGTGTGCCAAAAATAGGCCATGGGCACAGCCGCGCCCAAAAATAAGCCCCCGAAGGTCCCGTCCCCAAGTTCGTCCGCCGCAAAAATGCCCAAAAACGGGGTGGGCTATAGCCTTGGGGGGAGGGGCTGGCCAACTTCGTCCGCCGGACTCGGAATGGTGCGAGACTTTGCGAGCAGCCTCCGAGTGTCAAAAATAGGAAGCGGGCACAGCCGCGCACAAAAATAATCGACAGAAGGCCGGGGCGCCAAGTTCGTCCAGCGGAAAAAGGCCACAAAAACGGGTAGGCTATTGCCTTGGGGGGTGGGGCTGGCCAACTTCGTCCGCCGGACTCGGAATGGCGCGAGACTTTGCGAGCGGCCTCCGTGTGCCAAAAATAGGCCGCGGGCACAGCCGCGCCCAAAAATAACCACCCGAAGGCCAGGGCGCCAAGTTCGTCCAGCGGAAAAAGGTCACAAAAACGGGTGGGCTATAGCCTTTGGGGGTGGGGCTGGCCAACTTCGTCCGCCGGACTCGGAATGGCACGAGACTTTGCAAGTGGCCTCCATGTGCCAAAAATAGGGTGCAGGCACAGCCGCGCCCAAAAATAACCTCCCGAAGGCCGGTGCGCCAAGTTCGTCCAGCGGAAAAAGGCCACGAAAACGGGTGGGCTATAGCCTTGGGGGGTGGGGCTGGCCAACTTCGTCCGCCGGACTCGGAATGGCGCGAGACTTTGCGAGCGGCCTCCATGTGCCAAAAATCGGCCGCGGGCACAGCCGCGCCCAAAAATAACCGCCCGAAGGCCGGGGCGTCAAGTTCGTCCAGCGGAAAAAGGCCACGAAAACGGGTAGGCCATAGCCTTGGGGGGTGGGGCTGGCCCACTTCGTCCGCCGAACTCGGAATGGCGCGAGACTTTGCGAGCGGCCTCCGTGTGCAAAAAATAGGCTGCGGTCACAGCCGCGCCTAAAAATAACCGCCCGAAGGCCGGGGCGCCAAGTTCGTCCAGCGGAAAAAGGCCACAAAAACGGGTGGGCTATAGCCTTGGGGGGTGGGGCTGGCCCACTTTGTCCGCCGGACTCGGAATGGCACGAGACTTTGTAAGTGGCCTCCGTGTGCCAAAAATAGGGCGCAGGAATAGCCGCGCCCAAAAATAACCGCCCGAAGGCCGGTGCGCCAAGTTCGTCCAGCGGAAAAAGGCCACGAAAACGGGTGGGCTATAGCCTTGGGGGGTGGGGCTGGCAAAAATTCGTCCGCCGGACTCGGAATGGCGCGAGACTTTGCGAGCGGCCTCCGTGTGCCAAAAATAGGCCGCTGGCACAGGCGCGCCCAAAAATAACCGCCCGAAGGCCGGGGCGCCAAGTTCGTCCAGCGGAAAAAGGCCACGAAAACGGGTGGGCTATAGCCTTGGGGGGTGGGGCTGGCCCACTTCGTCCGCCGAACTCGTAATGGCGCGAGACTTTGCGAGCGGCCTCCGTGTGCCAAAAATAGGCTGCGGGCACAGCCGCGCCCAAAAATAACCTCCCGAAGGCCGGGGCGCCAAGTTCGTCCAGCGGAAAAAGGCCACAAAAACGGGTGGGCTATAGCCTTGGTAGTGGGGCTGGCAAACTTCGTCCGCCGGACTTGGAATGGCGTGAGACTTTGCAAGTGGCCTCCGTGTGCCAAAAATAGGGCGCAGGCATAGCCGCGCCCAAAAATAACCGCCCGAAGGCCGGTGCGCCAAGTTCGTCCAGCGGAAAAAGGCCACGAAAACGGGTGGGCTATAGCCTTGGGGGGTGGGGCTGGCCAACTTCGTCCGCCGGACTCGGAATGGTGCGAGACTTTCCGAGCGGCCTCCGTGTGCCAAAAATAGGCTGCTGGCACAGCCGCGCCCAAAAATAACCGCCCGAAGGCCGGGGCGCCAAGTTCGTCCACCGGAAAAAGGCCACGAAAACGGGTGGGCTATAGCCTTGGGGGGTGGGGCTGGACCACTTCGTCCGCCGAACTCGGAATGGCGCGAGACTTTGCGAGCGGCCTCCGTGTGCCAAAAATAGGCTGCGGTCACAGCCGCGCCCAAAAATAACCGCCCGAAGGCCGGGGCGCCAAGTTCGTCCAGCGGAAAAAGACCACAACAACGGGTGGGCTATAGCCTTGGGGGGTGGGGATGGCCAACTTCGTCCGCCGGACTCAGAATGGAGCAAGACTTTGCGAGCAGCCTCCGTCTGACAAAAATAGGCCGCGGGCACAGCCGCGCCCAAAAATAATAGCCCGAAGGCTGGGGCGCCAAGTTCGTCCAGCGGAAAAAGGCCACAAAAACGGGTGGGCTATAGCCTTGGGGGGTGGGGCTGGCCCACTTCGTCCGCCGGACTCGGAATGGCGCGAGACTTTGTGAGCGGCCTCCGTGTGCCAAAAATAGGCCGCGGGCACAGCCGCGCCCAAAAATAACCGCCCGAAGGCTGGGGCGCCAAGTCCGTACAGCGGAAAAAGGCCACAAAAACGGGTGGGCTATAGCCTCGGGGGGTGGGGCTGGCCCACTTCGTCCGCCTGACTCAGAATGGTGCGAGACTTTGCGAGTGGCCTCCGTGTGCCAAGAAGAGGCCGCGGGCACAGTCGCGCCCAAAAATAACAGCCCGAAGGCCGGGGCGCCAAGTTCGTCCAGCGGAAAAAGGCCACAAAAACGGGTGGGCTATAGCATTGGGGGGTGGGGCGGGCGAAATTCGTTCGCCGGACTCGGAATGGCGCGAGACTTTGCGAGTGGCCTCCGTGTGCCAAAAATAAGCCGCGGGCACAGCCGCGCCCAAAAATAACTGCCCGAAGGCCGGGGCGATTTATCCGTACAGCGGAAAAAGGCCACAAAAACGGGTGGGCTATAGCCTCGGGGGGTGGGGCTGGCCAACTTCGTCCGCCGGACTCGGAATGCCGTGAGACTTTGCGAGCGGCCTCCGTGTGCCAAGAAGAGGCTGCGGGCACAGCCGCGCCCAAAAATAACCGCCCGAAGGCCGGGGCGCCAATTTCGTCCAGCGGAAAAAGGCCACAAAAACGGGTGGGCTATAGCCTTGGGGGGTGGAGCTGGCCCACTTCGTCCGCCGGACTCTGAATGGCGCGAGACTTTGCAAGCGGCCTCCGTGTGCCATGAAGAGGCCGCGGCCACAGCCGCGCCCAAAAATAACAGCCCGAAGGCCGGGGCGCCAATTTCGTCCAGCGGAAAAAGGCCACAAAAACGGGTGGGCTATGGCCTTGGGGGGTGGGGCTGGCCAACTTCGTCCACCGTACTCGGAATGCCGCGAGACGTTGCGAGCGCCCTCCGTGTGCCAAAAATAGGCCGCGGGCACAGCCACGCCCAAAAATAACCGCCCGAAGGCCGGGGCGCCAAGTTCGTCCAGCGGAAAAAGGCCACAAAAACGGGTGGGCTATAGCCTTGGGGGGTAGTGCTGGCCAACTTCGTCCGCCGGACACGGAATGGCGCGAGACTTTGCGAGTGGCCTCCGTGTGCCAAAAATAGGCAGCAGGCACAGCCGCACCAAAAAATAACAGCCCGAAGGCCGGGGCGCCAAGTTCGTCCAGCTGAAAAATGCCACAAAAACGGGTGGGCTATAGCCTTGGGGGGTGGGGATGGCCAACTTTGTCCGCCGGACTCGGAATGGAGCGAGACTTTGCGAGCGGCCTCCGTCTGCAAAAATAGGCCGCGGGCACAGCCGTGCCCAAAAATAACTCCCCGAAGGCCGGGGCGCCAAGTTCGTCCAGCGGAAAAAGGACACAAAAACGGGTGGGCTATAGCCTTGGGGGGTGGGGCTTGCCAACTTCGTCCGCCGGACTCGGAAGGGCGCGAGACTTTGCGAGCGGCCTCCGTGTGCCAAGAAGAGGCTACGGGCACAGCCGCGCCCAAAAATAATAGCCCGAAGGCTGGGGCGCCAAGTTCGTCCAGCGGAAAAAGGCCACAAAAACGGGTGGGCTATAGCATTGGGGGGTGGGGCTGGCCAACTTCGTTCGCCGGACTCGGAATGGCGCGAGACTTTGCGAACGGCCTCCGTGTGCCAAGAATATGCCGCGGGCACAGCTGGGCCCAACAGTAACTGCCCGAAGGCCAGGGCGCCAAGTTCGTCCAGCGGAAACAAGCCACAAAAACGGGTGGGCTATAGCCTTGGGGGGTGGGGCTGGCCAACTTCGTCCCCCGGACACGGAATGGCGCGAGACTTTGTGAGCAGCCTCCGTGTGTCAAGAAGAGGCCGCGGGCACAGCCGCGTCCAAAAATAACAGCCCGAAGGCCGGGGCGGCAAGTTTGTCCAGCGGAAAAAGACCACAAAAACGGGTGGGCTATAGCATTGGGGGGTGGGGATGGCCAACTTCGTCCGCCGGACTCGGAATGGAGCGAGACTTTGCGAGCGGCCTCCGTGTGCCAAAAATAGGCCGCAGGCGCAGCCGCGCCCAAAAATAACTGCCCGAAGGCCGGGGCGCCAAGTTCGTCCAGCGGAAAAAGGTCACAAAAACGGGTGGGCTATAGCCTTGGGGGGTGGGGCTGGCCAACTTCGTCTGCAGGACTCGGAATGGCGCGAGACTTTACGAGCGGCCTCCGTGTGCCAAAAATAGGCCACGGGCACAGCCGCGCCCAAAAATAACCGCACGAAGGCCGGGGCGGCAAGTTCGTCCAGCGGAAAAAGACAACAAAAACGGGTGGGCTATAGCCTTGGGAGGTGGGGCTGGCCAACTTCGTCCGCCGGACTCGGAATGGCGTGAGACTTTTCGAGCGGCCTCCGCGTGCCAAGAAGAGGCCACGGACACAGCCGCGCCCAAAAATAACCGCCCGAAGGCCAGTGCGCCAAGTTCGTCCAGCGGAAAAAGGCCACAAAAACGGGTAGGCTATAGCCTTGGGGGGTGGGGCTGGCCAACTTCGTCCGCCGGACTCGGAAAGGCGCGAGACTTTGCAAGCGGCCTCTGTGTGCCATGAAGAGGCCGCGGGCACAGACGCGCCCAAAAATAACAGCCCGAAGGCCGGGGCGCCAAGTTCGTCCATCGGAAAAAGGCCACAAAAACGGGTGGGCTATAGCCTTGGGGAATGGGGCTGGCCAACTTCATCCGCCGGACTCGGAATGGCACGAGACTTTGCGAGCGCCCTCCGTGTGCCAAAAATAGGCCGCGGGCACAGCCGTGCCCAAAAATAACCGCCCGAAGGCCGGGGCGCCAAGTTCGTCCAGCGGAAAAAGGCCACAAAAACGGGTGGGCTATAGCCTTGGGGGGTAGGGCTGGCCAACTTCGTCCGCCGGACACGGAATGGCGCGAGACTTTGCGAGTGGCCTCCGTGTGCCAAAAATAGGCAGCAGGCACAGCCGCACCAAAAAATAACAGCCCGAAGGCCGGGGCGCCAAGTTCGTCCAGCGGAAAAATGCCACAAAAACGGGTGGGCTATAGCCTTGCTGGGTGGGGCTGGCCAACTTCGTCCGCCGGACTCGGAATGGCGCGAGACTTTGCGAGCGGCCTCCGTGTGCCAAAAATAGGCTGTGGGCACAGCCGCACCCAAAAATAACCGCCCGAAGTCTGGGGCGCCAAGTTTGTCCAGCGGAAAAAGGCCACAAAAACGGGTGGGCTATACCCTTGGGGGTGGGGCAGGCCAACTTCGTCCGCCGGACTCGGAATTGCGCGAGACTTTGCGAGCGGCCTCCGTGTACCGAAAATAGGCCGCGGACACAGGTGCGCCCAAAAATAACCGCCCGAAGGCCGGGGCGCCAAGTTCGTCCAGAGGAAAAAGGCCAGAAAAACGGGTGGGCTATAGACTTGGGGGGTTGGGCTGGCCAACTTCGTCCGCCGGACTCGGAATGGCGCGAGACTTTGCGAGCGGCCTCCGTGTACCGAAAATAGGCCGCGGGCACAGGTGCAGCTAAAAATAACCGCTCGAAGGCCGGGGCGCCAAGTTCGTCCAGCGGAAAAAGGCCAGAAAAACAGGTGGGCTATAGCCTTGGGGGGTTGGGCTGGCCAACTTCGTCCGCCGGACTCGGAATGGCGCAAGACTTTGCGAGCGGCCTCCGTGTGCCAAAAATAGGCCCCGGGCACAGCCGTAACCAAAAATAACGGCCCGAAGGCTAGGGCGCCAAGTTCGTCCAGCGGAAAAAGGCCACAAAAACGGGTGGTCTATAGCCTTTGGGGGTGGGGCTGGCCAACTTCGTCCGCCGGACTCGAAATGGCGCGAGACTTTGCGAGCGGCCTCCGTGTGCCAAAAATGGGCCGCGGGCACAGCCGCGCCCAAAAATAACCGCCCGAAGTCCGGGGCGCCAAGTTCGTCCAGCGGAAAAAGGCCACAAAAACGGGTGGGCTATAGCCTTGGGGGGTGGGGCTGGCCAACTTCGTCCGCCGGACTCGGAATGGCGCGAGACTTTGCGAGTGGCCTCCGTGTGCCAAAAATAGGCAGCAGGCACAGCCGCGCCAAAAAATAACAGCCCGAAGGCCGGGGCGCCAAGTTCGTCCAGCGGAAAAATGCCACAAAAACGGGTGGGCTATAGCCTTGGGGGGTGGGGCTGGCCAACTTCGTCCGCCGGACTCGGAATGGCGCGAGACTTTGCGAGCGGCCTCCGTGTGCCAAAAATAGGCTGTGGGCACAGCCGCACCCAAAAATAACCGCCCGAAGTCTGGGGCGCCAAGTTTGTCCAGCGGAAAAAGGCCACAAAAACGGGTGGGCTATACCCTTGGGGGTGGGGCAGGCCAACTTCGTCCGCCGGACTCAGAATTGCGCGAGACTTTGCGAGCGGCCTCCGTGTACCGAAAATAGGCCGCGGACACAGGTGCGCCCAAAAATAACCGCCCGAAGGCCGGGGCGCCAAGTTCGTCCAGCGGAAAAAGGCCAGAAAAACGGGTGGGCTATAGACTTGGGGGGTTGGGCTGGCCAACTTCGTCCGCCGGACTCGGAATGGCGCGAGACTTTGCGAGCGGCCTCCGTGTACCGAAAATAGGCCGCGGGCACAGGTGCAGCCAAAAATAACCGCCCGAAGTCTGGGGCGCCAAGTTTGTCCAGCGGAAAAAGGCCACAAAAACGGGTGGGCTATACCCTTGGGGGTGGGGCAGGCCAACTTCGTCCGCCGGACTCGGAATTGCGCGAGACTTTGCGAGCGGCCTCCGTGTACCGAAAATAGGCCGCGGACACAGGTGCGCCCAAAAATAACCGCCCGAAGGCCGGGGCGCCAAGTTCGTCCAGCGGAAAAAGGCCAGAAAAACGGGTGGGCTATAGACTTGGGGGGTTGGGCTGGCCAACTTCGTCCGCCGGACTCGGAATGGCGCGAGACTTTGCGAGCGGCCTCCGTGTACCGAAAATAGGCCGCGGGCACAGGTGCAGCCAAAAATAACCGCCCGAAGTCTGGGGCGCCAAGTTTGTCCAGCGGAAAAAGGCCACAAAAACGGGTGGGCTATACCCTTGGGGGTGGGGCAGGCCAACTTCGTCCGCCGGACTCGGAATTGCGCGAGACTTTGCGAGCGGCCTCCGTGTACCGAAAATAGGCCGCGGACACAGGTGCGCCCAAAAATAACCGCCCGAAGGCCGGGGCGCCAAGTTCGTCCAGCGGAAAAAGGCCAGAAAAACGGGTGGGCTATAGACTTGGGGGGTTGGGCTGGCCAACTTCGTCCGCCGGACTCGGAATGGCGCGAGACTTTGCGAGCGGCCTCCATGTACCGAAAATAGGCCGCGGGCACAGGTGCAGCTAAAAATAACCGCCCGAAGGCCGGGGCGCCAAGTTCGTCCAGCGGAAAAAGGCCAGAAAAACAGGTGGGCTATAGCCTTGGGGGGTTGGGCTGGCCAACTTCGTCCGCCGGACTCGGAATGGCGCAAGACTTTGCGAGCGGCCTCCGTGTGCCAAAAATAGGCCCCGGGCACAGCCGCAACCAAAAATAACAGCCCGAAGGCTAGGGCGCCAAGTTCGTCCAGCGGAAAAAGGCCAGAAAAACGGGTGGGCTATAGCCTTGGGGGGTTGGGCTGGCCAACTTCGTCCGCCGGACTCGGAATGGCGCAAGACTTTGCGAGCGGCCTCCGTGTGCCAAAAATAGGCCGCGGGCACAGCCGCAACCAAAAATAACAGCCCGAAGGCTAGGGCGCCAAGTTCGTCCAGCGGAAAAAGGCCACAAAAACGGGTGGTCTATAGCCTTTGGGGGTGGGGCTGGCCAACTTCGTCCGCCGGACTCGAAATAGCGCGAGATTTTGCGAGCGGCCTCCGTGTGCCAAAAATGGGCCGCGGGCACAGCCTCGCCCAAAAATAACCGCCCGAAGTCCGGGGCGCCAAGTTCGTCCAGCGGAAAAAGGCCACAAAAACGGGTGGGCTATAGCCTTGGGGGGTGGGGCTGGCCAACTTCGTCCGCCGGACTCGGAATGGCGCGAGACTTTGCGAGTGGCCTCCGTGTGCCAAAAATAGGAAGCAGGCACAGCCGCGCCAAAAAATAACCGCCCGAAGGACGGGGCGCCAAGTTCGTCCAGCGGAAAAATGCCACAAAAACGGGTGGGCTATAGCCTTGGTGGGTGGGGCTGGCCAACTTCGTCCGCCGGACTCGGAATGGCACGAGAATTTGCGAGCGGCCTCCGTGTGCCAAAAATAGGCTGTGGGCACAGCCGCACCCAAAAATAACCGCCCGAAGTCTGGGGCGCCAAGTTTGTCCAGCGGAAAAAGGCCACAAAAACGGGTGGGCTATACCCTTGGGGGTGGGGCAGGCCAACTTCGTCCGCCGGACTCGGAATTGCGCTAGACTTTGCGAGCGGCCTCCGTGTGCCAAAAATAGGACGCGGGCACAGCCGCGCCCAAAAATAACCGCCCGAAGTCCGGGGCGCCAAGTTCGTCCAGCGGAAAAAGGCCACAAAAACGGGTGGGCTATAGCCTTTGGGGGTGGGGCTGGTCAACTTCGTCCGCCGGACTCGGAATGGCGCGAGACTTTGCGAGCGGCCTCCGTGTGCCAAAAATAGGCTGCGCGCACAGCTGCACCCAAAAATAACCGCCCGAAGTCTGGGGCGCCAAGTTTGTCCAGCGGAAAAAGGCCACAAAAACGGGTGGGCTATACCCTTGGGGGTGGGGCTGGCCAACTTCGTCCGCCGGACTCGGAATTGCGCGAGACTTTGCGAGCGGCCTCCATGTGCCAAAAATAGGCCACGGGCACAGCCGTGCTAAAAAATAACCGCCCGAAGGCCGGGGCGCCTAGTTCTTCCAGTGGAAAAAGGCCACAAAAACGGGTGGGCTATAGCCTTGGGGGGTGGGGCTGGCCAACTTCCTCCGCCGGACTCGGAATGGCGCATGACTTTGCGAGCGGCCTCCGTGTGCCAAAAATAGGCCGCGGGCACAGCCGCAACCAAAAATAACCGCCCGAAGGCTAGGGCGCCAAGTTCGTCCAGCGGAAAAAGGCCACAAAAACGGGTGGGCTATAGCCTTTGGGGGTGGGGCTGGCCAACTTCGTCCGCCGGATTCGGAATGGCGCGAGACTTTGTGAGCGGCCTCCGTGTGCCAAAAATAGGCCGCGGGCACAGCCGCGAGCAAAAATAACCACCCGAAGTCCGGGGCGCCAAGTTCGTCCAACGGAAAAAGGCCACAAAAACGGGTGGGCTATAGCCTTGGGGGGTGGGGCTGGCCCACTTCGTCCGCCCTGCTCGGAATGGCGCAAGACTTTGCGAGCGGCCTCCGTGTGCCAAAAATAGGCTGTGGGCACAGCCGCACCCAAAAATAACCACCCGAAGTCTGGGGCGCCAAGTTCGTCCAACGGAAAAAGGCCACAAAAACGGGTGGGCTATAGCCTTGGGGGGTGGGGCTGGCCCACTTCGTCCGCCCTGCTCGGAATGGCGCAAGACTTTGCGAGCGGCCTCCGTGTGCCAAAAATAGGCTGTGGGCACAGCCGCACCCAAAAATAACCACCCGAAGTCTGGGGCGCCAAGTTTGTCCAGCGGAAAAAGGCCACAAAAACGGGTGGGCTATACCCTTGGGGGTGGGGCAGGCCAACTCGGAATTGCGCGAGACTTTGCGAGCGGCCTCCGTGTAAAAATAGGCCGCGGCACAGCCGCACCCAAACATACCCGCCCGTAGTCTGGGGCGCCAAGTTTGTCCAGCGGAAAAAGGCCACAAAAACGGGTGGGCTATACCCTTGGGGGTGGGGCAGGCCAACTTCGTCCGCCGGACTCGGAATTGCGCGAGAGTTTGCGAGCGGCCTCCGTGTGCCAAAAATAGGCTGTGGGCACAGCCGCACCCAAAAATAACAGCCCGAAGTCTGGGGCGCCAAGTTTGTCCAGCGGAAAAAGGCCACCAAAACGGGTGGGCAATAGCCTTGGGGGGTGGGGCTGGCCAACTTCGTCCGCCGGACTCGGAATGGCGCGAGACTTTGCGAGCGGCCTCCGTGTGCAAAAAATAGGCTGTGGGCACAGCCGCACCCAAAAATAACCGCCCGAAGTCTGGGGCGCCAAGTTTGTCCAGCGGAAAAAGGCCACAAAAACGGGTGGACTATAGCCTTGGGGGGTGGGGCTGGCCAACTTCGTCCGCCGGATTCGGAATGGCGCGAGACTTTGCGAGCGGCCTCCGTGTGCCAAAAATAGGCCGCGGGCACAGCCGCGAGCAAAAATAACCGCCCGAAGTCCGGGGCGCCAAGTTCGTCCAGCGGAAAAAGGCCACAAAAACGGGTGGGCAATAGCCTTGGGGGGTGGGGCTGGCCAACTTCGTCCGCCGGACTCGGAATGGCGCGAGACTTTGCGAGCGGCCTCCGTGTGT
Organism: Citrus mangshanensis; assembly: GCA_030449895.1. Classification (NCBI taxonomy): domain Eukaryota; kingdom Viridiplantae; phylum Streptophyta; class Magnoliopsida; order Sapindales; family Rutaceae; genus Citrus; species Citrus mangshanensis. The sequence continues at coordinate 365,026 of JASUUJ010000120.1, read as the reverse complement.
AAAAAATAGGCTGTGGGCACAGCCGCACCCAAAAATAACCACCCGAAGTCTGGGGCGCCAAGTTTGTCCAGCGGAAAAAGGCCACAAAAACGGGTGGGCTATACCCTTGGGGCTGGGGCAGGCCAACTTCGTCCGCCGGACTCGGAATTGCGCGAGACTTTGCGAGCGGCCTCCGTGTGCCAAAAATAGGCCGCGGGCACAGCCGTGCTCAAAAATAACCGCCCGAAGGCCATGGCGCCTAGTTCGTCCAGCGGAAAAAGGCCACAAAAACGGGTGGGCAATAGCCTTGGGGGGTGGGGCTGGCCTACTTCGTCCGCCGGACTCGGAATGGCGCGAGACTTTCCGAGCGGCCTCCGTGTGCCAAAAATAGGCCGTGGGCACAGCCGCGCCCAAAAATAAGCCCCCGAAGGTCCCGTCCCCAAGTTCATCCGCCGCAAAAATGCCCAAAAAACGGGTGGGCTATAGCCTGGGGGGGAGGGGCTGGCCAACTTCGTCCGCCGGACTCGGAATGGGCCGAGACTTTGCGAGCGGCCTCCATGTGCCAAAAATAGGCCGCAGGCACAGCCGCGCCCAAAAATAAGCACGCGAAGGTCCCGTCCCCAAGTTCGTCCGCCGCAAAAATGCCCAAAAAACGGGTGGGCTATAGCCTTGGGGGAGGGGCTGGCCACCTTCGTCCGCTGGACTCGGAATGGGATGAGACTTTGCGAGTGCCCTCCGTGTGCCATAAATAGGCTGCGGTCATAGCCGTGCCCAAAAATAAGCCCCCGAAGGTCCCATCCCAAAGTTCGTTCACCGATAAAATTCCCAAAAAATGGGTGGGCTATAGCCTTGGGGGGAGGGGCTGGCCAACTTCGTCCGCCGGACTCGGAATGGGGCGAGACTTTGCAAACGGCCTCCGTGTGCCAAAAATAGGCCGCGGCCACAACCGCTCCCAAAAATAAGCCCCCGAAGGTCCCGTCCCCAAGTTCGTCCGCCGCAAAAATGCCCAAAAAACGGGTGGGCTATAGCCTTGGGGGGAGGGGCTGGCCAACTTCGTCCGCCGGACTCGGAATGGGGCGAGACTTTGCGAGCGCACTCCGTGTGCCAAAAATAGGCCGCGGGCACAGCCGCGCCCAAAAATAAGCCCCCGAAGGTCCCGTCCCCAAGTTCGTCCGCCGCAAAAATGCCCAAAAAACGGGTGGGCTATAGCCTTGGGTGGAGGGGATGGCCAAGTTCGTCCGCCGGACTCGGAATGGGGCGAGACATTGCGAGCGCCCTCCGTGTGCCAAAAATAGGCCACGGGTACAGTCGCGCCCAAAAATAAACGCCCGAAGGTCCCGTCCCCAAGTTCGTCCGCTGCAAAAATGCCCAAAAAACGGGTGGGCTATAGCCTTAGGGGGAGGGGTTGGCCAAGTTCATCCGCCGGACTCGGAATGGGCCGAGACTTTGCGAGCGGCCTCCATGTACCAAAAATAGGCCGCGGGCACAGCCGCGCCCAAAAATAAGTACCCGAAGGTCCCGTCCCCAAGTTAGTCCGCCGCAACTATGCCCAAAAAACGGGTGGGCTATAGCCTTGGGGGAGGGGCTGGCCCACTTCGTCCGCCGGATTTGGAATGGGACGAGACTTTGCGAGTGCCCTCTGTGTGCCAAAAATAGGCCACGGTCATAGCCGCGTCCAAAAATAAGCCACCGAAGGTCCCGTCCCCAAGTTCGTTCGCCGATAAAATGCCCAAAAAATGGGTGGGCTATAGCCTTGGGGGGAGGGGCTGGCCAACTTCGTCCGCCGGACTCGGAATGGGGCGAGACTCTGCGAACGGCCTCCGTGTGCCAAAACTAGGCTGCGGTCACAGCCGCTCCCAAAAATAAGCCCCCGAAGGTCCCGTCCCCAAGTTCGTCCGCCGCAAAATTGCCCAAAAAACGGGTGGGCTATAGCCTTGGGGGGAGCGGCTGGCCAACTTCGTCCGCCGGACTCGGAATGGGGCGAGACTTTGCGAGCGCACTCCGTGTGCCAAAATTAGGCTGCGGGCACAGCCGCGCCCAAAAATAAGCCCCCGAAGGTCCCGTCCCCAAGTTCGTCCGCCGCAAAAATGACCATAAAACGGGTGGGCTATAGCCTTGGGGGGAGGGGCTGGCCAACTTCGTCCGCCGGACTCGGAATGGGGCGACACTTTGTGAGCGGCCTCCGTGTGCCAAAAATAGGCCGCGGGCACAGCGGCGTCCAAAAATAAGCCCCCGAAGGTCCCGTCCCCAAGTTCGTCCGCCGCAAAAATGCCCAAAAAACGGGTGGGCTATAGCCTTGGGGGGAGGGGCTGGCCATGTTCGTCCGCCGGACTCGGAATGGGACGAGACTTTGCGAGCGCCCTCCGTGTGCCAAAAATAGGACGCGGTCACAGCCGCGCCCAAAAATAAGTGCCCGAAGGTCCCGTCCCCTTGTTCGTCCGCCGTAAAAATGCACAAAATACAGGTGGGGTATAGCCTTGGGCGGAGGGGCTGGCCAAGTTCGTCCGCCGGACTCGGAATGGGGCGAGACTTGGCGAGCGACCTCCGTGTGCCAAAAATAGGCCGCGGGCACAGCCGCGCCCAAAAATAAGCCCCCAAAGGTCCCGTCCCCGAGTTCGTCCGCCGCAAATTTGCCCAAAAAACGGGTGGGCTATAGCCTTGGGGGAGGGGCTGGCCAACTTCGTCCGCCGGATTCGGAATGGGACGAGACTTTGCGAGCGCCCTCCGTGTGCCAAAAATAGGCCGTGGGCACAGCTGCATCCAAAAATAAGCCCCCGAAGGTCCCGTCCCCAAGTTCGTCCGCCGCAAAAATGCCCAAAAAATGGGTGGGCTATAGCCTTGGGGGGAGGGGCTGGCCATGTTCGTCCGCCGGACTCGGAATGGGACGAGACTTTGCGAGTGCCCTCCATGTGCCAAAAATAGGCCGCGGTGACAGCCGCACCCAAAAATAAGTGCCCGAAGGTCCCGTCCCCTTGTTCGTCCGCCGTAAAAATGCACAAAATACAGGCGGGGTATAGCCTTGGGGGGAGGGGCTGGCCAAGTTCGTCCGCCGGACTCGGCATGGGGCGAGACATGGCGAGCGCCCTCCGTGTGCCAAAAATAGGCCGCGGGCACAGCCGTGCCCAAAAATAAGCGCCCGAAGGTCCCGTCCCCTTGTTCGTCCGCCGTAAAAATGCACAAAATACAGGTGGGGTATAGCCTTGGGGGGAGGGGCTGGCCAAGTTCGTCCGCCGGACTCGGAATGGGGCGAGACATGGCGAGCGCCCTCCGTGTGCCAAAAATAGGCCGCGGGAACAGCTGCGCCCAAAAATAAGGCCCCAAAGGTCCCGTCCCCAAATTCGTCCGCCGCAAATATGCCCAAAAAACGGGTGGGCTATAGCCTTGGGGGAGGGGCTGGCCAACTTCGTCCGCCGGATTCGGAATGGGACGAGACTTTGCGAGTGCCCTCCGTGTGCCAAAAATAGGCCGCGGTCATAGCCTTGCCCAAAAATAAGCCCCCGAAGGTCCCGTCCCCAAGTTCGTTCGCCGATAAAATGCCCAAAAAATGGGTGGGCTATAGCCTTGGGGGGAGGGGCTGGCCAACTTCGTCCGCCGGACTCGGAATGGGGCGAGACTCTGCGAACGGCCTCCGTGTGCCAAAAATAGGCCACGGTCACAGCTGCTCCCAAAAATAAGCCCCCAAAGGTCCCGTCCCCAAGTTCGTCCGCCGCAAAATTGCCCAAAAAACGGGTGGGCTATAGCCTTGGGGGGAGCGGCTGGCCAACTTCGTCCGCCGGACTCGGAATGGGGCGAGACTTTGCGAGCGCACTCCGTGTGCCAAAACTAGGCCGCGGGCTCAGCCGCGCCCAAAAATAAGCCCCCGAAGGTCCCGTCCCCAAGTTCGTCCGCCGCAAAAATGACCGTAAAACGGGTGGGCTATAGCCTTGGGGGGACGGGCTGGCCAACTTCGTCCGCCGGACTCGGAATGGGGCGACACTTTGCGAGCGGCCTCCGTGTGCCAAAAATAGGCCACGGGCACAGCTGCGTCCAAAAATAAGCCCCCGAAGATCCCGTCCCCAAGTTCGTCCGCCGCAAAAATGCCCAAAGAACGGGTGGGCTATAGCCTTGGGGGGAGGGGCTGGCCATGTTCGTCCGCCGGACTAGGAATGGGACGAGACTTTGCAAGCGCCCTCCGTGTGCCAAAAATAGGGCGTGGTCACAGCCGCGCCCAAAAATAAGTGCCCGAAGGTCCCGTCCCCTTGTTCGCCCGCCGTAAAAATGCACAAAATACAGGTGGGGTATAGCCTCGGGGGGAGGGGCTGGCCAAGTTCGTCCGCCGGACTCGGAATGGGGCGAGACTTGGCGAGCGCCCTCCGTGTGCCAAAAATAGGCCGCGGGCACAGCCGCGCCCAAAAATAAGCCCCCGAAGGTCCCGTCCCCAAGTTCGTCCGCCGCAAATATGCCCAAAAAACGGGTGGGCTATAGCCTTGGGGGAGGGGCAGGCCAACTTCGTCCGCCGGATTCGGAATGGGACGAGACTTTGCGAGTGCCCTCCGTGTGCCAAAAATAGGCCGCGGTCAGAGCCGCGCCCAAAAATAAGCCCCCGAAGGTCCCGTCCCCAAGTTCGTTCGCCGATAAAATGCCCAAAAAATGGGTGGGCTATAGCCTTGGGGGGAGGGGCTGGCCAACTTCGTCCGCCGGACTCGGAATGGGGCGAGACTCTGCGAACGGCCTCCGTGTGCTAAAAATAGGCCGCGGTCACAGCTGCTCCCAAAAATAAGCCCCCGAAGGTCCCGTCCCCAAGTTCGTCCGCCGCAAAACTGCCCAAAAAACGGGTGGGCTATAGCCTTGGGGGGAGCGGCTGGCCAACTTCGTCCGCCGGACACGGAATGGGGCGAGACTTTGCGAGCGCACTCCGTGTGCCAAAAATAGGCCACGGGCACAGCCGCGCCCAAAAATAAGCCCCCGAAGGTCCCGTCCCCAAGTTCGTCCGCCGCAAAAATGACCATAAAACGGGTGGGCTATAGCCTTGGGGGGAGGGGATGGCCAACTTCGTCCGCCGGACTCGGAATGGGGCGACACTTTGCGAGCGGCCTCCGTGTGCCAAAAATAGGCCGCGGGCACAGCTGCGTCCAAAAATAAGCCCCCGAAGGTCCCGTCCCCAAGTTCGTCCGCCGCAAAAATGCCCAAAAAACGGGTGGGCTATAGCCTTGGGGGGAGGGGCTGGCCATGTTCGTCCGCCGGACTAGGAATGGGACGAGACTTTGCGAGCGCCCTCCATGTGCCAAAAATAGGCCGTGGTCACAGCCGCGCCCAAAAATAAGTGCCCGAAGGTCCCGTCCCCTTGTTCGTCCGCCGTAAAAATGCACAAAATTAAGGCGGGGTATAGCCTTGGGGGGAGGGGCTGGCCAAGTTCGTCCGCCCGACTCGGAATGGGGCGAGACTTGGCGAGCGCCCTCCGTGTGCCAAAAATAGGACGCGGGCACAGCCGTGCCCAAAAATAAGCGCCCGAAGGTCCGGTCCCCAAGTTTGTCGGCCGCAAAAATGCCCAAAAAACGGGTGGGCTATAGCCTTGGGGGGAGGGGCTGGCCAAAATCGTCCGCCGGACTCGGAATGGGGCGAGACTTTGCGAGCGCCCTCCGTGTGCCAAAAATAGGCCGCGGGCACAGCCGCGCTAAAAAATAAGCGCCCGAAGGTCCCGTCCCAAAGTTCGTCCGCCGCAAAAATGCCCAAAAAACGGGCGGGCTATAGCCTTGGGAGGAGGGGCTGGCCAAGTTCGTCCGCCGGATCAGAATGGGGCGAGACTTTACGAGAGCCCTCCGTGTGCCAAAAATAGGCCGCGGGCACAGCTGCGTCCAAAAATAAGCCCCCGAAGGTCCCGTCCCCAAGTTCGTCCGCCGCAAAAATGCCCAAAAAACGGGTGGGCTATAGCCTTGGGGGGAGGGGCTGGCCATGTTCGTCCGCCGGACTAGGAATGGGACGAGACTTTGCGAGCGCCCTCCATGTGCCAAAAATAGGCCGTGGTCACAGCCGCGCCCAAAAATAAGTGCCCGAAGGTCCCGTCCCCTTGTTCGTCCGCCGTAAAAATGCACAAAATTAAGGCGGGGTATAGCCTTGGGGGGAGGGGCTGGCCAAGTTCGTCCGCCCGACTCGGAATGGGGCGAGACTTGGCGAGCGCCCTCCGTGTGCCAAAAATAGGCCGCGGGCACAGCCGTGCCCAAAAATAAGCGCCCGAAGGTCCGGTCCCCAAGTTTGTCGGCCGCAAAAATGCCCAAAAAACGGGTGGGCTATAGCCTTGGGGGGAGGGGCTGGCCAAGTTCGTCCGCCGGACTCGGAATGGGGCGAGACTTTGCGAGCGCCCTCCGTGTGCCAAATATAGGCCGCGGGCACAGCCGCGCCCAAAAATAAGCGCCCGAAGGTCCCGTCCCAAAGTTCGTCCGCCGCAAAAATGCCCAAAAAACGGGCGGGCTATAGCCTTGGGAGGAGGGGCTGGCCAAGTTCGTCCGCCGGATCAGAATGGGGCGAGACTTTACGAGAGCCCTCCGTGTGCCAAAAATAGGCCGCGGGCACAGTCGTACCCAAAAATAAGCACGCGAAGGTCCCGTCCCCAAGTTCGTCCGCCGCAAAAATGCCCAAAAAATGGGTGGGCTATAGCCTTGGGGGGAGGGGCTGGCCAAGTTCGTCCGCCGGACTCGGAATGGGACGAGACTTGGTGAGCACCCTCCGTGTGCCAAAAATAGGCCGCGGGCACAGCCGCATCCAAAAATAAGCGCCCGAAGGTCCGGTCCCCAAGTTCGTCTGCCGCAAAAATGCCCAAAAAACGAGTGGGCTATAGCCTTGGGGGGAGGGGCTGGCCAAGTTCGTCCGCCGGCCTCGGAATGGGGCGAGACTTTGCGAGCGCCCTTTGTGTGCCAAAAATAGGCCGCGGGCACAGCCGCATCCAAAAATAAGCGCCCGAAGGTCCCGTCCCCAAGTTCGTAAAATGCCCCGTCTGAATGTCCGGAAAATGTGGGCTATAGCCTTGGGGGGAGGGGCTGGCCAACTTCGTCCGCCTGACTCGGAATGGGGCGAGACTTTGCGAGCGCCCTCCATGTGCCAAAACTAGGCCGCGGGTACAATCGCACCCAAAAATAAGCCCCCGAAGGTCCCGTCCCCAAGTTCGTCCGCCGCAAAAATGCCCAAAAAACGGGTGGGCTATAGCCTTGGGGGGAGGGGCTGGCCATGTTCGTCCGCCGGACTAGGAATGGGACGAGACTTTGCGAGCGCCCTCCATGTGCCAAAAATAGGCCGTGGTCACAGCCGCGCCCAAAAATAAGTGCCCGAAGGTCCCGTCCCCTTGTTCGTCCGCCGTAAAAATGCACAAAATTAAGGCGGGGTATAGCCTTGGGGGGAGGGGCTGGCCAAGTTCGTCCGCCCGACTCGGAATGGGGCGAGACTTGGCGAGCGCCCTCCGTGTGCCAAAAATAGGCCGCGGGCACAGCCGTGCCCAAAAATAAGCGCCCGAAGGTCCGGTCCCCAAGTTTGTCGGCCGCAAAAATGCCCAAAAAACGGGTGGGCTATAGCCTTGGGGGGAGGGGCTGGCCAAGTTAGTCCGCCGGACTCGGAATGGGGTGAGACTTTGCGAGCGCCCTTCGCGTGCCAAAAATAGGCCGCGCGCACAAACGTGCCCAAAAATAACAGCCCGAAGGTCCCGTCCCCAAGGTCGTCCGCCGCAAAAATGCCCAAAAAACGGGTGGGCTATAGCATTGGGGGAGGGGCTGGCCACGTTTGTACGCCGGACTCGGAATGGGGCGAGACTTTGCGAGCACCCTTCGTGTTCCAAAAATAGGCTGCGGGCACAAACGCGTTCAAAAATAACAGCCCGAAGGTCCCGTCCCCAAGTTCATCCGCCGCAAAAATGCCCAAAAAACGGGTGGGCTATAGTCTTGGGGGGAGGGGCTGGCCAAGTTCGTCCGCCGGACTCGGAATGGGGCGAGACTTGGCGAGTGCCCTTCGTGTGCCACAAATAGGCCGCGGGCACAGCCGCGGCCAAAAATAAGAGCCCGAAGGTCCCGTCCCCAAGTTCGTCCGCCGCAAAAATGCCCAAAAAACGGGTGGGCTATAGCCTTGGGGGGAGGGGCTGGCCAAGTTCGTCCGCCGGACTCGGAATGGGGTGAGACTTTGCGAGCGCCCTTCGTGTGCCAAAAATAGGCCGCGGGCACAAACGCACCCAAAAATAACATCCCGAAGGTCCCGTCCCCAAGTTCGTCCGCCGCAAAAATGCCCAAAAAACGGGTGGGCTATAGCCTTGGGGGGAGGGGTTGGCCAAGTTCGTCCGCCGCACTTGGAATGGGGCGAGACTTTGCGAGCACCCTCCGGGTGCCAAAAATAGGCCGTCGGCACAGCCGTGCCCAAAAATAAGCACCCGAAGGTCCCGTCCCCAAGTTCATCCGCCGCAAAAATGCCCAAAAAACGGGTGGGCTATAGTCTTGGGGGGAGGGGCTGGCCAAGTTCGTCCGCCGGACTCGGAATGGGGCGAGACTCTGCGAGCGCCCTCCATCTGCCAAAAATAGGCCGTGGGCAGAGCCGCGCCCAAAAATAAGCGCCCGAAGGTTCCGTCCCCAAGTTCGTCTGCCGCAAAAATGCCCAAAAAACGGGTGGGCTATAGCCTTGGGGGGAGGGGCTGGCCAAGTTAGTCGGCCTGACTCGGAATGGGGACAGACTTTGCGAGCACCCTCCGTGTGCCAAAAATATGCTGCGGGCACGGCCGCACCCAAAAATAAGTGCCCGAAGGTCCCGTCCCCAAGTTCGTCCGCCACAAAAATGCCCAAAAACGGGGTGGGCTATAGCCTTGGGGGGAGGGGCTGGCCAAGTTCGTCCGCCGGACTCGGAATGGGGTGAGACTAGGCGAGCGCCCTCCGTGTGCGAAAAATAGGTCGCGGGCGCAGCCGTGATAAAAAATAAGCGCCTGAAGGTCCCGTCCCCAAGTTCGTCCGCCGCAAAAATGCCCAAAAAATGGGTGGGATATAGCCTTGGGGGAGGGCTAAGTTCGTCCGCCGGACTCGGAATGGGCCGAGACTTTGCGAGCGCCCTCCGTGTGCCAAAAAAAGGCCGCGGTCACAGCCGCGACCAAAAATAAGCTCCCGAAGGTCCCGTCCCGAAGTTCGTCCGCCGCAAAAATGCCCAAAAAACGGGTGGCCTATAGCCTTGGGGGAAGGGGCCGGCCAAGTTCGTCCGCCGGACTCGGAATGGGGCGAGACTTTTCAAGTGCCATCCGTGTGCCATAAATAGACCGTGGGCACAGCCGCACCCAAAAATAAACGCCCGATGGTCCCGTCCCCAAGTTCGTCCGCCATAAAAATGCCCAAAAAACGGGTGGGCTATAGCCTTGGGGGGAGGGGCTGGCCAAGTTCGTCCGCCGGACTCGGAATGGGGCGAGACTTTGCGAGCACCCTTCGTGTGCCAAAAATAGGCCACGGGCAAAGCCGCGCCTAAAAATAAGCGCCCGAAGGTCCCGTCCCCAAGTTCGTCCGCCGCAAAAATGCCCAAAAAACGGGTGGGCTATAGGCTTGGGGGGAGGGGCTGGCCAAGTTCGTCCGCCGGACTCGGAATGGGGTGAGACTTTGCGAGCGCCCTTCGTGTGCCAAAAATAGGCCGCGGGCACAAACGCGCCACAGAATAACAGCCCGAAGGTCCCGTCCCCAAGTTCGTCCGCCGCAAAATTGCCCAAAAAAAGGTTGGGCTATAGCCTTGGGGGGAGGGGCTGGCCAAGTTCGTCCGCCGGACTCGGAATGGGGTGAGACTTTGCGAGCGCCCTCCGTGTGCCAAATATAGGCCATGGGCACAGCCGCTCCCAAAAATAAGTGCCCGAAGGTCCCATCCCCAAGTTCGTCCGCCACAAAAATGCCCAAAAACGGGGTGGGCTATAGCCTTGGGGGGAGGGGCTGGCCAAGTTCGTCCGCCGGACTCGGAATGGGGTGAGACTAGGCGAGCGCCCTCCGTGTGCGAAAAATAGGTCGCGGGCGCAGCCACGATAAAAAATAAGCGCCTGAAGGTCCCGTCCCCAAGTTCGTCCGCCGCAAAAATGCCCAAAAAACGGGTGGGCTATAGCATTGGGGGAGGGGCTGGCCAAGTTCGTCCGCCGGACTCGGAATGGGGCGAGACTTTGTGAGCGCCCTCTGTGTACCAAAAATAGGCCGCGGGCACAGCCGCGCCCTAAAATAAGCGCCCGAAGGTCCCGTCCCCAAGTTCGTCCGCCGCAAAAATGCCCAAAAAACGGGTGGGTTATAGCCTTGGGGGGAGGGGCTGGTCAAGTTCGTCCGCCGGACTCGGAATGGGGCGAGACTTTGCGAGCGCCCTCCGTGTACCAAAAATAGGCCACGGGCACAGCCGCGCCCAAAAATAAGCGCGCGAAGGTCCCGTCCCCAAGTTCGTTCGCCGCAAAAATGCCCAAAAAACGGGTGGGCTGTACCCTTGGGGGGAGGGGCTGGCCAAGTTCGTCCGCGGGACTCGGAATGGGGTGAGACTTTGTGAGTGCCCTCCGTGTGCCAAAAATAGGCCGCGGGCACAGCCGCGCCCAAAAATAAGCGCCCGAAGGTCCCGTCCCCAAGTTCGTTTGCCGCAAAAATGCCCAAAAAACGGGTGGGCTATTGCCTTGGGGGGAGGGGCTGGCCAAGTTCGTCCGCCGGACTCGGAATGGGCCGAGACTTGGCGAGCGCCCTCCGTGTGCGAAAAATAGGCTGCGGGCAGAGCCGCGCCCAAAAATAAGTGCCCGAAGGTCCCGTCCCCTAGTTCGTCCGCCGAAAAAATGGCCAAAAAACGGGTGGGCTATTGCCTTGGGGGGAGAGGCTGGCCAAGTTCGTCCGCCGGACTCGGAATGGGGCGAGACATGGCGAACGCTCTCCGTGTGCCAAAAATAGGCCGCGGGCACAGCTGCGCCCAAAGGTCCCGTCCCCAAGTTCGTCCGCCGCAAAAATGCCCAAAAAACGGGTGGGCTATAGCCTTGGGGGGAGGGGTTGGCCAAGTTCGTCCGCCGGACTCGGAATGGGGCGAGACTTTGCGAGCGCCCTCCGTGTGCCAAAAATAGGACGCGGGCACAGCCACGCCCAAAAATAAGCGCCCGAAGGTCCCGTCCCCAAGTTCTTCCGCCGCAAAAATGCCCAAAAAACGGGTGGGCTGTAGCCTTCGGAGGAGGGGCTGGCCAAGTTCGTCCGCCGGACTCGGAATGGGGCGAGACTTTTCGAGCGCCCTCCGTGTGCCAAAAATATGTTTCGGACACAGCCGCGCCCAAAAATAATTTCCCAATGGTCCCGTCCCCAAGTTCGTCCGCCGCAAAAATGCCCAAAAAACGGGTGGGCTATTGCCTTGGGGGGAGGAGCTGGCCAAGTTCGTCCGCCGGACTCGGAATGGGGCGAGACATAACGAACGCCCTCCGTGTGCCAAAAATAGGCTGCGGGCACTGCCGCGCCCAAAAATAAATGCCCGAAGGTCCCGTCCCCAAGTTCGTCCGCCGCAAAAATGCCCAAAAAACGGGTGGGCTATAGCCTTGGGAGGAGGGGCTGGCCAAGTTCGTCCGCCGGACTCGGAATGGGGCGAGACTTGGCGAGCACCCCCCGTGTGGCAAAAATAGGCCGCGGGCACAGCCGCGCCTAAAAATAGGAGCCCGAAGGTCCCATCCCCAAGTTCGTCCGCCGCAAAAATGCCCAAAAAACGGGTGGGCTATAGCCTTGGGGGGAGTGGTTGGCCAAGTTCGTCCGCCGGACTAGGAATGGGGCGCGACTTTGCGAGCGCCCTCCGTGTGCAAAAAATAGGACGTGGGCACAGCCACGCCCAAAAATAAGCCCCCGAAGGTCCCGTCCCCAAGTTCGTCCGCCGCAAAAATGCCCAAAAAACGGGTGGGCTATAGCCTTGGGGGGAGGGGCTGGCCAACTTCGTCCGCCGGACTCCGAATGGGGCGAGACTTTGCGAGTGCCCTCCATGTTCCAAAAATAGGTTGAGGGCACAGCGACGCCCAAAAATAAGCCCCCGAAGGTCCCGTCCCCAAGTTCGTCCGCCGCAAAAATGCCCAAAAAACGGGTGGGCTATAGCCTTGGGGGGAGGGGCTGGCCAACTTCGTCCGCCGGACTCGGAATGGGGCGAGACTTTGTGAGCGCCCTCCGTGTGCCAAAAATAGGTTTAGGGCACAGTCACGCCCAAAAATAAGCCCCCGAAGGTCCCATCCCCAAGTTCGTCCGCCGCAAAAATGCCCAAAAAACGGGTGGGCTATAGCCTTGGGGGGAGTGGTTGGCCAAGTTCGTCCGCCGGACTCGGAATGGGGCGCGACTTTGCGAGCGCCCTCCGTGTGCAAAAAATAGGACGTGGGCACAGGCACGCCCAAAAATAAGCCCCCGACGGTCCCGTCCCCAAGTTCGTCCGCCGCAAAAATGCCCAAAAAACGGGTGGGCTATAGCCTTGGGGGGAGGGGCTGGCCAACTTCGTCCGCCGGACTCCGAATGGGGCGAGACTTTGCGAGCGCCCTCCATGTTCCAAAAATAGGTTGAGGGCACAGCGACGCCCAAAAATAAGCCCCCGAAGGTCCCGTCCCCAAGTTCGTCCGCCGCAAAAATGCCCAAAAAACGGGTGGGCTATAGCCTTGGGGGGAGGGGCTGGCCAACTTCGTCCGCCGGACTCGGAATGGGGCAAGACTTTGCGACCGCCCTCCGTGTGCCAAAAATAGAACGCGGGCACAGCCACGCCCAAAAATAAGCACCCGAAGGTCCCGTCCCCAAGCTCGTCCGCCGCAAAAATGCCCAAAAAACGGGTGGGCTATAGCATTGGGGGGAGGGGCTGGCGAACTTCGTCCGCCGGACTCGGAATGGGACGAGACTTTGCGAGCACCCTCCGTCTGCCAAAAATAGGCCGTGGGCACAACCGCGCCCAAAAATAACTGCCCCAAGGTCCCGTCCCCAAGTTCGTCCGCCGCAAAAATGCCCAAAAAACGGGTGGGCTATAGCCTTGGGGGGAGGGGCTGGCCTACTTCGTCCGCCGGCCTCGGAATATGGTGAGACATTGTGAACGCCCTCCGTGTGCAAAAAATAGGCCGCGGGCACAGCCACTCCCAAAAATAAGCCCCCGAAGGTCCCGTCCCCAAGTTCGTCCGCCGCAAAAATGCCCAAAAAACGGGTGGGCTATAGCCTTGGGGGGAGGGGCTGGCCGACTTCGTCCGCCGGACTCGGAATGGGGCGAGACTTTGAGAGCGCCCTCCGTGTGCCAAAAATAAGTTGAGGGCACAGCCGTGCCCAAAAATAAGCCCCCGAAGGTTCCGTCCCCAAGTTCGTCCGCCGCAAAAATGCCCAAAAAACGGGTGGGCTATAGCCTTGGGGGGAGGGGCTGGCCAACTTCGTCCGCCGGACTCGGAATGGGGCGAGACTTGGCGAGCGCCCTCCGTGTGCCAAAAATAGGCCGCGGGCAAAGCTGCACCCAAAAATAAGCCCCCGAAGGTCCCGTCCCCAAATTCGTCCGCCGCAAAAATGCCCAAAAAACGGGTGGGCTATAGCCTTGGGGGGAGGAGCTGGCCAACTTCGTCCGCCGGACTCGGAATGGGGCGAGACTTTGCGACCGCCCTCCGTGTGCCAAAAATAGAATGCGGGCACAGCCACACCCAAAAATAAGCACCCGAAGGTCCCGTCCCCAAGCTCGTCCGCCGAAAAAATGCCCAAAAAACGGGTGGGCTATAGCCTTGGGGGGAGGGGCTGGCCAACTTCGTCCGCCGGACTCGGAATGGGACGAGACTTTGCGAGCGCCCTCCGTGTGCCAAAAATAGGTTGAGGGCACAGCCGCGCCCAAAAATAAGACCCCGAAGGTCCCGTCCCCAAGTTCGTCCGCCGCAAAAATGCCCAAAAAACGGGTGGGCTATAGCCTTGGGGGGAGGGGCTGGCCAACTTCGTCCGCCGGACTCGGAATGGGGCGAGACTTGGTGAACGCCCTCCGTGTGCCAAAAATAGGCCGCGGGCAAAGCTGTGCCCAAAAATAAGCCCCCGAAGGTCCCGTCCCCAAATTCGTCCGCCGCAAAAATGCCCAAAAAACGGGTGGGCTATAGCCTTGGGGGGAGGAGCTGGCCAACTTCGTCCGCCGGACTCGGAATAGGGCGAGACTTTGCGACCGCCCTCCGTGTGCCAAAAATAGAATGCGGGCACATCCACGCCCAAAAATAAGCACCCGAAGGTCCCGTCCCCAAGCTCGTCCGCCGCAAAAATGCCCAAAAAACGGGTGGGCTATAGCCTTGGGGGGAGGGGCTGGCCAACTTCGTCCGCCGGACTCGGAATGGGACGAGACTTTGCGAGCGCCCTCCGTCTACCAAAAATATGCCGCGGGCACAGCCGCACCCAAAAATAAGCTCCCGAAGGTCCCATCCCCAAGCTCGTCCGACGCAAAAATACCCAAAAAACGGGTGGGCTATAGCCTTGGGGGGAGGGGCTGGCCCACTTCGTCCACCGGGCTCGGAATGGGACGAGACTTTGCGAGCGCCCTCCGTCTGCCAAAAATAGGCCGCGGCCACAACCGCGCCCAAAAATAAGCGCCCGAAGGTCCCGTCCCCAAGTTCGTCCGCCGCAAAAATGCCCAAAAAACGGGTGGGCTGTAGCCTTGGGGGGAGGGGCTGGCCTACTTCGTCCGCCGGCCTCGGAATAGGGTGAGATATTGTGAGCACCCTCCGTGTGCCAAAAATAGGCCGCGGGCACAGCCGCGCCCAAAAATAAGCCCCCGAAGGTCCCGTCCCCAAGTTCGTCCGCCGCAAAAATGCCCAAAAAACGGGTGGGCTATAGCCTTGGGGGGAGGGGCTGGCCGACTTCGTCCGCCGGACTCGGAATGGGGCGAGACTTTGAGAGCGCCCTCCGTGTGCCAAAAATAGGTTGAGGGCACAGCCGCGCCCAAAAATAAGCCCCCGAAGGTCCCGTCCCCAAGTTCGTCCGCCGCAAAAATGCCCAAAAAACGGGTGGGCTATAGCCTTGGGGGGAGGGGCTGGCCAACTTCGTCCGCCGGACTCGGAATGGGGCGAGACTTGGCGAGCGCACTCCGTGTGCCAAAAATAGGCTGCGGGCAAAGCTGCGCCCAAAAATAAGCCCCCGAAGGTCCCGTCCCCAAATTCGTCCGCCGCAAAAATGCCCAAAAAACGGGTGGGCTATAGCCTTGGGGGGAGGAGCTGGCCAACTTCGTCCGCCGGACTCGGAATGGGGCGAGACTTTGCGACCGCCCTCCGTGTGCGAAAAATAGAATGCGGGCACAGCCACGCCCAAAAATAAGCACCCGAAGGTCCCGTCCCCAAGCTCGTCCGCCGCAAAAATTCCCAAAAAACGGGTGGGCTATAGCCTTGGGGGGAGGGGCTGGCCAACTTCGTCCGCCGGACTCGGAATGGGACGAGACTTTGCGAGCACCCTCCGTCTGCCAAAAATAGGACGCGGGCACAGCTGCGTCCAAAAATAAGCGCCCGAAGGTCCCGTCCCCAAGTTCTTCCGCCGCAAAAATGCCCAAAAAACGGGTGGGCTGTAGCCTTGGGGGGAGGGGCTGGCCAAGTTCGTCCGCCGGACTCGGAATGGGGCGAGACTTTGAGAGTGCCCTCCGTGGGCCAAAAATAGGCGGGCACAGCTGCGCCCAAAAATAAGCGCCCGAAGGTCCCATCCCCAAGTTCGTCCGCCGCAAAAATGCCCAAAAAACGGGTGGGCTATAGCCTTGGGGGGAGGGGCTCACCAAGTTCGTCCGCTGGACTCGGAATGGGGCGAGACTTTGTGAGCGCCCTCCATGTTCCAAAAATAGGCCTCGGGCCCAGCCGCGCCCAAAAATAAGCGCCCAAAGGTCCCGTCCCCAAGTTCGTCAGCCGCAAAAATTCCCAAAAAACGGGTGGGCTATAGCCTTGGTGGGAGAGGCTGGCCAAGTTTGTCCGCCGGACTCGGAATGGAGCGAGACTTTACGAGCTCCCTCCGTGTGCCAAAAATAGGCCGCGGGCTCAGCCGCGCCCAAAAATAAGCGCCCGAAGGTCCCGTCCCCAAGTTCGTCCGCCGCAAAAATGCCCAAAAAACGGGTGGGCTATAGCCTTGGGGGGAGGGGCTGGCCAAGTTCGTCCGCCGGACTCGGAATGGGACGAGACTTTACGAGCACCCTCTGTGTGCCAAAAATAGGCCGCGGGCTCAGCCGCGCCCAAAAATAAGCGCCCGAAGGTCCCGTCCCCAAGTTCGTCCGCCGCAAAAATGCCCAAAAAACGGGTGGGCTATAGCCTTGGGGGGAGGGTTGGCCAAGTTCGTCCGCCGGACTCGGAATGGGACGAGACTTTACAAGCACCCTCCGTGTGCAAAAAATAGGTTGAGGGCACAGCCACGCCCAAAAATAAGCCCCCGAAGGTCCCGTCCCCAAGTTCGTCCGCCGCAAAAATGCCCAAAAAACGGGTGCGCTATAGCCTTGGGGGGAGGAGCTGGCCAACTTCGTCCGCCGGACTCGGAATGGGGCGAGACTTTGCGACCGCCCTCCGTGTGCCAAAAATAGACCACGGCCACAGCCGCGCCAAAAAATAAGCACCCGAAGGTCCCGTCCCCAAGTTCGTCCGCCGCAAAAATGCCCAAAAAACGGGTGGGCTATAGCCTAGGGGGGAGGGGCTGGCCAAGTTCGTCCGCCGGACTCGGAATGGGACGAGACTTTACGAGCACCCTCCGTGTGCCAAAAATAGGCCGCGGGCACAGCTGCGCCCAAAAATAAGCACCCGAAGGTCCCATCCCCAAGTTCGTCCGCCGCAAAAATGCCCAAAAAACGGGTGGGCTATAGCCCTCGGGGGAGGGGCTGGCCAAGTTCGTCCGCCGGACTCGGAATGGGGCTAGACTTTGCGAGCGCCCTCAGTGTGCCAAAAATAGGCCGCGCGAACAGCCGCGCCCAAAAATAAGTGCCCGAAGGTCCCGTCCTCAAGTTCGTCCGCCGCAAAAATGCCCAAAAAACGGGTGGGCTATAGCCATGGGGGGAGGGGCTGCCCAAATTCGTCCGCCGGACTCGGAATGGGGCGAGACTTTACGAGTGCCCTCCGTGTGCCAAAAATAGGCCGTGGGTACAGCCGCACACAAAAATAAGCCCCCAAAGGTCCCGTCCCCAAGTTCGTCCGCCGCAAAAATGCCCAAAAAACGGTTGGGCTATAGCCTTGGGGGGAGGGGCTGGCCAACTTCATCCGACGAACTCGGAATGGAGCGAGACTTTGCGAGAGCCCTCCGTGTGCCAAAATTAGGCCGTGGGCACAGTCGTGCCCAAGAATAAGCGACCGAAGGTCCCGTCCCCAAGTTCGTCCGCCGCAAAAATGCCCAAAAAACGGGTGGGCTATAGCCTTGGGGGAGGGGCTGGCCAAGTTCGTCCGCCGGACTCGGAATGGGGCGGGACTTTGCGAGCACCCTCCGTTTGCCAAAAATAGGCCGCGGGCACGGCCGCGGCTTAAAATAAGCGCCCGAAGTCCCGTTGCCAAGTTCGTCCTCCGCAAAAATGCCCAAAAAACGGGTGGGCTATAGCCTTGGGGGGAGGGGCTGGCCAAGTTCGTCCGCCGGACTCGGAATGGGACGAGACTTTGCGAGCACCCTCCGTGTCCCAACTATTGGCCGCGGGTACAGCCGCACCAAAAAATAAGCGCCCGAAGGTCCCATCCCCAAGTTCGTCCGCCGCAAAAATGCCCAAAAAACGGGTGGGCTATAGCCTTCGGCGGAGGGGCTGGCCAAGTTCGTCCGCCGGACTCGGAATGGGGCGAGACTTTGCTAGCACCCTCGGTGTGCCAAAAATAGGCCGTGAGTACAGCTGCACCCGAAAATTAGCGCCCAAAGGTCCCGTCCCAAGTTCGTCCGCCTCAAAAATGGCCAAAAAACGGGTGGGCTATAGCCTTGGGGAGAGGGGCTGTCCAAGTTCGTCCGCCGGACTCGGAATAGGGCGAGACTTTGCGAGCACCCTCCGTGTGCCAAAAATAGGCCGCGGTCACAGCCGCGCCCAAAAATAAGCACCCGAAGGTCCCGTCCCCAAGTTCAACCGCCGCAAAAATGCCCAAAAAACGGGTGGGCTATAGCCTAGGGGGGAGGGGCTGGCCAAGTTCGTCCGCCGGACTCGGAATCGGGCGGGACTTTGCGAGCTCCCGCCGTGTCCCAACTATTGGTCGCGGGCACAGCCGCACCGAAAAATAAGCACCCGAAGGTCCCGTCCCCAAGTTAGTCCGCCGCAAAAATGCCCAAAAAACGGGTGGGCTATAGCATTGGGGGAGGGGCTGCCCAAGTTTGTCCGCCGGACTCGGAATGGGGCGAGACTTTGCTAGCACCCTCCGTGTGCCAAAAATAGGCCGCGGGCACAGCCGCGCCCAAAAATAAGCACCCGAAGGTCCCGTCCCCAAGTTCAACCGCCGCAAAAATGCCCAAAAAACGGGTGGGCTATAGCCTTGGGGGGAGGGGCTGGCCAAGTTCGACCGCCGGACTCGGAATGGGGCGGGACTTTGCGAGCGCCCTCCATGTCCCAACTATTGGCCGCGGGCACAGCCGCACCGAAAAATAAGCACCCGAAGGTCCCGTCCCCAAGTTCGTCCGCCGCAAAAATGCCCAAAAAACGGGTGGGCTATAGCCTTCGGCGGAGGGGCTGGCCAAGTTCGTCCGCCGGACTCGGAATGGGGCGAGACTTTGCTAGCACCCTCGGTGTACCAAAAATAGGCCGTGGGTACAGCTGCACCCAAAAATAAGCGCCCGAAGGTCCCGTCCCAAGTTCGTCCGCCGCAAAAATGGCCAAAAAACGGGTGGGCTATAGCCTTGGGGGGAGGGGCTAGCCAAGTTCGTCCGCCGGACTCAGAATGGGGCGAGACTTTGCGATCACCCTCCGTGTGCCAAAAATAGGCCGCGGGCACAGCCGCACCCAAAAATAAGCACCCGAAGGTCCCGTCCCCAAGTTCGTCCGCCGCAAAAATGCCCAAAAAACGGGTGGGCTATAGCCTTGGGGGGAGTGGTTGGCCAAGTTCGTCCGCCGGACTAGGAATGGGGCGCGACTTTGCGAGCGCCCTCCGTGTGCAAAAAATAGGACGTGGGCACAGCCACGCCCAAAAATAAGCCCCCGAAGGTCCCGTCCCCAAGTTCGTCCGCCGCAAAAATGCCCAAAAAACGGGTGGGCTATAGCCTTGGGGGGAGGGGCTGGCCAACTTCGTCCGCCGGACTCCGAATGGGGCGAGACTTTGCGAGCGCCCTCCATGTTCCAAAAATAGGTTGAGGGCACAGCGACGCCCAAAAATAAGCCCCCGAAGGTCCCGTCCCCAAGTTCGTCCGCCGCAAAAATGCCCAAAAAACGGGTGGGCTATAGCCTTGGGGGGAGGGGCTGGCCAACTTCGTCCGCCGGACTCGGAATGGGGCGAGACTTTGTGAGCGCCCTCCGTGTGCCAAAAATAGGTTTAGGGCACAGTCACGCCCAAAAATAAGCCCCCGAAGGTCCCATCCCCAAGTTCGTCCGCCGCAAAAATGCCCAAAAAACGGGTGGGCTATAGCCTTGGGGGGAGTGGTTGGCCAAGTTCGTCCGCCGGACTCGGAATGGGGCGCGACTTTGCGAGCGCCCTCCGTGTGCAAAAAATAGGACGTGGGCACAGCCACGCCCAAAAATAAGCCCCCGACGGTCCCGTCCCCAAGTTCGTCCGCCGCAAAAATGCCCAAAAAACGGGTGGGCTATAGCCTTGGGGGGAGGGGCTGGCCAACTTCGTCCGCCGGACTCCGAATGGGGCGAGACTTTGCGAGCGCCCTCCATGTTCCAAAAATAGGTTGAGGGCACAGCGACGCCCAAAAATAAGCCCCCGAAGGTCCCGTCCCCAAGTTCGTCCGCCGCAAAAATGCCCAAAAAACGGGTGGGCTATAGCCTTGGGGGGAGGGGCTGGCCAACTTCGTCCGCCGGACTCGGAATGGGGCAAGACTTTGCGACCGCCCTCCGTGTGCCAAAAATAGAACGCGGGCACAGCCACGCCCAAAAATAAGCACCCGAAGGTCCCGTCCCCAAGCTCGTCCGCCGCAAAAATGCCCAAAAAACGGGTGGGCTATAGCATTGGGGGGAGGGGCTGGCGAACTTCGTCCGCCGGACTCGGAATGGGACGAGACTTTGCGAGCACCCTCCGTCTGCCAAAAATAGGCCGTGGGCACAACCGCGCCCAAAAATAACTGCCCCAAGGTCCCGTCCCCAAGTTCGTCCGCCGCAAAAATGCCCAAAAAACGGGTGGGCTATAGCCTTGGGGGGAGGGGCTGGCCTACTTCGTCCGCCGGCCTCGGAATAGGGTGAGACATTGTGAACGCCCTCCGTGTGCAAAAAATAGGCCGCGGGCACAGCCACGCCCAAAAATAAGCCCCCGAAGGTCCCGTCCCCAAGTTCGTCCGCCGCAAAAATGCCCAAAAAACGGGTGGGCTATAGCCTTGGGGGGAGGGGCTGGCCGACTTCGTCCGCCGGACTCGGAATGGGGCGAGACTTTGAGAGCGCCCTCCGTGTGCCAAAAATAAGTTGAGGGCACAGCCGTGCCCAAAAATAAGCCCCCGAAGGTTCCGTCCCCAAGTTCGTCCGCCGCAAAAATGCCCAAAAAACGGGTGGGCTATAGCCTTGGGGGGAGGGGCTGGCCAACTTCGTCCGCCGGACTCGGAATGGGGCGAGACTTGGCGAGCGCCCTCCGTGTGCCAAAAATAGGCCGCGGGCAAAGCTGCGCCCAAAAATAAGCCCCCGAAGGTCCCGTCCCCAAATTCGTCCGCCGCAAAAATGCCCAAAAAACGGGTGGGCTATAGCCTTGGGGGAGGAGCTGGCCAACTCGTCCCGGACTCGGAATGGGGCGAGACTTTGCGACCGCCTCCGTGTGCCAAAAATAGAATGCGGGCACAGCCACACCCAAAAATAAGCACCCGAAGGTCCCGTCCCCAAGCTCGTCCGCCAAAAATGCCCAAAAACGGGTGGGCTATAGCCTTGGGGGAGGCTGGCCAACTCGTCCGCCGGACTCGGAATGGGACGAGACTTTGCGAGCGCCCTCCGTGTGCAAAAAATAGGTTGAGGGCACAGCCGCGCCCAAAAATAAGACCCCGAAGGTCCCGTCCCCAAGTTCGTCCGCCGCAAAAATGCCCAAAAAACGGGTGGGCTATAGCCTTGGGGGGAGGGGCTGGCCAACTTCGTCCGCCGGACTCGGAATGGGGCGAGACTTGGTGAACGCCCTCCGTGTGCCAAAAATAGGCCGCGGGCAAAGCTGTGCCCAAAAATAAGCCCCCGAAGGTCCCGTCCCCAAATTCGTCCGCCGCAAAAATGCCCAAAAAACGGGTGGGCTGTAGCCTTGGGGGGAGGGGCTGGCCTACTTCGTCCGCCGGCCTCGGAATAGGGTGAGATATTGTGAGCACCCTCCGTGTGCCAAAAATAGGCCGCGGGCACAGCCGCGCCCAAAAATAAGCCCCCGAAGGTCCCGTCCCCAAGTTCGTCCGCCGCAAAAATGCCCAAAAAACGGGTGGGCTATAGCCTTGGGGGGAGGGGCTGGCCGACTTCGTCCGCCGGACTCGGAATGGGGCGAGACTTTGAGAGCGCCCTCCGTGTGCCAAAAATAGGTTGAGGGCACAGCCGCGCCCAAAAATAAGCCCCCGAAGGTCCCGTCCCCAAGTTCGTCCGCCGCAAAAATGCCCAAAAAACGGGTGGGCTATAGCCTTGGGGGGAGGGGCTGGCCAACTTCGTCCGCCGGACTCGGAATGGGGCGAGACTTGGCGAGCGCACTCCGTGTGCCAAAAATAGGCTGCGGGCAAAGCTGCGCCCAAAAATAAGCCCCCGAAGGTCCCGTCCCCAAATTCGTCCGCCGCAAAAATGCCCAAAAAACGGGTGGGCTATAGCCTTGGGGGGAGGAGCTGGCCAACTTCGTCCGCCGGACTCGGAATGGGGCGAGACTTTGCGACCGCCCTCCGTGTGCGAAAAATAGAATGCGGGCACAGCCACGCCCAAAAATAAGCACCCGAAGGTCCCGTCCCCAAGCTCGTCCGCCGCAAAAATTCCCAAAAAACGGGTGGGCTATAGCCTTGGGGGGAGGGGCTGGCCAACTTCGTCCGCCGGACTCGGAATGGGACGAGACTTTGCGAGCACCCTCCGTCTGCCAAAAATAGGACGCGGGCACAGCTGCGTCCAAAAATAAGCGCCCGAAGGTCCCGTCCCCAAGTTCTTCCGCCGCAAAAATGCCCAAAAAACGGGTGGGCTATAGCCTTGGGGGGAGGGGCTGGCCAAGTTCGTCCGCCGGACTCGGAATGGGGCGAGACTTTGCGAGTGCCCTCCGTGTGCCAAAAATAGGCCGCGGGCACAGCCGCGCCCAAAAATAAGCGCCCGAAGGTCCCGTCCCCAAGTTCGTCCGCCGCAAAAATGCCCAAAAAACGGGTGGGCTATAGCCTTGGGGGGAGGGGCTCACCAAGTTCGTCCGCTGGACTCGGAATGGGGCGAGACTTTGTGAGCGCCCTCCATGTTCCAAAAATAGGCCTCGGGCCCAGCCGCGCCCAAAAATAAGCGCCCAAAGGTCCCGTCCCCAAGTTCGTCAGCCGCAAAAATTCCCAAAAAACGGGTGGGCTATAGCCTTGGTGGGAGAGGCTGGCCAAGTTTGTCCGCCGGACTCGGAATGGAGCGAGACTTTACGAGCTCCCTCCGTGTGCCAAAAATAGGCCGCGGGCTCAACCGCACCCAAAAATAAGCGCCCGAAGGTCCCGTCCCCAAGTTCGTCCGCCGCAAAAATGCCCAAAAAACGGGTGGGCTATAGCCTTGGGGGGAGGGGCTGGCCAAGTTCGTCCGCCGGACTCGGAATGGGACGAGACTTTACGAGCACCCTCTGTGTGCCAAAAATAGGCCGCGGGCTCAGCCGCGCCCAAAAATAAGCGCCCGAAGGTCCCGTCCCCAAGTTCGTCCGCCGCAAAAATGCCCAAAAAACGGGTGGGCTATAGCCTTGGGGGGAGGGTTGGCCAAGTTCGTCCGCCGGACTCGGAATGGGACGAGACTTTACAAGCGCCCTCCGTGTGCAAAAAATAGGTTGAGGGCACAGCCACGCCCATAAATAAGCCCCCGAAGGTCCCGTCCCCAAGTTCGTCCGCCGCAAAAATGCCCAAAAAACGGGTGGGCTATAGCCTTGGGGGGAGGAGCTGGCCAACTTCGTCCGCCGGACTCGGAATGGGGCGAGACTTTGCGACCGCCCTCCGTGTGCCAAAAATAGACCACGGCCACAGCCGCGCCAAAAAATAAGCACCCGAAGGTCCCGTCCCCAAGTTCGTCCGCCGCAAAAATGCCCAAAAAACGGGTGGGCTATAGCCTAGGGGGGAGGGGCTGGCCAAGTTCGTCCGCCGGACTCGGAATGGGACGAGACTTTACGAGCACCCTCCCTGTGCCAAAAATAGGCCGCGGGCACAGCTGCGCCCAAAAATAAGCACCCGAAGGTCCCATCCCCAAGTTCGTCCGCCGCAAAAATGCCCAAAAAACGGGTGGGCTATAGCCCTCGGGGGAGGGGCTGGCCAAGTTCGTCCGCCGGACTCGGAATGGGGCTAGACTTTGCGAGCGCCCTCAGTGTGCCAATAATAGGCCGCGCGAACAGCCGCGCCCAAAAATAAGTGCCCGAAGGTCCCGTCCTCAAGTTCGTCCGCCGCAAAAATGCCCAAAAAACGGGTGGGCTATAGCCTTGGGGGGAGGGGCTGCCCAAATTCGTCCGCCGGACTCGGAATGGGGCGAGACTTTACGAGTGCCCTCCGTGTGCCAAAAATAGGCCGTGGGTACAGCCGCACACAAAAATAAGCCCCCAAAGGTCCCGTCCCCAAGTTCGTCCGCCGCAAAAATGCCCAAAAAACGGTTGGGCTATAGCCTTGGGGGGAGGGGCTGGCCAACTTCATCCGACGAACTCGGAATGGAGCGAGACTTTGCGAGAGCCCTCCGTGTGCCAAAAATAGGCCGTGGGCACAGTCGTGCCCAAGAATAAGCGACCGAAGGTCCCCTCCCCAAGTTCGTCCGCCGCAAAAATGCCCAAAAAACGGGTGGGCTATAGCCTTGGGGGAGGGGCTGGCCAAGTTCGTCCGCCGGACTCGGAATGGGGCGGGACTTTGCGCGCACCCTCCGTTTGCCAAAAATAGGCCGCGGGCACGGCCGCGGCTTAAAATAAGCGCCCGAAGTCCCGTTGCCAAGTTCGTCCTCCGCAAAAATGCCCAAAAAACGGGTGGGCTATAGCCTTGGGGGGAGGGGCTGGCCAAGTTCGTCCGCCGGACTCGGAATGGGACGAGACTTTGCGAGCACCCTCCGTGTCCCAACTATTGGCCGCGGGTACAGCCGCACCAAAAAATAAGCGCCCGAAGGTCCCATCCCCAAGTTCGTCCGCCGCAAAAATGCCCAAAAAACGGGTGGGCTATAGCCTTCGGCGGAGGGGCTGGCCAAGTTCGTCCGCCGGACTCGGAATGGGGCGAGACTTTGCTAGCACCCTCGGTGTGCCAAAAATAGGCCGTGAGTACAGCTGCACCCGAAAATTAGCGCCCAAAGGTCCCGTCCCAAGTTCGTCCGCCTCAAAAATGGCCAAAAAACGGGTGGGCTATAGCCTTGGGGAGAGGGGCTGTCCAAGTTCGTCCGCCGGACTCGGAATAGGGCGAGACTTTGCGAGCACCCTCCGTGTGCCAAAAATAGGCCGCGGTCACAGCCGCGCCCAAAAATAAGCACCCGAAGGTCCCGTCCCCAAGTTCAACCGCCGCAAAAATGCCCAAAAAACGGGTGGGCTATAGCCTTGGGGGGAGGGGCTGGCCAAGTTCGTCCGCCGGACTCGGAATCGGGCGGGACTTTGCGAGCTCCCGCCGTGTCCCAACTATTGGTCGCGGGCACAGCCGCACCGAAAAATAAGCACCCGAAGGTCCCGTCCCCAAGTTTGTCCGCCGCAAAAATGCCCAAAAAACGGGTGGGCTATAGCCTTCGGCGGAGGGGCTGGCCAAGTTCGTCCGCCGGACTCGGAATAGGGCGAGACTTTGCTAGCACCCTCCGTGTGCCAAAAATAGGCCGCGGGCACAGCCGCGCCCAAAAATAAGCACCCGAAGGTCCCGTCCCCAAGTTCAACCGCCGCAAAAATGCCCAAAAAACGGGTGGGCTATAGCCTTGGGGGGAGGGGCTGGCCAAGTTCGACCGCCGGACTCGGAATGGGGCGGGACTTTGTGAGCGCCCTCCATGTCCCAACTATTGGCCGCGGGCACAGCCGCACCAAAAAATAAGCACCCGAAGGTCCCGTCCCCAAGTTCGTCCGCCGCAAAAATGCCCAAAAAACGGGTGGGCTATAGCCTTCGGCGGAGGGGCTGGCCAAGTTCGTCCGCCGGACTCGGAATGGGGCGAGACTTTGCTAGCACCCTCGGTGTACCAAAAATAGGCCGTGGGTACAGCTGCACCCAAAAATAAGCGCCCGAAGGTCCCGTCCCAAGTTCGTCCGCCGCAAAAATGGCCAAAAAACGGGTGGGCTATAGCCTTGGGGGGAGGGGCTGGCCAAGTTCGTCCGCCGGACTCGGAATGGGGCGAGACTTTGCGAGCACCCTCCGTGTGCCAAAAATAGGCCGCGGGCACAGCCGCGCCCAAAAATAAGCACCCGAAGGTCCCGTCCCCAAGTTCGTCCGCCGCAAAAATGCCCAAAAAACGGGTGGGCTATAGCCTTGGGGGGAGGGGCTGGCCAACTTCGTCCGCCGGACTCGGAATGGGGCGGGACTTTGCGAGCGCCCTCCGTTTGCCAAAAATAGGCCGCGGGCACGGCCGCGGCCAAAAATAAGCGCCCGAAGGTCCCGTTGCCAAGTTCATCCTCCGCAAAAATGCCCAAAAAACGGGTGGGCTATAGCCTTGGGGGGAGGGGCTGGCCAAGTTCGTCCGCCGGACTCGGAATGGGGCGGTACTTTGCGAGTGCCCTCCGTGTGCCAAAAATAGGCTGTGGGCACAGCCGCGCACAAGAATAAGTGCCCGAAGGTCCCGTCCCCAAGTTCGTCCGCCGCAAAAATGCCCAAAAAACGGGTGGGCTATAGCCTTGGGGGGAGGAGCGGGCCAAGTTCGTCCGCCGGACTCGGAATGGGGCGGAACTTTGCGACCGCCCTCTGTGTGACAAAATTAGGCTGCGGGCACTGCCGCGCCCAAAAATAAGCTCCCGAAGTTCCCTTCCCCAAGTTCGTCCGCCGCAAAAATGCCCAAAAAACGAGTGGGCTAGAGCCTTGGGGGGAGGGGCTGGCCAAGTTCGTCCGCCGGACTCGGAATGGGGCGAGACTTTGCGAGCACCCTCCGTGTGCCAAAAATTGGCCGCGGGCGCAGCCGCGCCCAAAAATAAGCACCCGGAGGTCCCGTCCCCAAGTTCAACCGCCGCAAAAATGCCCAAAAAATGGGTGGGCTAGAGCCTTGGGGGGAGGGGCTGGCCAAGTTCGTCTGCCGGAATCAGAATGGGGCGAGACTTTGCGAGCGCCCTCCGTGTCCCAACTATTGGCCGGGGGTACAGCCGCACCAAAAAATAAGCGCCCGAAGGTCCCGTCCCCAAGTTCGTCCGCCGCAAAAATGCCCAAAAAATGAGTGGGCTATAGCCTTGGGGGGAGGGGCTGGCCAAGTTCGTCCGCCGGACTCGGAATGGGGCGAGACTTTGCGAGCACCCTCCGTGTGCCAAAAATTGGCCGCGGGCGCAGCCGCGCCCAAAAATAAGTACCCGAAGGTCCCGTCCCCAAGTTCAACCGCCGCAAAAATGCCCAAAAAACGGGTGGGCTATAGCCTTGGGGGGAGGGGCTGGCCAAGTTCGACCGCCGGACTCGGAATGGGGCGGGACTTTGCGAGCGCCCTCCATGTCCCAACTATTGGCCGCGGGCACAGCCGCACCGAAAAATAAGCACCCGAAGGTCCCGTCCCCAAGTTCGTCCGCCGCAAAAATGCCCAAAAAACGGGTGGCCTATAGCCTTCGGCGGAGGGGCTGGCCAAGTTCGTCCGCCGGACTCGGAATGGGGCGAGACTTTGCTAGCACCCTCGGTGTACCAAAAATAGGCCGTGGGTACAGCTGCACCCAAAAATAAGCGCCCGAAGGTCCCGTCCCAAGTTCGTCCGCCGCAAAAATGGCCAAAAAACGGGTGGGCTATAGCCTTGGGGGGAGGGGCTAGCCAAGTTCGTCCGCCGGACTCAGAATGGGGCGAGACTTTGCGATCACCCTCCGTGTGCCAAAAATAGGCCGCGGGCACAGCCGCGCCCAAAAATAAGCACCCGAAGGTCCCGTCCCCAAGTTCGTCCGCCGCAAAAATGCCCAAAAAACGGGTGGGCTATAGCCTTGGGGGAGGGGCTGGCCAACTTCGTCCGCCGGACTCGGAATGGGGCGGGACTTTGCGAGCGCCCTCCGTTTGCCAAAAATAGGCCGCGGGCATGGCCGCGGCCAAAAATAAGCGCCCGAAGGTCCCGTTGCCAAGTTCATCCTCCGCAAAAATGCCCAAAAAACGGGTGGGCTATAGCCTTGGGGGGAGGGGCTGGCCAAGTTCGTCCGCCGGACTCGGAATGGGGCGGTACTTTGCGAGCGCCCTCCGTGTGCCAAAAATAGGCTGTGGGCACAGCCGCACACAAGAATAAGTGCCCGAAGGTCCCGTCCCCAAGTTCGTCCGCCGCAAAAATGCCCAAAAAACGGGTGGGCTATAGCCTTGGGGGGAGGAGCGGGCCAAGTTCGTCCGCCGGACTCGGAATGGGGCGGAACTTTGCGACCGCCCTCTGTGTGACAAAAGTAGGCTGCGGGCACTGCCGTGCCCAAAAATAAGCTCCCGAAGTTCCCTTCCCCAAGTTCGTCCGCCGTAAAAATGCCCAAAAAACGAGTGGGCTAGAGCCTTGGGGGGAGGGGCTGGCCAAGTTCGTCCGCCGGACTCGGAATGGGGCGAGACTTTGCGAGCACCCTCCGTGTGCCAAAAATTGGCCGCGGGCGCAGCCGCGCCCAAAAATAAGCACCCGGAGGTCCCGTCCCCAAGTTCAACCGCCGCAAAAATGCCCAAAAAATGGGTGGGCTAGAGCCTTGGGGGGAGGGGCTGGCCAAGTTCGTCTGCCGGAATCAGAATGGGGCGAGACTTTGCGAGCGCCCTCCGTGTCCCAACTATTGGCCGGGGGTACAGCCGCACCAAAAAATAAGCGCCCGAAGGTCCCGTCCCCAAGTTCGTCCGCCGCAAAAATGCCCAAAAAATGAGTGGGCTATAGCCTTGGGGGGAGGGGCTGGCCAAGTTCGTCCGCCGGACTCGGAATGGGGCGAGACTTTGCGAGCACCCTCCGTGTGCCAAAAATTGGCCGCGGGCGCAGCCGCGCCCAAAAATAAGTACCCGAAGGTCCCGTCCCCAAGTTCAACCGCCGCAAAAATGCCCAAAAAACGGGTGGGCTAGAGCCTTGGGGGGAGGGGCTGGCCAAGTTCGTCCGCCGGACTCGGAATGGGGCGAGACTTTGCGAGCACCCTCTGTGTGCCAAAAATTGGCCGCGGGTGCAGCCGCGCCCAAAAATAAGCACCCGAAGGTCCCGTCCCCAAGTTCAACCGCCGCAAAAATGCCCAAAAAACGGGTGGGCTAGAGCCTTGGGGGGAGGGGCTGGCCAAGTTCGTCCGCCGGACTCGGAATGGGGCGAGACTTTGCGAGCACCCTCCGTGTGCCAAAAATAAGCCGTGGGCACAGCCGCACCAAAAAAAAAGCACCCGAAGGTCCTGTCCCCAAGTTCGACCGCCGCAAAAATGCCCAAAAAATGGGTGGGCTATAGCCTTGGGGGGAGGGGCTGTCCAAGTTCGTCCGCCGGACTCGGAATAGGGCGAGACTTTGCGAGCACCCTCCGTGTTCCAAAAATAGGCCGCGGGTACAGCCGCGCCCAAAAATAAGTGCCCGAAGGTCCCGTCCCCATGTTCGTCTGCCACAAAAATGCCCAAAAAACGGGTGGGCCATAGCCTTGGGGGGAGGGGCTGGCCAAGTTCATCCGCCGGACTCGGAATGGGGCGAGACTTTGCGAACGCCCTCCACGTACCAAAAATAGGCCGCGGGCACAGCTGTGCCCAAAAATAAGCACCTGAAGGTCCCGTCGCCAAGTTCGTCCGCCGCAAAAATTCCCAAAAAACGGGTGGGCTATAGCCTTGGGGGGAGGGGCTGGCCAAGTTCGTCCGCCGGACTCGGAATGGGGCGGGACTTTGCGAGCACCCTCCGTGTGCCAAAACTAGGCTATGGGCACAGCCGCGCAGAAGAATAAGTGCCCGAAGGTCCCGTCCCCAAGTTCGTCCGCCGCAAAAATGCCCAAAAAACGGGTGGGCTATAGCCTTGGGGGGAGGCGCTGGCCAAGTTCGTCCGCCGGACTCGGAATGGGGGGAACTTTGCGAGCGCTCTCCGTGTGACAAAAATAGGCCATGGGCACAGCCTTGCCCAAAAATAAGCTCCCGAAGTTCCCGTCCCCAAGTTCGTCCGCCGCAAAAATGCCCAAAAAATGGGTGGGCTATAGCCTTGGGGGGAGGGGCTGGCCAAGTTCGTCTGCCGGACTCGGAATGGGGCGAGACTTTGCGAGCGCCATCCGTGTGCCAAAAATAGGCCGTGTGCACAGCCGTACCCAAAAATAAGCGCCCTAAGGTCCCGTCCCCAAGTTCGTCCGCCGCAAAATTGCCCAAAAAACGGGTGGGCTATAGCCTTGGGGGGAGGAGATGGCCAAGTTCGTCCGCCGGACTCGGAATGGGGCGAGACTTTGCGAGCACCCTCCGTGTGCCAAAAATAGGCTGCGAGCACAGCCACGCCCAAAAATAAGCAACCGAAGGACCCGTCAACAAGTTCGTCCGCCGCAAAAATGCCGAAAAAACGGGTGGGCTATTGCCTTGGGGGGAGGGGCTGGCCAAGTTCATCCGCCGGACTCGGAATGGGGCGAGACTTTGCGAGCGCCCTCCGTGTACCAAAAATATGCCGCGGGAACAGCCGTGCCCAAAAATAACAGCCCGAAGGTCCCGTCCCCAAGTTCATCCGCCGCAAAAATGCCCAAAAAACGGGTGGGCGATAGCCTTGGGGGGAGGGCCTGGCCAAGTTCGTCCGCCGGACTCGGAATGGGGCGTGACTTTGTGAGCACCCTCCGTGTGCCAAAAATAGGCCGTGGTACAGCCGCGCCCAAAAATAAGCACCCGAAGGTCCCGTCCCCAAGTTCGTCCGCCGCAAAAATGCCCAAAAAACGGGTGGGCTATAGCCTTGGGGGGAGGGGCTGGCCAAGTTCGTCTGCCGGACTCGGAATGGGGTGAGACTTTGCGAGCGCCATCCGTGTGCCAAAAATAGGCCGCGGGCACAGCCGTACCCAAAAATAAGTTCCCTAAGGTCCCGTCCCCAAGTTCGTCCACCGCAAAATTGCCCAAAAAACGGGTGGGCTATAGCCTTGGGGGGAGGAGATGGCCAAGTTCGTCCGCCGGACTCGGAATGGGGCGAGACTTTGCGAGCGCCCTCCGTGTGCCAAAAATAGGCTGCGGGCACAGCCGCGCCCAAAAATAAGCAACCGAAGGACCCGTCCCCAAGTTCGTCCGCCGCAAAAATGCCGAAAAAACGGGTGGGCTATTGCCTTGGGGGGAAGGGCTGGCCAAGTTCGTCCGCCGGACTCGGAATGGGGCGAGACTTTGCGAGCGCCCTCCGTGTACCAAAAATATGCCGCGGAAACAGCCGTGCCCAAAAATAACTGCCCGAAGGTCCCGTCCCCAAGTTCGTCCGCCGCAAAAATGCCCAAAAAACGGGTGGGCTATAGCCTTGGAGGGAGGGGCTGGCCAAGTTCGTCCGCCGGACTCGGAATGGGGCGAGACTTTGCGAGCGCTCTAAGTGTGCCAAAAATAGGCCGTGGGCATATCCGCGGCCAAAAATAAGCACCCAAAGGTCCCTTTCCCAAGTTCGTCCGCCGCAAAAATGCCCAAAAAACGGGTGGGCTATAGCCTTGGGGGGAGGGGCTGGCCAAGTTCATCCGCCGGACTCGGAATGGGGCGAGACTTTGCGAACGCCCTCCGTGTGCCAAAAATATGCCGCGGGCACAGCCGCGTCCAAAAATAAGCACCCGAAGGTCCCGTCCCCAAGTTCGTCCGCCGCAAAAATGCCCAAAAAACGGGTAGGCTATAGCCTTGGGGGGAGGGGCTGGCCAAGTTCGTCCGCCGGACTCGGAAGGGGGCGAGAATTTGCGAGCGGTCTCCGTCTACCAAAAATAGGCAGCGGACACAGCCGCGCGCAAAACTAAGCACCCGAAGGTCCCGTCCCCAAGTTCGTCCGCTGCAAAAATGTCCAAAAAACGGGTGGGATATAGCCTTGGGGGGAGGGGCTGGCCAAGTTCGTCCGCCGGACTCGGAATGGGGCAAGACTTTGCGAGCGCCCTCCGTGTGCCAAAAATGGGCCATGGCCACAGCCGCGCCCAAAAATTAGTGCCCGAAGGTCCCGTCCCGAAGTTCGTCCGTCGCAAAAATGCGCAAAAAACGGGTGGGCTATAGCCTTGTGGGGAGGGGCTGGCCATGTTCGTCCGCCGGACTCGGAATGGGGCGAGTCTTTACGAGCGCCCTCTGTGTGCCAAAAATAGGCCGCGGGCACAGCCGCGCCCAAAAATAAGTGCCCGAAGGTCCTGTCCCCAAGTTCGTACGCCGCAAAAATGCCCAAAAAACGGGTGGGCTATAGCCTTGGGGGGAGGGGCTGGCCAAGTTCGTCCGCCGGACTCGGAATGGGGCGACACTTTGCGAGCGCCCTCCGTGTGCCAAAACTAGGCCGCGGGCACAGCCGCACCCAAAAATAAGCGCCCGAAGGTCCCGTCCCCAAGTTCGTCCACCGCAAAAATGCCCAAAAAATGGGTGGGCTATAGCCTTGGGGGGAGGGGCTGGCCAAGTTCATCCGCCGGACTCGGAATGGGGGGAGACTTTGCGAGTGCCCTCCGCTTGCCAAAAATAAGCACCCGAATGTCCTGTCCCCAAGTTCGTCCGCCGCAAAAATGCCCGAAAAACGGATGGGCTATAGCCTTGGGGGGAGTGGCTGGCCAAGTTCGTCCGCCGGACTCGGAATAGGTCGAGACTTTGCGAGCCCCCTCCGTGTGCCAAAAATAGGCCGCGGGCACAGCCGTGCCCAAAAATAAGTGCCCGAAGGTCCCGTCCCCAAGTTCGTCCGCCGCAAAAATGCCCAAAAAACGGGTGGGCTATAGCCTTGGGGGGAGGGGCTGGCCAAGTTCGTCCGCCGGACTCGGAATGGGGCGTGACTTTACGAGCACCCTCCGTGTGCCAAAAATAGGCCGCGGGTACAGCCGCGCCCAAAAATAAGTGCCCGAAGGTCCCGTCCCCAAGTTCGTCCGCCGTAAAAATGCCCAAAAAATGGGTGGGCTATAGCTTTGGGGGGAGGGGCTGGCCAAGTTCGTCCGCCGGACTCGGAATGGGGCGAGACTTTGCGAACGCCCTCCGTGTGCCAAAAATATGCCGTGGGCACAGCCGCGTCCAAAAATAAGCGCCCAAAGGTCCCGTCCCAGAGTCTGTCAAGATGCTTAATACCGCTGAAACTTGCATAAAGAAGCCAAAAGATGTTATGGCTATAGAAGGGCCCTCAACTAAAAAGGGTAAAAAGAAAAAGTTTCAACCCAAGGCTAAAGGTGGGATTAAGAAGGGGAAAGCTAATAAGCCCAATGACAAGGGAAAATGTTTCCGTTGCGGTAAGTATGGGCATTGGAAGAGGAATTGCAAATCTTACCTCAACAACTTGAAAGTCAAGCCTAAATAGAATCCTTCTGAAGGTATGCTCATTATTGAAACTAATATTTCAATCATTCGTTCTACTTCTTGGATTTTAGATTCTGCTGCAACCACACATATTTGTATGTCAATGCAGGATCTAAAAAGAAGTAGAAGACTTAAACAAGGAGAAGTGTCTCTTAGAGTGGGAAATGGAGCAATGGTTGCTGCCTCAGCTATAGGGACATTTTTCTTAAAAATGACATCTGGGCATGTAATAAGTTTGAATGATTGTTTATTTGTTCCTTCTACTGTAAGGAACATAGTTTCAATTTCATGTTTATGCAAAGACAATTATGAATTTTATTTCAGAAATAAAATTTGTAACATTTATTATGAGAATAAATATATTGCACATGGTACTTTAGATAATGATCTTTATGTACTAAACATGAAAGAAAATAATGAGCATGTTGTGAATGTAAATACCATAACACATAAACGTGAAAGAGAAGAAATAAGCCCCAAATATAAGTGGCATTTAAGGCTAGGTCATATTGGAGAAGATAGAGTCACAAAATTGGCTAAAGATGGACTAATAGGTCCATTTGGTTTAGAACCTTATCCAACTTGTGAATTATGTCTTCAAGGAAAAATGACCAGGGCACCCTTCGTTGGACGAAGTACAAGGGCCACTGATTTACTTGAACTTATACATACGGATGTATGTGGACCATTTAATGAAATGGCAAGGGGTGGATATTACTACTTCATAACTTTTATCGACGATCACTCAAGGTATAGTTCAGTATACTTAATGAAGTATAAATCTGAAGCCTTTGAAAAGTTCAAAGAATACCGAAATGAGAAAGCAGTGGAAAAGTTATTAAAACCCTACGATCAGATCGAGGTGGTGAATATCTCAGTAGAGAATTCCAGTCTTACCTTAAAGAAAATGGTATTGTTTCACAATGGACACCTCCAGGTACACCAGAGCTTAATGGAGTATCTGAGAGGAGAAATCGCACATTGTTAGATATGGTACAATCAATGGTGAGTTATACAGACTTACCAATTTCTCTTTGGGGATATGCTCTCCTTACTGCAACATATGTACTAAACAGAGTACCTTTCAAGTCTGTACCTAAAATACCATATGAAATATGGTATGGTAAACAACCAAGCCTAAATCATCTTAGGATTTGGGGATGTCCTGCTTTTATCAAGAGACTCAAGAGTGAGAAACTTGAAGCTAAAGCAGATAGTGGGAGGTTCATTGGATACCCAAAGGAAACTTTGGGTTATTACTTTTACATCCAATCTGATCAAAGGGTATTGGTCAGTAGAAATGCCATATTTCTTGAAAAAGAGTTTATTCAAGAAGGTGGACAAGGAAGAAAATTAGAATTTATTGAGAATTCTAATGAGGATAAATCCAATGAAGAGCCTGTTCAAGTACAAACACAAGAAACACAGCAGCTCCGTAGATCTAGTAGGATAATTCACCGACCAGAAAGATATGGTTTTCTTCATCAGATGAACGATATATTTTTATTGGGTGATACGGATCATAGAGTTTATTCTACTTGTTACGTAGAGGCAATATCAGATATTGACTCTAAGAAATGGCTTGAAGCCATGGATTTAGAGATGGACTCTATGAGAACCAAGTCTGGACTCTAGTGGATCCACCCGAAGGTATTATACCTATCGGATGCAAGTGGATCTTCAAGAGGAAGATAGGCTTAGATGGAAAGGTAGAGACCTATAAAGCAAGGTTGGTAGCTAAAGGTTATCGTCAAATACAAGGTATCGACTATGAGGAAACCTTTTCACCAGTAGCCATGCTAAAGTCCATCAGAATCTTATTGGCTATAGCAGCATATTATGACTATGAGATTTGGCAAATGGATGTCAAAACTGCATTTCTTAATGGGCACATTGAGGAAGATATCTATATGATACAACCTTGTGGTTTTGAATCTAAGACAAATCCTCATAAAGTATGCAAGCTAAGAAAGTCCATTTATGGGCTAAAACAAGCCTCCAGGAGTTGGAACATCCGATTTGATGATGCAATCAAATCATTTGGTTTCATCAAGAATGAGGATGAACCATGTGTTTATAAAAGGGTCAGTGGGAGTGCAATAACTTTCCTTGTGCTATATGTAGATGACATATTGCTTATAGGAAATGACATTGGACAAATGTGTTCTGTCAAAATTTGGCTTTCTCAAAACTTCTCCATGAAAGACCTAGGAGATGCAATGTATATCTTGGGAATCAGGATTTATAGAGATAGATCCAGAAGATTAATAGGTCTATGTCAAGCTAAGTACATAGAAAAGATATTAAAGAAATTTAATATGTGGGATTCCAAAAGGGGTTTTATACCCTTCAGACATGGAATTCATCTCTCTAAAAGCATGAGTCCTAAAACTTATGATGAGAGAGAGCGAATGAATAAGATTCCATATGCTTCTGCAATTGGAAGTCTTATGTATGCTATGCTATGTACTAGACCGGATATAGCTCATGCAGTGAGTGTCACTAGCAGATACCAGAGTAATCCGGGTGAGGAACATTGGACCGCGGTTAAGAATATCTTTAAGTACTTAAGAAGAACTAAAGATTTGTTCTTAACATATGGAGAAAGTGAGCTAAAAATTGAAGGCTTCACAGATTCAGATTTCCAGTCAGATGTAGATGACAGAAAATCTACATAAGGATTTTTATTCAGTATCAATGGTGGAGCAGTAAGCTGGAAAAGTTCTAAGCAAACAACTACTGCAGATTCTACCACTGAAGCGGAATATATAGCTGCATCAGATGCAGCAAAAGAAGCTGTTTGGATACGGAAGTTTATTCAACAACTTGGAGTGGTTCCAACCATTACGTTGCCAATCTCATTATATTATGACAACAATGGAGCTATAGCACAAGCGAAGGAACCAAGGTCTCACCAGAAGTCCAAACACATTGAGAGAAGATATCACATTATCAGAGAAATCATTGGAACGAGTGATATCACTATGCAGAAAGTAGCCTCCGCTGATAACACTGCGGATCCTCTGACTAAAGCACTTACTCAACAGCAGTTAGATTGTCATCTTGAGAAGATGGGTATGAGATACCATAGCGATTGGCTTTAGTGCAAGTGGGAGATTGTTAGTAATATGCCCTAAAGGCCAATCAAATGGTGTTTGATTGTTTAGGAAATTATTGTATTTGAATAGCATTTTGATATTTATAAAATGGCAAAGTTATCTATATTCATATATTAATTTAATGAATATGGTCCAAGAAGTAAAATAGTTAAGGAACACATTCTCGAGTTTGTCAAGAATATGAAACGTGCATCCTTTGTACTATACTTCTAAAATAGTTCCTAGTGGTGGATTTATGATTGGACATTATAAATTCCTATAAACACTAGTATGTGTTATGACTCCTTATGGTATGTGATACTAAAATGGATGGTGAGTTTCATATCATTGACATGAGATGTCAAGTCAAACACATAAGTACTTGTTGAGAGAACAAGTTTACTGAACTTGACCAAATATAGTAAGCCATATGGTTTTGAGTGTTAATGGCTTATTATACATTGTATTAGATACTATGTTTAGTAATGGTCTTTAGACCTGAGGCATAACAGATGTCTTATACATAGACATCTCTGATATGTGAAAGCATAATGATTGATTCCTAATCACGGAAGAGATCTAGCAATAGCTGTCATGGTTGGCTATATATGAAGACAAGTGTATGGCCAATATGGAATTCATCACTTTGTAATATACAAAAAGGATGTCCCTATGAGATAATATGAATTGACATGAGAAATCCTTGGCCAAGGTGAAATATATTTGAAGGAGTTCAAATTATATTTTCATGTCAAGTTCATTTAGATTTGTTTTGAGATAAAGCATAAGTGCTTAACATAATAAACCATAAGCTGTGCTTTTCTCTGGACATGGATGATGAAGAGACCAAGAATAAGCGCGCCCAAAAAATAGGCCACGGGTACAGTCGCGCCCAAAAATAAGCACCCGAAGGTCCCGTCCCCAAGTTCGTCCGCCGCAAAAATGCCCAAAAAACGAGTGGGCTATAGCCTTGGGGGGAGGGGCTGGCCAACTTCGTCCGCCGAACTAGGAATGGGGTGACACTTTGCGAGCGCCCTCCGTGTGCCAAAAATAGGCTGCAGACAGAGCCGCACCCAAAAATAAGCGCCCCAAGGTCCCGTCCCCAAGTTCGTCCGCCGCAAAAATGCCCAAAAAACGGGTGGGCTATAGCCTTGGGGGGAGGGGCTGGCCAAGTATGTCCGCCGGACTCGGAATGGGGCGATACTTTGCGAGCGCCCTCCGTGTGCCAAAAATAGGCCACGGGCACAG
Organism: Citrus mangshanensis; assembly: GCA_030449895.1. Classification (NCBI taxonomy): domain Eukaryota; kingdom Viridiplantae; phylum Streptophyta; class Magnoliopsida; order Sapindales; family Rutaceae; genus Citrus; species Citrus mangshanensis. The sequence continues at coordinate 328,060 of JASUUJ010000120.1, read as the reverse complement.
CCGCGCCCAAAATAAAGCGCCCGAAGGTCCCGTCCCCAAGTTCGTCCGCCGCAAAAATGCCCAAAAAACGGGTGGGCTACAGCCTTGGGGGGAGGGGCTGGCAAAGTTCATCCGCCGGACTCGGAATGGGGCGAGACCTTGCGAGCGCCCTCCGTGTGCCAAAAATTGGCCGCGGGCACAGCTGTACCCAAAAGTAAGTGCCCGAAGGTCCCGACCCCAAGTTCGTCCGCCGCAAAAATGGCCAAAAAACGGGTGGGCTATAGCCTTGGGGGGAGGGGCTGGCCAAGTTCGTCCGCCGGACTCGGAATGGGGCGAGACTTTGCGAGCACCCTCCGTGTTCCAAAAATAGGCCGCGGCCACAGCCGCGCCCAAAAATAAGCCCCCGAAGGTCTCGTCCCCAAGTTCGTCCGCCGCAAAAATGCCCAAAAAACGGGTGGGCTATAGCCTTGGGGGGAGGGGCTGGGCAACTTAGTCCGCCGGAATCGGAATGGGGTGAGACTTTGTGAGTGCCCTCCGTGTACCAAAAATAGGCCGCGGGCACAGCCACGCCCAAAAATAAGCCCCTGAAGGTCCCGTCCCCAAGTTCGTCCGCCGCAAAAATGCCCAAAAAACGGGTGGGCTATAGCCTTGGGGGGAGGGGCTGGCCAAGTTCGTCCGCCGGACTCAGAATGGAACGAGACTTTACGAGCGCCCTCCGTGTGCCAAAAATAGGCCGTGAGCACAGCCGCATCCAAAAATAAGGGCCCGAAGGTCCCGTCCACATGTTCGTCCGCCGCAAAAATGCCCAAAAAACGGGTGGGCTATAGCCTTGGGGGGAGGGGCTGTCCAACTTCTTCTGCAGGACTCGGAGTGGGGCGAGACTTTGCGAGCGCCCTCCGTGTGCCAAAAAGAGGCCGCGGGCACAGCCGCACCCAAAAATAAGCCCCCGAAGGTCCCGTCCCCAAGTTCGTCCGCCGCAAAAATGCCCAAAAAATGGGTGGGCTATAGCCTTGGGGGGAGGGGCTGGGCAAGTTCGTCCGCCGGAATCGGAATGGGGCGAGACTTTGTGAGTGCCCTCCGTGTACCAAAAATAGGCCGTGAGCACAGCCGCGCCCAAAAATAAGCCCCCGAAGGTCCCGTCCCCAAGTTCGTCCGCCGCAAAAATGCCCAAAAAACGGGTGGGCTATAGCCTTGGGGGGAGGGGCTGGCCAAGTTCGTCCGCCGGACTCGGAATGGAACGAGACTTTACGAGCGCCCTCCGTGTGCCAAAAATAGGCCGTGAGCACAGCCGCATCCAAAAATAAGCGCCCGAAGATCCCGTCCCCATGTTCGTCCGCCGCAAAAATGCCCAAAAAACGGGTGGGCTATAGCCTTGGGGGGAGGGGCTGTCCAACTTCTTCTGCAGGACTCGGAGTGGGGCGAGACTTTGCGAGCGCCCTCCGTGTGCCAAAAATAGGCCGCGGGCACAGCCGCACCCAAAAATAAGCCCCCGAAGGTCCCGTCCCCAAGTTCGTCCGCCGCAAAAATGCCCAAAAAATGGGTGGGCTATAGCCTTGGGGGGAGGGGCTGGGCAACTTCGTCCGCCGGAATCGGAATGGGGCGAGACTTTGTGAGTGCCCTCCGTGTACCAAAAATAGGCCGCGAGCACAGCCGCGCCCAAAAATAAGCCCCCGAAGGTCCCGTCCCCAAGTTCGTCCGCCGCAAAAATGCCCAAAAAACGGGTGGGCTATAGCCTTGGGGGGAGGGGCTGGTCGTCCGCCGGACTCGGAATGGAACGAGACTTTACGAGCGCCCTCCGTGTGCCAAAAATAGGCCGTGAGCACAGCCGCATCCAAAAATAAGCGCCCGAAGATCCCGTCCCCATGTTCGTCCGCCGCAAAAATGCCCAAAAAACGGGTGGGCTATAGCCTTGGGGGGAGGGGCTGTCCAACTTCTTCTGCAGGACTCGGAGTGGGGCGAGACTTTGCGACCGCCCTTCGTGTGCCAAAAATAGGCCGCGGGCACAGCCGCGCCAAAAAATAAGCCCCCGAAGGTCCCGTCCCCAAGTTCGTCCGCCGCAAAAATGCCCAAAAAATGGGTGGGCTATAGCCTTGGGGGGAGGGGCTGGCCAAGTTCGTCCAAAGGACTCGGAATGGGGCGAGACTTTACGAGCACCCTCCGTGAGCCAAAAATAGGCCACGGGCACAGCCGTACCCAAAAATAAGTGCCCGAAGGTCCCGTCCCCAAGTTCGTCCGCCGCAAAAATGCCCAAAAAACGGGTGGGCTACATCCTTGGGGGGAGGGGCTGGCCAAGTTCGTCCGCCGGACTCGGATTGGGACGAGACTTTGCGAGCACCCTCCGTGTGCCAAAAATAGCCCGCGGGCACAGCCGCGCCCAAAATAAGCACCCGAAGGTCCCGTCCTCAAGTTCGTCCGCCGCAAAAATGCCCAAAAAACGGGTGGGCGCCTTGGGGGGAGAGGCTGGCCAAGTTCATCCGCCGGACTCGGAATGGGGCATGACTTTGCGAGCACTCTCTATGTGCAAAAATAGGACACGGGCACAGCCGCGCCCAAAAATAAGCACCCGAAGGTCCCGTCCCCAAGTTCGTCCGCCGCAAAAATGCCCAAAAAATGGGTGGGCTATAGCCTTGGGGGGAGGGGCTGGCCAAGTTCGTCTGCCGGACTCGGAATGGGACGAGACTTTGTGAGCGCCCTCCGTGTGGCAAAAATATGCCGCGGGCACAGTCACGCCCAAAAATAAGCGCCCGAAGGTACCGTCCCCAAGTTCGTCCGCCGCAAAAATGCCCAAAAAACGGGTGGGCTATAGCCTTGGGGGGAGGGGCTGGTCAAGTTCGTCCGCCGGACTCGGAATGGGGCGAGCCTTTGCGAGCGCCCTCCGTGTGCCCAAAATAGGCCACGGGCACAGCTGCACCCAAAAATAAGTGCCCAAAGGTCCCGTCCCCAAGTTCGTCCGCCGCAAAAATGCCCAAAAAATGGGTGGGCTATAGCCTTGGGGGGAGGGGCTGGCCAAGTTCGTCCAAAGGACTCGGAATGGGGCGAGACTTTGCGAGCACCCTCCGTGTGCCAAAAATAGGCCACGGGCACAGCCGCACCCAAAAATAAGTGCCCGAAGGTCCCGTCCCCAAATTCGTCCGCCGCAAAAATGCCCAAAAAACGGGTGGGCTATAGCCTTGGGGGGAGGGGCTGGCCAAGTTCGTCCGCGGGACTCGGAATGGGGCGAGACTTTGCGAGCACCCTCCGTGTACGAAAAATAGGCCGTGGGCACAGCTGCGCCCAAAAATAAAAGCCCGAAGGTCCCATCCCCAAGTTCGTCCGCCGTAAAAATGCCCAAAAAATGGGTGGGCTATAGCCTTGGGGGGAGGGGCTGGCCAAGTTCGTCCAAAGGACTCGGAATGGGGCGAGACTTTGCGAGCACCCTCCGTGTGCCAAAAATAGGCCACGGGCACAGCCGCACCCAAAAATAAGTGCCCGAAGGTCCCGTCCCCAAATTCGTCCGCCGCAAAAATGCCCAAAAAACGGGTGGGCTATAGCCTTGGGGGGAGGGGCTGGCCAAGTTCGTCCGCGGGACTCGGAATGGGGCGAGACTTTGCGAGCACCCTCCGTGTGGCAAAAATATGCCGCGGGCACAGTCACGCCCAAAAATAAGCGCCCGAAGGTCCCGTCCCCAAGTTCGTCCGCCGCAAAAATGCCCAAAAAACGGGTGGGCTATAGCCTTGGGGGGAGGGGCTGGTCAAGTTCGTCCGCCGGACTCGGAATGGGGCGAGCCTTTGCGAGCGCCCTCCGTGTGCCCAAAATAGGCCACGGGCACAGCTGCACCCAAAAATAAGTGCCCAAAGGTCCCGTCCCCAAATTCGTCCGCCGCAAAAATGCCCAAAAAACGGGTGGGCTATAGCCTTGGGGGGAGGGGCTGGCCAAGTTCGTCCGCGGGAATCGGAATGGGGCGAGACTTTGCGAGCACCCTCCGTGTACGAAAAATAGGCCGTGGGCACAGCTGCGCCCAAAAATAAAAGCCCGAAGGTCCCATCCCCAAGTTCGTCCGCCGTAAAAATGCCCAAAAAACGGGTGGGCTACAGCCTTGGGGGGAGGGGCTGGCTAAGTTCCTCGGCCGGACTCGGAATGGGGCGAGACTTTGCGAGCGCCCTCCGTGTACCAAATATTGGCCGCGGGCACCGCCGCTCCAAAAAATAAGCACCCGAAGGTCCCGTCCTCAAGTTCGTCCGCCGCAAAAATGCCCAAAAAACGGGTGGGCGCCATGGGGGGAGAGGCTGGCCAAGTTCGTCCGCCGGACTCGGAATGGGGCAAGACTTTGCGAGCACCCTCCATGTGCAAAAATAGGACGCGGGCACAGCCGCGCCCAAAAATAACCACCCGAAGGTCCCGTCCCCAAGTTCGTCCGCCGCAAAAATGGCCAAAAAACGGGTGGGCTATAGCCTTGGGGGGAGGGGCTGGCCAAGTTCGTCCGCCGGACTCGGAATGGGGCGAGACTTTGCGAGCGCCCTCTGTGTGCCAAAAATAGGCTGCGGGCACAGCCGCGCCCAAAATGAGGCAACCGAAGGACCCGTCCCCAAGTTCGTCCGCCGCAAAAATGCCGAAAAAACGGGTGGGCTATTGCCTTGGGGGGTGGGGCTGGCCAAGTTTGTCCGCTGGACTCGGAATGGGGCGAGACTTTGCGAACGCCCTCCGTGTGCCAAAAATAGGCCGTGGGCACAGCCGCTCCCAAAAATAAGCCCCCGAAGGTCCCGTCCCCAAGTTCGTCCGCCGCAAAAATGCCCAAAAAACAGGTGGGCTATAGCCTTGGGGGGAGGGGCTGGCCAAGTTCGTCCGCCGTACTCGGAATGGGGCGAGACTTTGCGAGCGCCCTCCGTGTGCCAAAAATAGGCTGCGGGCACAGCAGCGCCCAAAAATAAGCATCCGAAGGTCCCGTCCCCAAGTTCATCCGCCGTAAAAATGCCCAAAAAACGGGTGGGCTATAGCCTTGGGGGGAGGGGCTGGCCAAGTTCGTCCGCCGGATTCTGAATGGGGCGAGACTTTGCGAGCACCCTCCGTGTGCCAAAAATAGGTCACGGGCACAGCCGCTCCCAAAAATAAGCCCCCGAAGGTCCCGTCCCCGAGTTCGTCCGCCGCAAAAATGCCCAAAAAACAGGTGGGCTATAGCCTTGGGGGGAGGGGCTGGCCAAGTTCGTCCGCCGGACTCGGAATGGGGCGAGACTTTGCGTGCAGCCTCCGTGTGCCAAAAATAGGTTCCGGTCAAAGCCGCACCCAAAAATAAGCCCCTGAAGGTCCCGTCCCCGAGTTCGTCCGCCGCAAAAAGACCCAAAAAACTAGTGGTCTATAGCCTTGGGGGGAGGGGCTGGCCAACTTCGCCCGCCGGACTCGGAATGGGGCGAGACTTTGCGAGTGCCCTCCGTGTGCCAAATATAGGCCGTGGGCACTGCCGCGCCCAAAAATAAGGGCCCGACGGTCCCGTCCCCAAGTTCGTCCGCCGCAAAAATGGCCAAAAAACGGGTGGGCTATAGCCTTGGGGGGAGGGGCTGGCCAAGTTCGTCCGCCGGACTCGGAATGGGGCGAGACTTTGCGAGCGCCCTCTGTGTGCCAAAAATAGGCTGCGGGCACAGCCGCGCCCAAAATGAGGCAACCGAAGGACCCGTCCCCAAGTTCGTCCGCCGCAAAAATGCCGAAAAAACGGGTGGGCTATTGCCTTGGGGGGTGGGGCTGGCCAAGTTTGTCCGCTGGACTCGGAATGGGGCGATACTTTGCGAACGCCCTCCGTGTGCCAAAAATAGGCCGTGGGCACAGCCGCTCCCAAAAATAAGCCCCCGAAGGTCCCGTCCCCAAGTTCGTCCGCCGCAAAAATGCCCAAAAAACAGGTGGGCTATAGCCTTGGGGGGAGGGGCTGGCCAAGTTCGTCCGCCGTACTCGGAATGGGGCGAGACTTTGCGAGCGCCCTCCGTGTGCCAAAAATAGGCAGCGGGCACAGCAGCGCCCAAAAATAAGCATCCGAAGGTCCCGTCCCCAAGTTCATCCGCCGTAAAAATGCCCAAAAAACGGGTGGGCTATAGCCTTGGGGGGAGGGGCTGGCCAAGTTCGTCCGCCGGATTCGGAATGGGGCGAGACTTTGCGAGCACCCTCCGTGTGCCAAAAATAGGTCACGGGCACAGCCGCTCCCAAAAATAAGCCCCCGAAGGTCCCGTCCCCAAGTTCATCCGCCGTAAAAATGCCCAAAAAACGGGTGGGCTATAGCCTTGGGGGGAGGGGCTGGCCAAGTTCGTCCGCCGGACTCGGAATGGGGCGAGACTTTGCGAGCGCCCTCCGTGTGCCAAAAATAGGTCGCGGGCACAGCCGCTCCCAAAAATAAGCCCCCGAAGGTCCCGTCCCCGAGTTCGTCCGCCGCAAAAATGCCCAAAAAACAGGTGGGCTATAGCCTTGGGGGGAGGGGCTGGCCAAGTTCGTCCGCCGGACTCGGAATGGGACGAGACTTTGCGAGCGCCCTCCGTGTGCCAAAAATAGGCAGTGGGCACAGCAGCGCCCAAAAATAAGCATCCGAAGGTCCCGTCCCCAAGTTCATCCGCCGTAAAAATGCCCAAAAAACGGGTGGGCTATAGCCTTGGGGGGAGGGGCTGGCCAAGTTCGTCCGCCGGACTCGGAATGGGGCGAGACTTTGCGTGCAGCCTCCGTGTGCCAAAAATAGGCTCCGGTCAAAGCCGCACCCAAAAATAAGCCCCTGAAGGTCCCGTCCCCGAATTCGTCCGCCGCAAAAAGACCCAAAAAACTAGTGGTCTATAGCCTTGGGGGGAGGGGCTGGCCAACTTCGCCCGCCGGACTCGGAATGGGGCGAGACTTTGCGAGTGCCCTCCGTGTGCCAAATATAGGCCGTGGGCACTGCCACGCCCAAAAATAAGGGCCCGAAGGTCCCGTCCCCAAGTTCGTCCGCCGCAAAAATGGCCAAAAAACGGGTGGGCTATAGCCTTGGGGGGAGGGGCTGGCCAAGTTCGTCCGCCGGACTCGGAATGGGATGAGACTTTGCGAACGCCCTCCGTGTGCCAAAAATAGGCCGTGGGCACAGCCGCTCCCAAAAATAAGCCCCCGAAGGTCCCGTCCCCAAGTTCGTCCGCCGCAAAAATGCCCAAAAAACAGGTGGGCTATAGCCTTGGGGGGAGGGGCTGGCCAAGTTCGTCCGCCGGACTCGGAATGGGGCGAGACTTTGCGAGCGCCCTCCGTGTGCCAAAAATAGGCAGCGGGCACAGCAGCGCCCAAAAATAAGCATCCGAAGGTCCCATCCCCAAGTTCATCCGCCGTAAAAATGCCCAAAAAACGGGTGGGCTATAGCCTTGGGGGGAGGGGCTGGCCAAGTTCGTCCGCCGGACTCGGAATGGGGCGAGACTTTGCGAGCGCCCTCCGTGTGCCAAAAATAGGTCGCGGGCACAGCCGCTCCCAAAAATAAGCCCCCGAAGGTCCCGTCCCCGAGTTTGTGCGGCGGCAAAATGCCCAAAAAACTGGTGGGCTATAGCCTTGGGGGGAGGGGCTGGCCAAGTTCGTCCGCCGGACTCGGAATGGGGCGAGACTTTGCGAGCGCCCTCCGTGTGCCAAAAATAGGCAGTGGGCACAGCAGCGCCCAAAAATAAGCATCCGAAGGTCCCGTCCCCAAGTTCATCCGCCGTAAAAATGCCCAAAAAACGGGTGGGCTATAGCCTTGGGGGGAGGGGCTAGCCAAGTTCGTCCGCCGGACTCGGAATGGGGCGAGACTTTGCGTGCAGCCTCCGTGTGCCAAAAATAGGCTCCGGTCAAAGCCGCACCCAAAAATAAGCCCCTGATGGTCCCGTCCCCGAGTTCGTCCGCCGCAAAAAGACCCAAAAAACTAGTGGTCTATAGCCTTGGGGGGAGGGGCTGGCCAACTTCGCCCGCCGGACTCGGAATGGGGCGAGACTTTGCGAGCGCCCTCTGTGTGCCAAAAATAGGCCGTGGGCACTGCGCGCCTTAAAAATAAGGGCCCGACGGTCCCGTCCCCAAGTTCGTCCGCCGCAAAAATGGCCAAAAAACGGGTGGGCTATAGCCTTGGGGGGAGGGGCTGGCCAAGTTCGTCCGCCGGACTCGGAATGGGGCGAGACTTTGCGAGCGCCCTCTGTGTGCCAAAAATAGGCTGCGGGCACAGCCGCGCCCAAAATGAGGCAACCGAAGGACCCGTCCCCAAGTTCGTCCGCCGCAAAAATGCCGAAAAAACGGGTGGGCTATTGCCTTGGGGGGTGGGGCTGGCCAAGTTCGTCCGCCGGACTCGGAATGGGGCGAGACTTTGCGAACGCCCTCCGTGTGCCAAAAATAGGCCACGGGCACAGCAGCGCCCAAAAATAAGCATCCGAAGGTCCCGTTCCCAAGTTCATCCGCCGTAAAAATGCCCAAAAAACGGGTGGGCTATAGCCTTGGGGGGAGGGGCTGGCCAAGTTCGTCCGCCGGACTCGGAATGGGCCGAGACTTTGCGAGCGCCCCCCGTGTGCCAAAAATAGGCCGCGGGCACAGCTACGCCCAAAAATTAGCGCCCGAAGGTCCCGAACCCATGTTCGTCCGCCGCAAAAATGGCCAAAAAACAGGTGGGCTATAGCCTTGGGGGAAGGGGCTGGCCAAGTTCGTCCGCCGGACTCGGAATGGGGCGAGACTTTGCGAGCGCCCCCCGTGTGCCAAAAATAGGCCACGGGCACAGGTGCGCCAAAAAATAAGCACCCCAAGGTCCCGTCCCCAAGTTCGTCCGCCGCAAACATGCCCAAAAAACGGGTGGGCTATAGCCTTGGGGGGAGGGGCTGGCCAAGTTCGTCCGCCGGACTCGGAATGGGGTGAGACTTTGCCAGCGCCCTCCGTGTGCAAAAAATAGGCTACGGGCACAGGTGCGCCCAAAAATAAGTGCCCGAAGGTCCCGTCCCCGAGTTAGTCCGCCGCAAAAATGCCCAAAAAATGGGTGGGCTATAGCCTTGGGGGGAGGGGCTGGTCAAGTTCGTCCGCCGGACTCGGAATGGGGCGAGACTTTGCGAACGCCCTCCGTGTACCAAAAGTAGGCCAGGGGCACGGCCGCGCCCAAAAATAAGTGCCCAAAGGTCCCGTCCCCAAGTTCGTCCGCCGCAAAAATGCCGAAAAAACGGGTGGGCTATAGCCTTGGGGGGAGGTGCTAGCCAAGTTCGTCCGCCGGACTCGGAATGGGGCGAGACTTTACGAGCGCCCTCCGTGTGCCAAAAATAGGCCGGGGGCACGGCCGCGCCCAAAAATAAGTTCCCGAAGGTCCCGTCCCCAAGTTCGTCCGCCGCAAAAATGCCGAAAAAACGGGTGGGCTATAGCCTTGGGGGGAGGGGCTGCCCAAGTTCGTCCGCCGGACTCGGAATGGGGCGCGACTTTGCGAGCGCCCTCCGTGTGCAAACAATAGGCCGCGGGCACAGCCGCACCAAAAAAAAAGTACCCGAAGGTCCCGTCCCCAATTTCGTCCGCCGCAAAAATGCCCAAAAAACGGGTGGGCTCTTGCCTTGGGGGGAGGGGCTGGCCAAGTTCGTCCGCCGGACTCGGAATGGGGCGAGACTTTGCGAGCGCCCTCCGTGTGCCGAAAATAGGCCGCGGTCACAGCCGCGCCCAAAAAGAAGCGCCCGAAGGTCCCGTCCCCAAGTTCGTCCGCCGCAAAAATGCCCAAAAAACGGGTGGGCTATAGCCTTGGGGGGAGGGGCTGGCCAAGTTCGTCCGCCGGACTCGGAATGGGGTGAGACTTTGCAAGCGCCCTCCGTGTGAAAAAAATAGGCTACGGGCACAGCTGCGCCAAAAAATAAGCACCCCAAGGTCCCGTCCCCAAGTTCGTCCGCCGCAAAAATGCCCAAAAAACGGGTGGGCTATAGCCTTGGGGGGAGGGGCTGGCCAAGTTCGTCCGCCGGACTCGGAATGGGGTGAGACTTTGCGAACGCCCTCCGTGTGCCAAAAATAGGCCGCAGGCACAGCCGCGCCCAAAAATAAGAGCCCAAAGGTCCCGTCCCCAAGTTCGTCCGCCGCAAAAATGCCCAAAAAACGGGTGGGCTCTTGCCTTGGGGGGAGGAGCCGGCCAAGTTCGTCCGACGGACTCGGAATGGGGCGAGACTTTGCGAGCGCCCTCCGTGCGCCTAAAATAGGCCGCGGGCACAGCCACACCCAAAAATAAGTGCCCGAAGGTCCCGACCCCAAGTTCGTCCGCCGCAAAAATGGCCAAAAAACAGGTGGGCTATAGCCTTGGGGGGAGGGGCTGGCCAAGTTCGTCCGCCGGACTCGGAATGGGGCGAGACTTTGCGAGCGCCCCCCGTGTGCCAAAAATAGGCCACGGGCACAGGTGCACCCAAAAATAAGCGCCCGAAGGTCCCGTCCCCAAGTTAGTCCGCCGCAAAAATGCCCAAAAAATGGGTGGGCTATAGCCTTGGGGGGATGGTCTGGCCAAGTTCGTCCGCCGGACTCAGAATGGGGCGAGACTTTGCAAGCGCCCTCCGTGTGCCAAAAATAGGCCGCGGGCACAGCCGCGATCAAAAACAAGCACCCGAAGGTCCCGACCCCAAGTTCGTCCGCCGCAAAAATGGCCAAAAAACGGGTGGCCTATAGCCTTGGGGGGAGGGGCTGGCCAAGGTCGTCCGCCGGGCTCGGAATGGGGCGAGACTTTGCGAGCGCCCTCCGTGTGCAAAAAATAGGCCGCGGACACAGCCTCACAAAAAAATAGGCACCCGAAGGTCACGTCCCCAAGTTCGTCTGCCGCAAACATGCCCAAAAAACGGGTGGGCTATAGCCTTGGGGGGAGGGGCTGGCCAAGTTCGTCCGCCGGACTCGGAATGGGGCGAGACTTTGCGAGCGCCCCCCGTGTGGCAAAAATAGGCCACGGGCACAGGTGCGCCCAAAAATAAGCACCCGAAGGTCCCGTCCCCGAGTTAGTCCGCCGCAAAAATGCCCAAAAAATGGGTGGGCTATAGCCTTGGGGGGAGGGGCTGGTCAAGTTCGTCCGCCGGACTCGGAATGGGGCGAGACTTTGCGAACGCCCTCCGTGTACCAAAAGTAGGCCGGGGGCACGGCCGCGCCCAAAAATAAGTGCCCAAAGGTCCCGTCCCCAAGTTCGTCCGCCGCAAAAATGCCGAAAAAACGGGTGGGCTATAGCCTTGGGGGGAGGGGCTAGCCAAGTACGTCCGCTGGACTCGGAATGGGGCGAGACTTTGCGAGCGCCCTCCGTGTGTAAAAAATAGGCTACGGGCACAGCTGCGCCAAAAAATAAGCACCTGAAGGTCCCGTCCCCAAGTTCGTCCGCCGCAAACATGCCCAAAAAACGGGTGGGCTATAGCCTTAGGGGGAGGGGCTGGCCAACTTCGTCCACCGGACTCAGAATGGGGCGAGACTTTGCGAGCACCCTCCGTATACCAAAAATAGGCCGCGGGCACAGCCGCGCCCAAAAATAAGCCCCCGAAGGCCCCGTCCCCAAGTTCGTCGGCCGCAAAAATGCCCAAAAAACGGGTGGGCTATAGCCTTTGGGGGAGGGGCTGGCCAACTTCGTCCGCCGGACTCGGAATGGGGCGAGACTTTGCGAGCGCCCTCCGTGTGCAAAAAATAGGCCGCGGGCACAGCCGCGCCAAAAAATAAGCACCCGAAGGTCCCGTCCCCAAGTTCGTCGGCCGCAAAAATGCCCAAAAAACGGGTGGGCTATAGCCTTTGGGGGAGGGGCTGGCCCACGTCGTCCGCCGGACTCGGAATGGGGCGAGACTTTACGAGCGCCCTCCGTGTGCAAAAAATAGGCCGCGGGCACAGCCGCGCCAAAAAATAAGCACCCGAAGGTCTCGTCCCCAAGTTCGTCGGCCGCAAAAATGCCCAAAAAACGGGTGGGCTATAGCCTTTGGGGGAGGGGCTAGCCAAGTTCGTCCGCCGGAATCGGAATGGGGCGATACTTTGCGAGCGCCCTCCGTGTGCAAAAAATAGGCTACGGGCACAGCTGAACCAAAAAATAAGCACCCGAAGGTCCCGTCCCCAAGTTCGTCCGCCGCAAAAATGCCCAAAAAACGGGTGGGCTCTTGCCTTGGGGGGAGGAGCTGGCCAACTTCGTCCGCCGCACTCGGAATGGGGCGAGACTTTACGAGCATCCTCCGTGTGCCCAAAATAGGCCGCGGGTACAGCCGCGCCAAAAAATAAGTGCCCGAAGGTCCCGTCCGCAAGTTTGTCCGCCGCAAAAATGCCCAAAAAACGGGTGGGCTATAGCCTTGGGGGGAGGGGCTGGCCAAGTTCGTCCGCCGGACTCGGAATGGGGGGAGACTTTGCGAACGCCCTCCGTGTGCCAAAAATAGGCCGCGTGTACAGCCGCGCCAAAAAATAAGCCCCCGAAGGTCCCATCCCCAAGTTCGTCCGCTGCAAAAATGCCCAAAGAACGGGTGGGCTATAGCCTTGGGGGGAGGGGCTGGCCAACTTCGTCCGCCGGACTTGGAATGGGGCGAGACTTTGCGAGCGCCCTCCGCGTGCCAAAAATAGGCCACGGGCACAGCCGCGCCCAAAAATAAGCCCCCGAAGCTCCCGTCCCCAAGTTTGTCGAACACAATAATGGCCAAAAAACGGGTGGGCTATAGCCTTGGGGGGAGGGGCTGGCCAACTTCGTCCGCCGGACTCAGAATGGGGCGAGACTCTGCGAGCGCCCTCCGTGTGCCAAAAATAGGCCGTGGGTACAGCCGCGTCCAAAAATAAGCCCCCGAAGGTCCCGTCCCCAAGTTCGTCCGCCGCAAAAATACCATAAAAACGGGTGGGCTATAGCCTTGGGGGGAGGGGCTGGCCAACTTCGTCCGCCGGGCTTGGAATGCGACGAGACTTTACGAGCGCCCTCCGTGTGCCAAAAATAGGCCGCGGGCACAGCCGGGCCCAAAAATAAGCCCCAGAAGGTCCCGTCCCCAAGTTCGTCCGCCGCAAAAATGCCCAAAAAACGGGTGGGCTATAGACTTGGGGGGAGGGGCTGGCCAACTTCGTCCGCCGGACTCGGAATGGGGCGAGACTCTGCGAGCGCCCTCCGGGTGCCAAAAATTGACCGCGGACACAGCCGCGCCCAAAAATAAGCCCCCGAAGGTCCCGTCCCCAAGTTCTTCCGCCGCTAAAATGCCCAAAAAACGGGTGGGCTATAGCCTTGGGGGGAGGGGCTGGCCAACTTCGTCCGCCGGACTCGGAATGGGGCGAGACTTTGGGAGCGCCCTCCGTGTGACAAAAATAGGCCACGGGCACAGCCGCACCGAAAAATAATCCCCCGAAGGTCCCGTCCCCAAGTTCGTCCACCGCAAAAATGCCCAAAAAGCGGGTGGGCTATAGCCTTGGGGGGAGGGGCTGGCCCACTTCGTCCGCCGGACTCGGAATGGGACGAGACTTTGCGAGCGGCCTCCGTGTGCCAAAAATAAGCCGCGGGCACAGCCACGCCCAAAAATAAGCCCCCAAAGGTCCCGTCCCCAAGTTCATCCGCCGCAAAAATGCCCAAAAAACGGGTGGGCTATAGCCTTGGGGGGAGGGGCTGGCCAACTTCGTCCGCCGGACTTGGAATGGGGCGAGACATTGCGAGCGCCCTCCGTGTGCAAAAAATAGGCCGAGGACGCAGCTCCGGCCAAAAATAAGCCCCCGAAGGTCCCGTCCCCAAGTTCGTCCGCCGCAAAAATGCCCAAAAAACGGGTGGGCTATAGCCTTGGGGGGAGGGGCTGGCCAACTTCGTCCGCTGGACTCGGAATGGGGCGAGACTTTGCGAGCGCCCTTCGTGTGCCAAAAATAGGCCACGGACACAGCCGCGCCCAAAAATAAGCCCCCGAAGATCCCGACCCCAAGTCCGTCCGCCGCAAAAATGCCCAAAAAACGGGTGGGATATAGGCTTGGGGGGAGGGGCTGGCCAACTTCGTCCGCCGGACTCGGAATAGGGCGAGACTTTGCGAGCGCCCTCCATGTGGCAAAAATAGGCCGCGGACACAGCCGCGCCCAAAAATAAGCCCCCGAAGGTCCCGTCCCCAAGTTCGTCCGCAGCAAAAATGCCCAAAAAACGGGTGGGCTATAGACTTGGGGGGAGGGGCTGGCCAACATCGTCCGCCGGACTCGGAATGGGGCGAGACTTTGCGAGCTCACTCCGTGTGCCAAAAATAGGCCGTAGGCACACCCGCGCCCAAAAATAAGCCCCCGAAGGTGCCGTCTCGATGTTCGTCCGACGCAAAAATGCCCAAAAAATGGGTGGGCTATAGCCTTGGGTGGAGGGGCTGGCCAACTTCGTCCGCCGGACTCGGAATGGGGCGAGACTTTGCGAGCGCCCTCCGTGTACCAAAAATAGGCCGCGGACACAGCCGCCCCCAAAAATAAGCCCCCGAAGGTCCCATCCCCAAGTTCGTCCGCCGCAAAAATTCCCAAAAAACGGGTGGGCTATAGCCTTGGGGGGAGGGGCTGGCCAACTTCGTCCGCCGGACTCGGAATGGGGCGAGACTTTGCGAGCGCTCTCCGTGTGCCAAAAATAAGCCGCGGCCACAGCCGCGCCCAAAAATAAGCCACCGAAGGTCCCGTCCCCAAGTTCGTCCGCCGCAAAAAAGCCCAAAAAACGGGTGGGCTATAGCCTTGGGGGGAGGGGCTGGCCAACTTCGTCCGCCGGACTCGGAATGGGGCGAGACTTTGCGAGCGCCCTCCGTGTGACAAAAATAGGCCACGGGCACAGCCGCGCCCAAAAATAAGCCCCCGAAGGTCCCGTCCCCAAGTTCGTCCGCCGCAAAAATGCCCAAAAAACGGGTGGGCTATAGCCTTGGGGGGAGGGGCTGCTCAACTTCGTCCGCCGGACTCGGAATGGGGCGAGACTTTGCGAGCGCCCTCCGTGTGCCAAAAATAGGCTGCGGGCACAGCCGCGCCCAAAAATAAGCCCCCGAAGGTCCCGACCCCAAGTCCGTCCACCGCAAAAATGCCCAAAAAACTGGTGGGAAATAGGCTTGGGGGGAGGGGCCCACTCGCCCGGACTCGGAATGGGACGAGACTTTACGAGTGCACTCCGTGTGCCAAATATAGGCCGCGGGGACAGCCGCACCCAAAAATAAGCCCCTGAAGGTCCCGTCCCCAAGTTCATCCGCCACAAAAATGCCCAAGAAACGGGTGGGCTATAGCCTTGGGGGGAGGGGCTGGCCAACTTCGTCCGCCGGACTCGGAATGGGGCGAGACGTTGCGAGCGCCCTCCGTGTGCAAAAAATAGGCCGCGGACGCAGCTATGACCAAAAATAAGCCCCCGAAGGTCCCGTCCCCAAGTTCGTCCGCCTCAAAAATGCCCAAAAAACGGGTGGGCTATAGCCTTGGGGGGAGGGGCTGCTCAACTTCGTCCGCCGGACTCGGAATGGGGCGAGACTTTGCGAGCGCCCTCCGTGTGCCAAAAATAGGCTGCGGGCACAGCCGCGCCTAAAAATAAGCCCCCGAAGGTCCCGACCCCAAGTCCGTCCACCGCAAAAATGCCCAAAAAACGGGTGGGAAATAGGCTTGGGGGGAGGGGCTGGCCTACTTCGTCTGCCGGACTCGGAATGGGTCGAGACTTTGTGAGCCCCCTCCGTGTGCAAAAAATAGGCCGCGGACGCAGCTACGATCAAAAATAAGCCCCCGAAGGTCCCGTCCCCAAGTTCGTCCGCCGCAAAAATGCCCAAAAAACGGGTGGGCTATAGCCTTGGGGGGAGGGGCTGGCCGACTTCGTCCGCCGGACTCGGAATGGGTCGAGATTTTGTAAGCGCCCTCCGTGTGCCAAAAATAGGCCGTGGACGTACCCAAAAATAAGCCCCCGAAGGTCCCCTCCCCAAGTTCATCCGCCGCAAAAATGCCCAAAAAACGGGTGGGCTATAGCCTTGGGTGGAGGGGCTGGCCAACTTCGTCCGCCGGACTCGGAATGGGGCGAGACTTTGCGAGCGCCCTCCGTGTACCAAAAATAGGCCGCGGACACAGCCGCCCCCAAAAATAAGCCCCCGAAGGTCCCATCCCCAAGTTCGTCCGCCGCAAAAATTCCCAAAAAACGGGTGGGCTATAGCCTTGGGGGAGGGGCTGGCCACGGACTCGGAATGGGGCGAGACTTTGCGAGCGCTCTCCGTGTTCCAAAAATATGCCGCGGCCACAGCCGCGCCCAAAAATAAGCCACCGAAGGTCCCGTCCCCAAGTTCGTCCGCCGCAAAAAAGCCCAAAAAACGGGTGGGCTATAGCCTTGGGGAGGGGGCTGGCCCACTTCGTCCGCCGGACTCGGAATGGGGCGAGACTTTGCGAGCGCCCTCCGTGTGACAAAAATAGGCCACGGGCACAGCCGCGCCCAAAAATAAGCCCCCGAAGGTCCCGTCCCCAAGTTCGTCCGCCGCAAAAATGCCCAAAAAACGGGTGGGCTATAGCCTTGGGGGGAGGGGCTGCTCAACTTCGTCCGCCGGACTCGGAATGGGGCGAGACTTTGCGAGCGCCCTCCGTGTGCCAAAAATAGGCTGCGGGCACAGCCGCGCCCAAAAATAAGCCCCCGAAGGTCCCGACCCCAAGTCCGTCCACCGCAAAAATGCCCAAAAAACTGGTGGGAAATAGGCTTGGGGGGAGGGGCCGGCCCACTTCGTCCGCCGGACTCGGAATGGGACGAGACTTTACGAGTGCACTCCGTGTGCCAAATATAGGCCGCGGGGACAGCCGCACCCAAAAATAAGCCCCTGAAGGTCCCGTCCCCAAGTTCATCCGCCACAAAAATGCCCAAGAAACGGGTGGGCTATAGCCTTGGGGGGAGGGGCTGGCCAACTTCGTCCGCCGGACTCGGAATGGGGCGAGACGTTGCGAGCGCCCTCCGTGTGCAAAAAATAGGCCGCGGACGCAGCTATGACCAAAAATAAGCCCCCGAAGGTCCCGTCCCCAAGTTCGTCCGCCTCAAAAATGCCCAAAAAACGGGTGGGCTATAGCCTTGGGGGGAGGGGCTGCTCAATCCGCCGGACTCGGAATGGGGCGAGACTGCAGCGCACTCCGTGTGCCAAAAATAGGCTGCGGGCTCAGCCGCGCCTAAAAATAAGCCCCCGAAGGTCCCGACCCCAAGTCCGTCCACCGCAAAAATGCCCAAAAAACGGGTGGGAAATAGGCTTGGGGGGAGGGGCTGGCCTACTTCGTCTGCCGGACTCGGAATGGGTCGAGACTTTGTGAGCCCCCTCCGTGTGCAAAAAATAGGCCGCGGACGCAGCTACGATCAAAAATAAGCCCCCGAAGGTCCCGTCCCCAAGTTCGTCCGCCGCAAAAATGCCCAAAAAACGGGTGGGCTATAGCCTTGGGGGGAGGGGCTGGCCGACTTCGTCCGCCGGACTCGGAATGGGTCGAGATTTTGTAAGCGCCCTCCGTGTGCCAAAAATAGGCCGTGGAAACAGCCGTACCCAAAAATAAGCCCCCGAAGGTCCCCTCCCCAAGTTCATCCGCCGCAAAAATGCCCAAAAAACGGGTGGGCTATAGCCTTGGGCGGAGGGGCTGGCCAACTTCGTCCGCCGGACTCGGAATGGGGCGAGACGTTGCGAGCGCCCTCCGTGTGCAAAAAATAGGCCGTGGACGCAGCTCCGCCCAAAAATAAGCCCCCGAAGGTCCCGTCCCCAAGTTAGTCCGCCGCAAAAATGCCCAAAAAACGGGTGGGCTATAGCCTTGGGGGGAGTGGCTGGCCAACTTCGTCCGCCGGACTCGGAATGGGGCGAAACTTTGCGAGCGGCCTCCGTGTGCCAAAAATAAGCCGCGGGCACAGCCACGCCCAAAAATAAGCCCCCGAAAGTCCCGTCCCCAAGTTCGTCCGCCGCAAAAATGCCCGAAAAATGGGTGGGCTATAGCCTTAGGGGGAGGGCCTGGCCAACTTCGTCCGCCGGACTCGGAATGGGGAGCGACTTTGCGAGTGCCCTCCGTGTGCCAAAAATAGGCCGCGGGCACAGCCGCGCCCAAAAATAAGCCCCCGTATGTCCCGTCCCCAATTTCGTCCGCCGCAAAAATGCCCAAAAAATGGGTGTGCTATAGCCTTGGGGGGAGGGGCTGGCCAACTTCGTCCGACGGACTCGGAATGGGGCGAGACTTTGCGAGCGCCCTCCGTGTGCCAAAAATAGGCCGTAGGCACAGCCGCGCCCAAAAATAAGGCCCCGAAGGTCCCGTCCCCAAGTTCGTCCGACGCAAAAATGCCCATAAAACGGGTGGGCTATAGCCTTGGGGGGAGGGGCTGGCCAACTTCGTCCGCCGGACTCGGAATGGGGCGAGACTTTGCGAGCGCCCTCCGTGTGCCAAAAATAGGCCGCGGGCACAGCCACGCCCAAAAATAAGCCCCCAAAGGTACCATCCCCAAGTTCGTCCGCCGCAAAAATGCCCAAAAAACGGTCGGCTATAGCCTTGGGGGGAGGGCCGGCCCACGTCCGCCGGACTCGGAATGGGGACGAGACTTTACGAGTGCACTCCGTGTGCCAAATATAGGCGCGGGACAGCCGCGCCCAAAAATAAGCCCCTGAAGGTCCCGTCCCCAAGTCCATCCGCCACAAAATGCCCAAAAGCGGGTGGGCTATAGCCTTGGGGAGGGGCTGGCCAACTTCGTCCGCCGGACTCGGAATGGGGCGAGACGCGTTGCAGCGCCCTCCGTGTGCAAAAATAGGCCGTGACGCAGCTACGACCAAAAATAAGCCCCGAAGGTCCCGTCCCCAAGTTCGTCCGCCGCAAAATGCCCAAAAGCGGGTGGGTTATAGCCTTGGGGAGGGCTGCTCAACTTCGTCCGCCGGACTCGGAATGGGGCGAGACTTTGCAGCGCCCTCTGTGTGCCAAAAATAGGCTGCGGCACAGCCGCGCCCAAAAATAAGCCCCCGAAGGTCCCCCCAAGTCGGTCCACCGCAAAAATGCGCGAAAGACGGGTGGGAAATAGGCTTGGGGGGAGGGGCTGGCCTACTTCGTCCGCCGGACTCGGAATGGGTCGAGACTTTGCGAGCCCCCTCCGTGTGCCAAAAATAGGCCGTGGAAACAGGCGCGTCCAAAAATAAGCCCCCGAAGGTCCCCTCCCCAAGTTCGTCCGCCGCAAAAATACCCAAAAAATGGGTGGGCTATAGCCTTGGGGGGAGGGGCTGGCCAACTTCATCCGCCGGACTCGGAATGGGACGAGATTTTGCGAGTGGCCTCCGTGTGCCAAAAATAGGGCGCGGGCACAGCCGTAACCAAAAATAAGCTCCCGAAGGTCCCGTCCCCAAGTTCGTCCGCAGCAAAAATGCCCAAAAAACGGGTGGGCTACAGCCTTTGGCGGAGGGTTGGCCAACTTCGTCCCCCGGACTCAGAATGGGGCGAGACTTTGCGAGCGCCCTCCGTGTGCCAAAAATAGGCCGCGACTACAGCGGCGCCCAAAAATAAGCTCCCGAAGGTCCCGTCCCCAGGTTCTTCCGCCGCAAAAATGCCCAAAAAACGGGTGGGCTATACCCTTGGGGGGAGGGGCTGGCCACCTTCGTCCGCTGGACTCAGAATGGGGCGAGACTTTGCGAGCGCCCTCCGTGTGCCAAAAATAGGCCGCGCGGACAGCCGCGCCCAAAAATAAGGTCCCGAAGGTCCCGTCCCCAGGTTCGTCCGCCGTAAAAATGCCCAAAAAACGGGTGGGCTATAGCGTTGGGGGGAGGGGCTGCCCACCTTCGTCCGCCGGACTCAGAATGGGGCGAGACTTTGCGAGCAGCCTCCGTGTGCCAAAAATAGGCCGCGGGCACTGCCGCACCCAAAAATAAGCCCCCTAAGGTCCCGTCCTCAAGTTAGTCGCCTCAAAAATGCCCAAAAAATGGGTGAGCTATAGCCTTGGGGGGAGGGGCAGGCCAACTTCGTCCGCCGGACTCGGAATGGGGCGAGACTTTGCGAGCGCCCTCCGTGTGCCAAAAATAGGCCGCAGACACAGCCGCGCCCAAAAATAAGCCCCCGAAGTTCCCGTCCCCAAGTTCGTCCGCCGCAAAAATGCCCAAAAAACGGGTGGGCTATAGCCTTGGGGGGAGGGGCTGGCCACCTTCGTCCGCCGAACTCGGAATGGGGAGAGACTTTGCGAGCGCCCTCCGTGTGCCAAAAGTAGGCCGCGCGCACAGCCGCGCCCAAAAATAAGCTCCCGAAGGTCCCGTCCCCAAGTTCATCTGCCGCAAAAATGCCCAAAAAACGGGTGGGCTACAGCCTTTGGGGGAGGGCTGGCCAACTTCGTCCCCCGGACTCGGAATGGGGCGAGACGTTGCGAGCGCCCTCCGTGCGCCAAAAATAGGCCGCGACCACAGCCGCGCCCAAAAATAAGCCCCCGAAGGTCCCGTCCCCAAGTTCGTCCGTAAAATGCCCAAAAAGCGGGTGGGCTATAGCCTTGGGGAGGGCTGGCCAATCCGCCGGACTCGGAATGTGGCGAGACTTTGCGAGCGCCCTCCGTGTGCCAAAAGTAGGCCGCGGGCACAGCCGTGCATAAAAATAAGCCCACGAAGGACCCGTCCCCAACTTCGTCCGCCGCAAAAATGCCCAAAAAACGGGTGGGCTATAGCCTTGGGGGGAGGGGCAGGCCAACTTCGTCCGCCGGACTCGGAATGGGGTGAGACTTTGCGAGCGCCCTCCGTGTGCCAAAAATAGGCCGCAGGCACAGCTACGCCCAAAAATCAGCCCCCGAAGGTCCCGTCCCCAAGTTCATCCGCCGCAAAAATGCACAAAAAACGGGTGGGCTATAGCCTTTGGTGGAGGGGCTGGCCAACTTCGTCCCCCGGACTCGGAATGGGGCGAGACTTTGCGAGCACCCTCCGTGTGCCAAAAGTAGGCCGCGGGCACAGCCGCGCCCAAAAATAAGCCCCCGATTGTCCCGTCCCCAACTTCGTCTGCCGCAAAAATGCCCAAAAAACGGGTGGGCTACAGCCTTTGGGGGAGGGCTGGCCAACTTCGTCCCCCGGACTCGGAATTGGGCGAGACGTTGCGAGCGCCCTCCGTGCGCCAAAAATAGGCCGCGACCACAGCCGCGCCCAAAAATAAGCCCCCGAAGGTCCCGTCCCCAAGTTCGTCCACCGCAAAAATGCCCAAAAAACGGGTGGGCTATAGCCTTGGGGGGAGGGGCTGGCCACCTTCGTCCGCCGAACTCGGAATGGGGCGAGACTTTACGAGCGCCCTCCGTGTGCCAAAAATAGGCCGCGCGCACAGCCGCGCCCAAAAATAGGCTCCCGAAGGTCCCGTCCCCAAGTTTCGCCCCGCAAAATGCCCAAAAAACGGGTGGGCTACAGCCTTTGGGGGAGGGCTGGCCAACTTCGTCCCCCGGACTCGGAATGGGGCGAGACGTTGCGAGCACCCTCCGTGCGCCAAAAATAGGCCGTGACCACAGCCGCGCCCAAAAATAAGCCCCCGAAGGTCCCGTCCCCAAGTTCGTCCGCCGCAAAAATGCCCAAAAAACGGGTTGGCTATAGCCTTGGGGGGAGGGGCTGGCCAACTTCGTCCGCCGGACTCGGAATGTGGCGAGACTTTGCGAGCGCCCTCCGTGTGCCAAAAGTAGGCCGCGGGCACAGCCGTGCCCAAAAATAAGCCCACGAAGGTCCCGCCCAACCGTCCGCCGCACAAATGCCCAAAAAGGCACCTTTGGGGTTGGGCTGGCCAACTTCGTCCCACGGACTCGGAATGGGGCGAGACTTTGCGAGCGCCCTCCGTGTGCCAAAAATAGGCCGCGACTACAGTCGCGCCTAAAAATAAGCCCCCGAAGGTCCCGTCCCTAAGTTCGTCCGCAGCAAAAATGCCCAAAAAACGGGTGGGCTATACCCTTGGGGAGGGCTGGCCACCCGCTGGACTCGAGAATGGGGCGAGACTTGCGGCGCCCTCCGTGTAGGCGCGCGGTCAGCCGCGCCCAAAAATAAGCTCCCGAAGGTCCCGTCCCCAGGTTCGTCCGCCGCAAAAATGCCCAAAAAACGGGTGGGCTATAGCGTTGGGGGGAGGGGCTGCCCAACTTCGTCCGCCGGACTCAGAATGGGACGAGACTTTGTGAGCGCCCTCCGTGCGCCAAAAATAGGCCTCGACCACAGCCGCACCCAAAAATAAGCCCCCGAAGGTCCCGTCCCCAAGTTCGTCCGCCGCAAAAATGCCCAAAAAACAGGTGGGCTATAGCCTTGGGGGGAGGGGCTGGCCAACTTCGTCCGCCGGACTCGGAATGTGGCGAGACTTTGCGAGCGCCCTCCGTGTGCCAAAAGTAGGCTACGGGCACAGCCGTGCCCAAAAATAAGCCCACGAAGGTCCCGTCCCCAACTTCGTCCGCCGCAAAAATGCCCAAAAAACGGGTGGGCTATAATCTTGGGGGGAGGGGCAGGCCAACTTCGTCCGCCGGACTCGGAATGGGGCGAGACTTTGCGAGCGCCCTCCGTGTGCCAAAAATAGGCCGCAGGCACAGCCGCGCCCAAAAATCAGCCCCCGAAGGTCCCGTCCCCAAGTTCATCCGCCGCAAAAATGCACAAAAAACGGGTGGGCTATAGCCTTTGGTGGAGGGGCTGGCCAACTTCGTCCCCCGGACTCGGAATGGGGCGAGACTTTGCGAGCACCCTCCGTGTGCCAAAAATAGGCCGCGACCACAGCCGCGCCCAAAAATAAGACCACGATTGTCCCGTCCCCAACCGTCGCAAAATGCCCAAAGAACGGGTGGGCTACAGCCTTTGGGGGAGGGCTGGCCAACTTCGTCCCCCGGACTCGGAATGTGGCGAGACGTTGCGAGCGCCCTCCGTGTGCCAAAAATAGGGTGCGACCACAGCCGCGCCCAAAAATAAGCCCCCGAAGGTCCCGTCCCCAAGCTCGTCCGCCGCAAAAATGCCCAAAAAACGGGTGGGCTATACCCTTGGGGGGAGGGGCTGGCCACCTTCGTCCGCTGGACTCAGAATGGGGCGAGACTTTGCGAACGCCCTCCGTGTGCCAAAAATAGGCCGCGCGGACAGCCGCGCCCAAAAATAAGCTCCCGAAGGTCCCGTCCCCAGGTTCGTCCGCCGCAAAAATGCCCAAAAAACGGGTGGGCTATAGCGTTGGGGGGAGGGGCTGCCCAACTTCGTCCGCCGGACTCAGAATGGTTCGAGACTTTGCGAGCGGCCTCCGTGTGCCAAAAATAGGCTGCGGGGACTGCCGCGCCAAAAAATAAGCCCCCGAAGGTCCCGTCCCCAAGTTCGTCCGCCGCAAAAATGCCCAAAAAATGGGTGAGCTATAGCCTTGGGGGGAGGTGCAGGCCAACTTCGTCCGCCGGACCCGGAATGGGGCGAGACTTTGCGAGCGCCCTCCGTGTGCCAAAAATTGGCCGTAGGCACAGCCGCGCCCAAAAATAAGCCCCCGAAGGTCCCGTCCCCAAGTTCCTCCGCCGCAAAAAAGCCAAAAAAACGGGTGGGCTATAGCCTTGGGGAGGCTGGCCAACAATCCGCGGACTCGGAATGGGGTGAGACTTTGCGAGCACCCTCAGTGTGCCCATAATAGGCTGCGGGCACAGCCGCGCCCAAAAATAAGCCCCCGAAGGTCCCGTCCCCAAGTTCCTCCGCCGCAAAAATGCCAAAAAAACGGGTGGGCTATAGCCTTGGGGGGAGGGGCTGGCCAACTTCGTCCCCCGGACTCGGAATGGGGCGAGACTTTGCGAGCGGCCTCCGTGTGCCAAAAATAGGCCGCGACCACAGCCGCGCCCAAAAATAAGCCCCCGTCCCCAAGTTCGTCCGCCGCAAAAATGCCCAAAAAACGGGTGGGCTATACCCTTGGGGGGAGGGGCTGGCCACCTTCGTCCGCTGGACTCAGAATGGGGCGAGACTTTGTGAGGGCCCTCTGTGTGCCAAAATAGGCCGCGCGGACAGCCGCGCCCAAAAATAAGCTCCCGAAGGTCCCGTCCCCAGGTTCGTCCGCTGCAAAAATGCCCAAAAAACGGGTGGGCTATAGCGTTGGGGGGAGGGGCTGCCCAACTTCGTCCCCCGGACTCAGAATGGGGCGAGACTTTGCGAGCGGCCTCCGTGTGCCAAAAATAGGCCGCGGGCACTGCCGCGCCCAAAAATAAGTTCCCGAAGGTCCCATCCCCAACTTCGTCCACCGCAAAAATGCCCAAAAAATGGGTGAGCTATAGCCTTGGGGGGAGGGGCAGGCCAACTTCGTTCGCCGGACTCGGAATGGGGCGAGACTTTGCGAGCGCACTCCGTGTGCCAAAAATAGGCCGCAGGCACAGCCGCGCCCAAAAATAAGCCCCCGAAGGTCCCGTCCCCAAGTTCATCCGCCGCAAAAATGCCCAAAAAACGGGTGGGCTATAGCCTTTGGGGGAGGGGCTGGCCAACTTCGTCCCCCGGACTCGGAATGGGGCGAGACTTTGCGAGCACCCTCCGTGTACCAAAAATATGCCGCGACCACAGCCGCGCCCAAAAATAAGCCCCCGATTGTCCCGTCCCCCAGTTCGTCCGCCGCAAAAATGCCCAAAAAACGGGTGGGCTACAGCCTTTGGGGGAGGGCTGGCCAACTTCGTCCCCCGGACTCGGAATGGGGCGAGTCGTTGCGAGTGCCCTCCGTGCGCCAAAAATAGGCCGCGACCACAGCCGCGCCTAAAAATAAGCCCCCGAAGGTCCCGTCCCCAAGTTCGTCCGCCGCAAAAATGCCCAAAAAACGGGTGGGCTATAGCCTTGGGGGGAGGGGCTGGCCACCTTCGTCCGCCGGACTCGGAATGGGGCGAGACTTTGTGAGCGCCCTCCGTGTGCCAAAAATAGGCCGTGCGCACAGTCGCACCCAAAAATAAGCTCCCGAAGGCCCCGTCCCGAAGTTCGTCCGCCGCAAAAATGCCCAAAAAACGGGTGGGCTATAGCCTTGGGGGGAGGGGCTGCCCAACTTCGTCCGCCGGACTCAGAATGGGGCGAGACTTTGCGAGCGGCCTCCGTGTGCCAAAAATAGGCCGCGCGCACAGCCGCGCCCAAAAATAAGCCCCAGAAGGTCCCGTCCCCAAGTTCATCCGCCGCAAAAATGCCCAAAAAACGGGTGAGCTATAGCCTTGGGGGGAGGGGCAGGCCAACTTCGTCCGCCGGACTCGGAATGGGGTGAGACTTTGCGAGCGCCCTCCGTTTGCCAAAAATAGGCCGCAGGCACAGCCGTACCCAAAAATAAGCCCCCGAAGGTCCCGTCCCCAAGTTCGTCCGCCGCAAAAATGCCCAAAAAATGGGTGGGCTATAGCCTTTGGGGGAGGGGCTGGCCAACTTCGTCCCCCGGACTCGGAATTGGACGAGACTTTGCAAGCACCCTCCGTGTGCCAAAAATAAGCCGCGACCACAGCCGCGCCCAAAAATAAGCCCCCGAAGGTCCAGTCCCCAAGTTCGTCCGCGGCAAAAATGCCCAAAAAACGGGTGGGCTGTAGCCTTGGGGGGAGGGGCTGGCCACCTTCGTCCGCCGGACTCGGAATGGGGCGACACTTTACGAGCGCCCTCCGTGTGCCAAAAGTACGCCGCGGGCACAGCCGCGCCCAAAAATAAGCTCCCGAAGGTCCCGTCCCCAAGTTCGTCCGCCGCAAAAAAGCCCAAAAAACGGGTGGGCTATAGCCTTGGGGGGAGGGGCAGGCCAACTTCGTCCGCCGGACTCGGAATGGGGTGAGACTTTGCGAGCGCCCTCAGTGTGCCAAAAATAGGCCGCGGACACAGCCGCGCCCAAAAATAAGCCCCCGAAGGTCCCGTCCCCAAGTTCGTCCGCCGCAAAAATGCCGAAAAAACGGGTGGGCTATAGCCTTGGGGGGAGGGGCTGGCCAACTTCGTCCGCCGGACTCGGAATGGGGTGAGACTTTGCGAGCGCCCTCAGTGTGCCCATAATAGGCTGCGGGCACAGCCGCGGCCAAAAATAAGCCCCTGAAGGTCCCGTCCCCAAGTTCCTCCGCCGCAAAAATGCCAAAAAAACGGGTGGGCTATAGCCTTGGGGGTAGGGGCTGGCCAACTTCGTCCGCCGGACTAGGAATGGGGTGAGACTTTGCGAGCGGCCTCCGTGTGCCGAAAATAGGCTGCGGACACAGCTTGGCCCAAAAATAAGCCCCCGAAGGTCCCGTCCCCAAGTTCGTCCGCCGCAAAAATGCCCAAAAAACGGGTGATCTATAGCCTTGGGTGGAGGGGCTGGCCAACTTCGTCCGCCGGACTCGGAATGGGGCGAGACTTTGCAAGCTGCCTCCGTGTATCAAAAATAGGCCATGGGCACAGCCGTACCCAAAAATAAGCCACCGAAGGTCCCGTCCCCAAGTTCATCCGTAAAAATGCCCAAAAACAGTGGCTATAGCCTTGGGGGAGGGCAGGCCAACCCGTCCCGCGGACTCGGAATGGGGCGAGACTTTGCGGCGCCCTCCGTGTGCCAAAATAGGCAGCGGGCACAGCCGTGCACAAAAATAAGCCCCGAAGGTCCCGTCCCCAACTCGTCCGCCGCAAAATGCCTAAAAACGGGTGGGCTATAGCCTTGGGGGAGGGCTGGCCAACTCGTCCATGGACTCGGAATGGGACAAGATTTTGCGAGTGGCCTCCGTGTGCCAGAAATAGGGCGCGGGCACAGCCGTAACCAAAAATAAGCCCCCGAAGGTCCCGTCCCCAAGTTCGTCCGCCGCAAAAATGCCCAAAAAATGGGTGAGCTATAGCCTTGGGGGGAGGGGCAGGCCAACTTCGTTCGCCGGACTCGGAATGGGGCGAGACTTTGCGAGCGCACTCCGTGTGCCAAAAATAGGCCACGCGGACAGCCGCGCCCAAAATAAGCTCCCGAAGGTCCCGTCCCCAGGTTCGTCCGCCGCAAAAATGCCCAAAAAACGGGTGGGCTATAGCGTTGGGGGGAGGGGCTGCCCAACTTCGTCCGCCGGACTCAGAATGGGGCGAGACTTTGCGAGCACCCTCCGTGTGCCAAAAATAGGCCACAGGCACAGCCGTGCACAAAAATAAGCCCCCGAAGGTCCCGTCCCCAAGTTCGTCCGCCGCAAAAATGCCCAAAAAACGGGTGGGCTATAGCCTTGGGGGAGGGAGCCAACTCGTCCGCCCGGACTCGAATGGGGTGAGACTTTGGGAGCACCCTCCGTGTGCCAAAAATAGGCCTCTGGCACTGCCGTCCCCAAAAATAAGCCCCCGAAGGTCCCGTCCCCAAGTTCGTCCGCCGCAAAAATGCCCAAAAAACGGGTGGGCTATAGCCTTGGGGGGAGGGGCTGGCCCACTTCGTCTGCCGGACTCGGAATGGGGTGAGAGTTTGCGAGCGCCCTCAGTGTGCCAAAAATAGGCCACAGGCACAGCCGTGCACAAAAATAAGCCCCCGAAGGTCCCGTCCCCAAGTTCGTCCGCCGCAAAAATGCCCAAAAAACGGGTGGGCTATAGGCTTGGGGGGAGGGGCTGGCCAACTTCGTCCGCCGGACTCAGAATGGGGTGAGACTTTGGGAGCGCCCTCCGTGTGCCAAAAATAGGCCGCGGGCACAGCCGTACCCAAAAATAAGCCCCCGAAGGTCCCGTCCCCAAGTTCATCCGCCGCAAAAATGCCCAAAAAACGGGTGGGCTATAGCCTTGGGGGGAAGGGCTGGCCAACTTCGTCCGCCGGACTCGGAATGGGGCGAGACTTTGTAAGCGCCCTCCGTGTGCCGAAAATAGGCCGCGGTCACAGCCACGCCCAAAAATAAGCCCCCGAAGGTCCCGTCCCCAAGTTCGTCCGCCGCAAAAATACCCAAAAAACGGGTGGGCTATAGCCTTGGGGGGAGGGGCTGGCCCACAAATCCGCTCGGACACGGAATGGGGCGAGACTTTGCGAGCGCCCTCCGTGTGCGAAAATAGTCCGTGGGCAAGCTGCACTACCCAAAAATAAGCCCCGAAGGTCCTGTGTGAAGTTCGTCCGCCGTAAAAATGCCTAAAAACGCGTGGCTATAAAGCTCTGGGAGGCTGCACAACTTCGCCGCCGGACTTCGAATGGGGCGACACTTTAGAAGCGGCCTCCGTGTGCCAAAAATAGGCAGCGGGCACAGCCGTACTCCAAAAATAAGTACCCAAGGTCCTGGTCCCCAAGTTCGTCCGCCTTGCAAAATGCCCAAAACACGGGTGGGCTATAGCCTTTGGGGAGGGCTGGCCCACTCGTCCGCCTGGACTCGGAATGGGGTGAGACTTTGCAGTGCCTCCGTGCAGCCGAAAATAGGCATGTGCAAAGCCGCGTGCACACAAAAAATAAGCCCCCAAAGGTCCCGTCCCCAAGTTCGTCCGCCGCAAAATGCCCAAAAACGGGTGGGCTATAGCCTTGGGCGGAGGGGCTGGCCAACTTCGTCCGCCGGACTGGTGAACTGGGGGTGAGACTTTGGGAGCGCCTCGTGTGCCATAAATAGCGGCACAGCCGTACTCCAAAAATAAGTCCCCGAAGGTCCCGTCCCCAAGTTCGTCCGCCAAAATACCCAAAAACGGGTGGGCTATAGCCTTGGGGGAGGGGGCCAACCGTCCGCCGGACTCGGAATGGGGTGAGACTTTGCAGCGCCCTCAGTGTGCAAAACTAGGCTGCGGCACAGCGCGCCCAAAAATAAGCCCCGAAGGTCCCGCCCCAAGTTCGTCCGCCGCAAAAAATGCCCAAAGACGGGTGGGCTATAGCCTTGGGGAGGGCTGGCCAACTCCGCCGGACTCGGAATGGGGCGAGACTTTCACGACCGCCTCCGTGTGCAAAACAGGCCGCGGACATAGCCGTGCCCAAAAATAAGCCTCGAAGGTCCCGCCCCAAGTTCGTCCGCCGCAAAATGCCTAAAAACGCGGGTGGGCTATAGCCTTGGGGGAGGGGCTGGCTAACTGTCCGCCGGACTCGGAATGGGGCGAGACTTTGCAGCGCCCACCGTGTGCTGGGGCTAGGCCGCGGGCACAGCCGCGCCAAAAAATAAGCCCCTGAAGGTCCCGTCCCCAAGTTCATCCGTCGCAAAAATGCCCAAAAAACGGGTGGGCTATAGCCTTGGGGGGAGGGGCTGGCCGACTTCGTCCGCCGGACTGGGAATGGGGAGAGACTTTGGGAGCGCCATCCGTGTGCCAAAATAGGCCACAGGCACAGCTGCGTACAAAAATAAGCCCCCGAAGGTCCTGGCCCACAAGTTCGTCCGCCGCAAAAATGCCCAAAACGGGTGGGCTATAGCCTTGGGAGGGCTGGCCAACTTCGGGCCCGCCTGGACTCAGAATGGGGTGAGACTTTGGGAGCGCCCTCCGTGTGCCAAAAATAGGCCGCGGGCACAGCCGTACCCAAAAATAAGCCCCCGAAGGTCCCGTCCCCAAGTTTGTCCGCCGCAAAAATGCCCAAAAAAAGGGTGGGCTATAGCCTTGGGGGGAAGGGCTGGCCCACTTCGTCCGCCGGACTCGGAATGGGGCGAGACTTTACGAGCGCCCTCCGTGTGCCTAAAATAGGCCGCGGGCACATTCGCGCCCAAAAATAAGCCCCCGAAGGTCCCGTCCCCAAGTTCGTCCGCCGCAAAAATGCCCAAAAAACGGGTGGGCTATAGCCTTGGGGGGAGGGGCTGGCCGACTTCGTCCGCTGTACTTGGAATGGGGCGAGACTTTGGGAGCGCCCTCCGTGTGCCGAAAATAGGCCACGGGCACAGCCGCGCCCAAAAATAAGCCCCCGAAGGTCCCGTCCCCAAACTCGTCCGCCGCAAAAATGCCCAAAAAACGGGTGGGCTATAGCCTTGGGGGGAGGGGCTGGCCAACTTCGTCCGCCGGATTCTGCAATATCCGTGGGCCTAAAAAGCTATCGGAACAAAATAAGCCCTGGCAAGCGCCCAAATCTAAAAACGGCTATAGCCTTGGGGGAGGGGCTGGCCAACTCGTCCGCCTCGATGGAATGGGCGAGTCTTTCGAGTCGCACCTCGTGTGCCAGCGGGTGCAGCAGTGTCCGCCAAAATAAGCCCCCAAGGCTGTCCTCCCCATGTTTCGTCCGCCGCAAAATGCCCAAAAACGGGTGGGCTATAGCCTTGGGGGAGGGCTGGCCAACTTCGTCCGCTGGACTCGGAATGGTGTGAGACTTTGCGAGCGCCTCCGTGTGCCTGTAATAGGCTGCGTGGCACAGCTGCGCCCAAAATAAGCCCTCGAAGGTCCCGCCCCTCAAGTTCGTCCGCAAAATGCCCAAAAACGGTGGGCTATAGCCTCGGGGGGGGCTGGCCAACTTCGTCCGCCTCGGACCTCGAATGGGGGCGCAGACATTCGAGCAGCGCCTCCGTGGCCAAGGCTACCACGGCACAGCCGCGCCAAAAATAAGCCTCCCGAAGGTCCCATCCCCAAGTTCGTCTCCGAAAATGCCCAAACAAATAGCTCTTGGGGGAGGGGCTGGCCCACTTCTGTCCGCCTGACTTGGAATGGGCGGCCCACTGCCTGGCCGGACTTGAATGCACAGCACTTTGTGAGCCGCGCCTCTGTGGCGGTCCCGTCCCAAGCCTGCCTCCTAACTAAAATGCCCAAAAACTATAGCTTGCGAGGCTGGCCAATCTGGTCCACGACTTGGAATGGGGTGAGTCTTTCGAGTTCACCCCCGTGCCAAAAACGGTGGTAGCAGCCAGCCCCAAAGGGTCCCGGGCCCCAAGTTCTTCCTACTGCAAAATGCACAAAAACGGGTGGGCTATAGCCTTGGGGAGGGGCCTAACTCGGTCCGGACTCTGGAATGGGGCGAGACTTTGCAGCGCCCTCCGTGAAAGTGGCCAGGTCGCGGCACAGTCCAAAAATAAGCCCCCTGAAAGGTCCCCCCCAAGTACGTCCGCCGCAAAATGCCCAATAACATGGGTGGGCTATAGCCTTGGGGGAGGGGGCTGGCCAACTCATCCGCCGGACTCGGAATGGGGCGAGTCTTACGAGGGCCTCGTGTGTTAGGCGCTGCGGCGCAGCCGCCCAAAATAAGCCCCCAAGGTCCGCCCCAAGTTCTTCCGCCGCAAAATGCACAAAACGGGTGGGCTATAGCTCGGGGAGGGCCTTCGTCCGCTCGGACTCGGAATGGGGCGAGCCTTGCAGC
The DNA here is from genome assembly GCA_030449895.1 of Citrus mangshanensis. Lineage (NCBI taxonomy): Eukaryota > Viridiplantae > Streptophyta > Magnoliopsida > Sapindales > Rutaceae > Citrus > Citrus mangshanensis. The sequence goes on along the minus strand of JASUUJ010000120.1, from coordinate 297,202 downwards.
GCCTCCGTGCAGTGGCCAGGCCGCTGGCACAGCGCGCCAAAAATAAGCCCTGAAAGGTCCCCTCCCAAGTACGTCCGCCGCAAAATGCCCAATAAATGGGTGGGCTATAGCCTGGGGGAGGGGCTGGCCAACTCGTCCGCCTGACTCGGAATGGGGCGAAGTCTTTACGAGGCCCTCGTGTGCCAAAAAATAGGCCGCGGTGCAGCCGCGCCCAAAATAAGCTCCCCAAGGTCCCGCCCCAAGTTCGTCTCCAACAAAAATGCCCAAAAATGGGTGGGCCTGAGTAGCCTTGGGGGAGGGCTGGCCAACTCCGCCTCGGACTCGGAATGGGACGAGACTTTGCGAGCGCCTCCGGTGTGCCAAAATAGGCCAGTGGGCACAGCCGCGCCCAAAAATAAGCCGCTGAAGGTCCCGTCCCCAAGTTCGTCCGCCGCAAAATGCCTAAAAACGGGTGGGCTATAGCCTTGGGGTGGGGCCTGGCCCACTTCGTCCGCCGGACTCGGAATGGGACGAGACTTTGCGAGCACCTCCGTGTGCTGTGGCCAGGCCGCGGCACAGCCTCCCGCCCAAAAATAATCCCCGAAGGTCCCGCCCCAAGTTCGTCCGCCGCAAAATGCCCAAAAACGGTGGGCTATAGCCTTGGCGGGAGGGCTGGGCAACCGTCCGCTCGGACTTGGAATGGGGTGAGTGTTTCGAGCGCCTCCATGTGTTAAAAACAGCGCGTGGCGCAGCCGCCCAAAAAGAAGTTTCTAAGGACCCGGCCCTCTTCCGCCTAAAATGCACAAAAACGGTGGGCTATAGCCTTGGGGACGGTGCCAACTTCCCGCCGTCTGGACTCTGAATGGGGCGAGACTTGCGAGCGCCTCCGTGTGCTGGCACAGCGGCAGCCGCCAAAAATAAGCCCTGAAAGGTCCCTGGGCCCCCAAGCACGTCCCTGGGCAAAATGCCCAATAAATGGGTGGGCTATATCCTTGGGGGGAGGGGCTGGCCAACTTCGTCCGCCGGACTCGGAATGGGGCGAGTCTTTACGAGGGCCCTCGTATGCCAAAAATAGGCCGCCGGAACAGACCCACCCAAAAATAAGCCCCTGGAAGGTCCCGCCCCCAAGTTCGTCCGCCGCAAAAATGCCCAAAAATGGGTGGGCTATAGCCTTGGGGGAGGGGCTGGCCAACTCGTCCGGACTCGAATGGGACGACACTTTGCAGCGCCTCCGTGTGCCAAAAATAGGCCATGGGCACAGCCGCACTCCAAAAATAAGCCCCGAAGGTCCCGCCCCCAAGTTCGCCGGCCGCAAAAATGCCTAAAACGGGCGGGCTATAGCCTTGGGGAGGGCCTGGCCAACTCTCGTCCGCCGAACTCGGAATGGGACGAGACTTATGAGCGCTCCGTGTGACAAATAGCCGTGAGGCACAGCTGCGCCCAAAATAAGCCCCCGAAGGTCCTGGCCCGCAAGTTCGATACCGCAAAATGCCCTAAAAACGGGTGGGCTATAGCCTGGGGAGGGCCGCCCACTTCGGCCCGCCGCACCCTAATGGGGCGAGACTTTGCGAGCGCCATCCGTGTGCCAAAACTAGGCCTCGGCACAGCCGCTGGAAAATAAGCCCCGAAGGTCCCTGGCCCCCAAGTTCGTCCGCCTAAAAATGCCCAAAAAACGGGTGGGCTATAGCCTTGGGGGGAGGGGCTGGCCAACGTCGTCCGCCGGACTCGGAATTGGGCGAGACTTTGCGAGCACCCTTTGTGTGCCAAAAATAGGCCGCGGGCACAGCCGCGCCCAAAAATAAGGCCCCGAAGGTCCCGTCCCCAAGTTCGTCCGCCGCAAAAATGCCCAAAAAACGGGTGGGCTATAGCTTTGGGAGGAGGGGCTGGCCAACATCAACCGCCGGACTCGGAATGGGGCGAGACTTTACGAGCGCCCTCTGTGTGCCAAAAATAGGTCGCGGGCACAGCCCCTCCCATAAATAATCCCCCGAAGGTCCTGACCCCAAGTTCGTCCACCGCAAAATGCCCAAAAACGGGTGGGCTATAGCCTCGAGGGAGGAGTTGGCCACCTCGTCCGCCGGACTCAGAATGGGGCGAGACCTGCAGCGCCTCCGTGTGTGCCAAATAGGCCGCAGGCACAGCCGCGCCCAAAAATAAGCCCCAAGGTCCCGCCCCCAAGTTCATCCGCCGCAAAATGCCCAAAAACGGGCGTGGGCTATAGCCATGGGGAGGGGCTGGCCAACTTCGTCCCCCGGACTCGGAATGGGGCGAGACTTTGCAGCGCCTCCGTGTGCTGTAGTCCGCTGGCACAGCCATGCCCAAAAATAAGCTCCCCGAAGGTCCCGCCCCAAGTTCGTCCGCCGCAAAATGCCCAAAAACGGGTGGGCTATAGCCTTGGGAGGTGTTGGCCAACTGGTCCGCCTCGGACTCGGAATGGGGCGAGACTTTGCAGCGCCTCCGTGTGCTACAAATAGGCCGCGGGTACAGCCGCACGCAAAATAAGCCCCGAAGGTCCTCCCCAAGTTCGTCCGCCGCAAAATGCCTAAAAAGGGTGGGCTATATGCCTTGGGGGAGGGGCTGGCCAACTTCGTCCGCCGGACTCGGAATGGGGCGAGATTTGGCAGCACCCTCCGTGTGCCAAAATAGGCCGTGGACACAGCCGCTCCCAAAAATAAGCCCCCAAGGTCCCGCCCCAAGTTCGTCTCAAAATGCCCAAAAAAACGGTGGCTATAGCCTTGGGGGAGTGGGCTGGCCAACTTCGTCCGCTCGGACTCGGAATGTGGCGAGACTTGCAGCGCCTCCGTGTGCCAAAAGTAGGCTGCGGGCACAGCCGTGCCCAAAAATAAGCCCACAAAGGTCCCGTCCCCAACTTCGTCCGCCGTAAAAATGCCCAAAAAACGGGTGGGCTATAGCCTTGGGGGGAGGGGCTGGCCAACTTCGTCCGCCGGACTCGGAATGGGACGAGATTTTGCGAGTGGCCTCCATGTGCCAAAAATAGGGCGCGGGCACAGCCGCAACCATAAATAATCCCCCGAAGGTCCCGTCCCCAAGTTCCTCCGCCGCAAAAATGCCCAAAAAACGGGTGGGCTACAGCCTTTGGGGGAGGGCTTGCCAACTACGTCCCCCGGACTCGGAATGGGGCGAGACTTTGCGAGCGCCCTCTGTGTGCCAAAAATAGTCCACGACCACAGCCGCGCCCAAAAATAAGCCCCCGAAGTTCCCGTCCCCAAGTTCGTCCGCCGCAAAAATGCCCAAAAAACGGGTGGGCTATAGCCTTGGGGGGAGGGGCTGGCCACCTTCGTCCGCTGGACTCAGAATGGAGCGAGACTTTGCGAGCGCCCTCCGTGTGCCAAAAATTGGCCGCGCGGACAGCCGCACCCAAAAATAAGCCCCCGAACGTCCCGTCCCCAAGTTCGTCCGCCGCAAAAATGCCCAAAAAACGGGTGGGCTATAGCCTTCGGCGGAGGGGCTGGCCAACTTCGACCCCCGGACTCGGAATGGGGCGAGACTTTGCGAGCACCCTTCGTGTGCCAAAAATAAGCCGCGAACACAGCCACGCCCAAAAATAAGCCCCCGATTGTCCCGTCCCCAAGTTCGTCCGCCGCAAAAATGCCCGAAAAACGGGTGGGCTATAGCCTTTGGGGGAAGGCTGGCCAACATCGTCCCCCGGACTCGGAATGGGGCGAGACGTTGCGAGCGCCCTCCGCGTGCCAAAAATTGGCGGCGACCACAGCCACGCCCAAAAATAAGCCCCTGAAGGTCCCGTCCCCATGTTCGTCCGCCGCAAAAATGCCCAAAAAACGGGTGGGCTATAGCCTTGGGGGGAGGGGCTGGCCACCTTCGTCCGCCGGACTCGGAATGGGGCGAGACTTTGCGAGTGCCAAAAATAGGCCATCGGCACAGCCGCGCCCAAAAATAAGCGCCGACGGTCCCGTCCCAAGTTCGTCCGGGCCGTAAAATGCCCAAAAATGGGTGGGCTACAGCCAGGGGAGGGCTGGCCAACTTCGTCCGCTCGGACTCGGAATAGGTGAGACTTTGTGAGTGGCCTCCGTGTACCAAAATAGGCCGCGCACACAGCCAGTACTCAAAAATAAGCCACCAAACGTCCCGTCCCTAAGTCTCGTCGCAAAAATGCCCAAAAACGGGTGGGCTATAGCCTTGGGGGAGGGGGCTGGCCCACTGGGTCCGCCGGACTGGAATGGGGCGAGACTTTGCCAACGCCTCCGTGTGGTGCAGGCCAGGGCACAGCCGCGCCCAAAAATAAGCCCCCGAAGGCCCCGCTCCCAAGTTCGCCCGCCGCAAAATGCAAAAATGGGTGGGCTATAGCCTTGGGGGAGGGCTGGCCAACTTTTTCTGCCTGCACTTAATGGGCGAGACTGTGAGCACCTCTACATGTGTTAAAATAGGCCGCTGGGCACAGCCGCATCAAAAATAAGCCCCGAAGGTCCCTGGCCTCAAGTTCGTCCCCTCGCAAAATGCCCAAAAACGGGTGGGCTATAACCTTGGGGGAGGGCTGGCCAACTTCGTCCGCCGGACTCGGAATGGGGCGAGACTTTGCGAGTGCCCTAGGTGTGCCAAAAATGGGCTGCAGGCATAGCCGCGCCCAAAAATAAGCCCCCTAAGGTCCCGTCCCCAAGTTCGTCCGCCGTAAAAATGCCCAAAAAACGGGTGGGCTATAGCCTGGGGGAGGGGCCAACTCGTCCGCCTGGACTGGAATGGGACGAGACTTTGCGAGCACCCTCCGTGTGCCAAAAATAAGCCGCGAGCACAGCCGCGCCCAAAAATAAGCCCCCGAAGGTCCAGTCCCCAAGTTCGTCCGCCGCAAAAAGTCCCAAAAAACAAGTGGGCTATAGCCTTGGGGGGAGGGGCTGGCGATCTCGGTCCCAAGGACTCGGAATGGGGCGAGACTTTGCAAACGCCCTCCGTGTCCCAAAAATAGGCCGCGGGCACAGCCGCGCCCAAAAATAATCCCCCGAAGGTCCCGTCCCCAAGTTCGTCCGCCGCAAAAATGCCCAAAAAACGGGTGGGCTATAGCCTTGGGGGGAGGGGCTGGCCAACTTTTTCCACCGGACTCAGAATGGGGCGAGACTTTGCGAGCACCCTACATGTGCCAAAAATAGGCCGCGGGCACAGCCGCATCCAAAAATAAGCCCCCGAAGGTCCCGTCCCCAAGTTCGTCCGCCGCAAAAATGCCCAAAAAACGGGTGGGCTATAGCCTTGGGGGGAGGGGCTGGCCAACTTCGTCCGCCGGACTCGGAATGGGGCGAGACTTTGCGAGCGCCCTCCGTCTGCATAAAATAGGCCGCAGGCACAGCCGCGCCCAAAAGTAAGCCCCCGAAGGTCCCATCCCCAAGTTCGTCCGCCGCAAAAATGCCCAAAAAACGGGTGGGCTATAGCCTTGGGGGGAGGGGCTGGCCAACTTCGTCCGCCGGACTCGGAATGGGCCGAGACTTTGCAGCACCTCCGTGTGCCACAATAGGCCAGGTGGCCCAGCCGCGCCCAAAATAAGCCCCCGAAGGTCCCGTCCCCAAGTTCGTCCGCCGCAAAATGCCCAAAAACGGGTGGGCTATAGCCTTGGGAGGGGCTGGCCAACTCTGGTCCGCCGGACTCGAATGGGGCGAGACTTTGCGAGCGCCCTACGTGTGCCACAATTAGGCTGGGGGCACAGCCGCGACAAAAAATAAGCCCCCGAAGGTCCCTGGCCCCGAAGTTCGTCCGCTCGCAAAATGCCAAAAAGGGGGCGGGCAACAGCTTTGGGGGAGGGTTGGCCAACTTCTGTCCGCCGGACTCGGAATGGGGCGTGACTTTGCGAGCGCCCTTCGTGGTGCCAAAATAGGCCGCGGCACAGCCATACCCAAAAATAAGCCCTCGAAGGTCCCTGGCCCCAAGTTCATCCGCCGCAAAAATGCCCAAAACGGGTGGGCTATAGCCTGGGGGAGGGGCTGGCCAACTTCGTCCGCCGGACTGAATGGGACGAGACTTTGCGAGTGCCTCCGCGGTGCCAGGGCCAGGCCGCGGCACAGCCGCGTCCAAAAATAATCCCCCGAAGGTCCCGTCCCCAAGTTCGTCCGCCGCAAAAATGCCCAAAAAACGGGTGGGCTATAGCCTTGGAGGGAGGGGATGGCCAACTTCGTCCGCCGGACTCGGAATGGGGCGAGACTTTTCGAGCGCCCTCTGTGTTCCAAAAATAGGTCACAGGCACAGCCGCACCCAAAAATAAGACCCCGAAGGTCCCGTCCCCAAGTTCGTCCGCCGCAAAAATGCCCAAAAAACGGGTGGGCTATAGCCTTGGGGGGAGGGGCAGGCCAAGTTCGTCCGCCGGACTCGGAATGGGGCGAGACTTTTCGAGCACCCTCCGTGAGCCAAAAATAGGCCGCGGGCACAGCAGCGCCCAAAAATAAGCGCCCGAAGGTCCCGTCCCCAAGTTCGTCCGCCGCAAAAATGCCCAAAAAACGGGTGGGCTATAGCCTTGGAGGGAGGGATGGCTAACCTGTCCGCTGGACTCGGAATGGGGCGAGACTTTCGAGCACCCTCTGTGTTCCAAAATAGGTCACGGCACAGCCACACCCAAAATAAGACCCCGAAGGTCCCGCCTCCCCAAGTTCGTCCGCCCGCAAAATGCCCAAAAACGGGTGGGCTATAGCCTTGGGGAGGGGCAGGCTGCCCGTCCCCCGGACTCGGAATGGGGCGAGACTTTTCGAGCACCCTCCGTGTGCCAAAAATAGGCCGCGGGCACAGCAGCGCCCAAAAATAAGCGCCCGAAGGTCCTGCCTCCCAAGTTCGTCCGCCGCAAAGATGCCCAAAAATGGGTGGGCTATTGCCTTGGGAGGAGGGGCCGGCTAAGTTCGTCCGCTGGACTCGGATTGGGGTGAGACTTTGCGAACGCCTCCGTGTTCCAAAAAAGGCCGCGGGCAAAGCCGCACCCAAAAATAAGCGCCCGAAGGTCCCGTCCCCAAGTTCGTCCGCCGCAAAATGCCCAAAAACGGGTGGGCTATAGCCTGGGGAGGGCCTGGCCAAGTTCGGGTCCGCCGGACTCGGAATGGGACGAGACTTTGCGAGCACCTCCGTGTTCCAAAAATAGGCCAAGGCGGGCACAGCCGCTCCCAAAAATAAGCACCGGAAGGTCCCATCCCCAAGTTCGTCCGCCGCAAAAATGCCCAAAAAACGGGTGGGCTATAGCCTTGGGGGGAGGGGCTGGCCAAGTTCGTCAGCCGGACTCGGAATGGGACGAGACCTTGCGAGCGCCCTCCGTGTTCCAAAAATAGGCCGCGGGCACTGCCGCGCCCAAAAATAGGACCCCGAAGGTCCCGTCCCCAAGTTCGTCCGCCGTAAAAATGCCCAAAAAACGGGTGGGCTATAGCCTTGGGGGAGGCTGGCTGGCCAAGTTCGTCCGCCGGACTGGATGGGGCGAGACTTCACAGCGACCTCCGTGTACCAAAATAGACCGTGGGCACAGCTGTACCCAAAAATAAGTGCCCGAATGTCCCGTCCCCAAGTTCGTCCGCCGAAAAAATGCCCAAAAAACGGGTGGGCTATAGCCGTGGGGGGAGGGGCTGGCCAAGTTCGTCCGCCGGACTCGGAATGGGGCGAGACATTGCGAGCACCCTCCGTGTTCCAAAATAGGCCGCAGCACAGCCACGCCCAAAAATAAGCACCAAGGTCCTGGCCCCCAAGTTCGTCCGCCGCAAAATGCCTAAAACGGGTGGGCTATAGCCTTGGGGGGAGGGGCTGGCCAAGTTCGTCAGCCGGACTCGGAATGGGACAAGACCTTGCGAGCGCCCTCCGTGTTCCAAAAATAGGCCGCGGGCACTGCCGCACCCAAAAATAGGACCCCGAAGGTCCCGTCCCCAAGTTCGTCCGCCGTAAAAATGCCCAAAAAACGGGTGGGCTATAGCCTTGGGGGGAGGGGCTGGCCAAGTTCGTCCGCCGGACTCGGGATGGGGCGAGACTTCGGGAGCGACCTCCGTGTAGTAAAAATAGACCGCGGGCACAGCCGTACCCAAAAATAAGCACCCGAAGGTCCCGTCCCCAAGTTCGTCCGCCGCAAAAATGCCCAAAAAACGGGTGGGCTATAGCCTTGGGGGGAGGGGCTGGCCAAGTTCGTCCGCCGGACTCGGAATGGGGCGAGACTTTGTGAGCGCCCTCCGTGTGCCAAAAATAGGCCTCGGGCACGGCCACGCCAAAAAATAAGCGCCCGAAGGTTCCGTCCCCAAGTTCGTCCGCCGCAAAAATGCCCAAAAAACGGGTGGGCTATAGCCTTGGGGGGAGGGGCAGGCCAAGTTCGTCCGCCGGACTCGGAATGGGGCGAGACTTTTCGAGCACCCTCCGTGTGCTAAAAATAGGCCACGGGCACAGCAGCACCCAAAAATAAGCGCCTGAAGGTCCCGTCCCCAAGTTCGTCCGCCGCAAAAATGCCCAAAAAACGGGTGGGCTATAGCCTTGGGGGAGGGTTGGCTGTTCGTCCGCCGGACTCGGAATGGGACGAGACTCCAGCGAGCGCCTCCGTGGTGCAAAATAGACGCGGCACAGCCGCGCCCAAAATAAAGCCCCAAAGGTCCCGCCCAAGTTCGTCCGCCGCAAAATGCTCAAAAACGGGTGGGCTATAGCCTTGGGGGAGGGGCTGGTCAACCTGTCCGCTCGGGAATGGGGCGAAGTCTTTGCGACCGCCTCCGTGTGCCAAATAGGCCAAGGCACAGATGCGCCAAAATAAGCGCCCAAGGTCCTGGCCCCCAAGTTCGTCTCGCCGCAAAAATTCCTTAAAACGGGTAGGCTATAGCCTTGGGGAGTGGGCTGGCCAAGTTCGGTCCGCCGGACTCCGAATGGGGCGAGACTTTGCAGCGCCTCTGTGTGCCCAAACTAGCCGCGGGCACAGCCGCTCAAAATAAGCCCTCGAAGGTCCCGCCCCAAGTTCGTCCGCCGCAAAATGCCCAACAAACAGGTGGGATATAGCCTTGGGGGAGGGCTGGCCAAGTTCGTCCGCTGACTCGTAATGGGACCAGACTTTGCGAGCACCTCCGTGGTGCCAGCCAGGCTGCGGGCACAGCCGCGCCCAAAAAAAGCCCCCGAAGGTCCCGTCACCTAGTTCGTCCCCCGCAAAAATGCCCAAAAAACGGGTGGGCTATAGCCTTGGGGGGAGGGTCTGGCCAACTTCGTCCACCGGACTCGGAATGGGGCGAGACTTTGCAAGCGCCCTCCGTGTGCCAAAAATAGGCTGCGGGCACAGCCACGCCCAAGAATAAGCCCCCGACGGTCCCGTCCCCAAGTTCGTCCGCCGCAAAAATGCCCAAAAAACGGGTGGGCTATAGCCTTGGGGGGAGGGGCTGGCCAACTTCGTCCACCGGACTCTGAATGGGGCGAGACTTTGCCAGCGCCCTCCGTGTGCTAAAATAGGCCGCGGGCACAGCCACGCCTGAAAATAAGCCCCCGAAGGTCCCCCCTAGTTCGTCCGCCGCAAAATGCGCAAAAACGGGGGCTATAGCCTTGGGGGAGGGGCTGGCCAACCTACGCCCGCCGGACTCGGAATGGGGCGAGACTTTGCGAGCGCCTCCGTGTGCTAAAAATAGGCCGCGGGCACAGCCGCGCCCAAAATAAGCGCCCAAGGTCCCGTCCCCACCTCTATCCGCCTGCAAAATGCCCAAAAACGGTGGGCTATAGCCTTCGGGAGGGTCTGGCCAACTTCTGTCCGCCCGACTCGGAATGGGGCGAGATTTGCGAGCACCCTCCAAAGCAAACATAGGCCGCGGCACAGCCGTGTCTCAAGAATAAGCCCCCGACGGTCCCGCCCCCACGCTCGTCCGCCGCAAAATGCCCAAAAACAGGTGGGATATAGCCTGGGGGAGGGGCTGTTCTGGTCCGCTCGGACCTCGGAATGGGGCCAGACTTTGCAGCACCCTCCGTGTGTGTGGCCAAATAGGCTGCAGCACAGCCGCGCCCAAAAATAAGCCCCCGAAGGTCCCGCCCCAAGTTCGTCCCCGCAAAATGCCCAAAAACGGGTGGGCTATAGCCTTGGGGGAGGGTCTGGCCAACTGGCCCACCGGACTCGGAATGGGGAGAGACTTTGCGAGCACCCTCCGTGTGCCTAACATAGGACATGGGCACAGCCGCATCCAAAAATAAGCCCCCGAAGGTCCCGTCCCCAAGTTCGTCCGCCGCAAAAATGCGCAAAAAACGGGTGGGCTATAGCCTTGGGGGGAGGGGCTGGCCAACTACGTCCGCCGGACTCGGAATGGGGCGAGACTTTGCGAGCGCCCTCCGTGTACCAAAAATAGGCCGTAGGCACTGCCACGCACAAAAATAAGCCCCGAAGGTCCCGTCCCCAAGTTCGACCGCCGCAAAAATGCCCAAAAAACGGGTGGGCTATAGCCTTGGGGGGAGGGGCTGGCCAACTTCGTCCGCCGGACTCGGAATGGGGCGAGACTTTACGAGCGCCTACCGTGTGCCAAAAATAGGCCGCGGCCACAGCCGCGCCCAAGAATAAGCCCCCGACGGTCCCGTCCCCAAGTTCGTCCGCCGCAAAAATGCCCAAAAAACGGGTGGGCTATAGCCTTGGGGGGAGGGGCTGGCCAACTTCGTCCGCCGGACTCGGAATGGGGCGAGACTTTGCGAGCACCTTCCGTCTGCCAAAAATAGGCCGCGGGCACAGTCGCGCCCAAAATTAAGCCCCGGAAGGTCCCGTCCCCAAGTTCGTCCGCCGCAAAAATGCCCAAAAAACGGGTGGGCTATAGCCTTGGGGGGAGGGGCTGCCCAACTTCGTCCGCCGGACTCGGAATGGGACGAGACTTTGCAAGCGCCCTCCGTGTGCCTGTAATAGGCTGGGTGGCACAGCCGTGCCCTAAAAATAAGCCCCGAAGGGCCCGCCCCCAAGTTCGGTCGCCGCAAAATGCCCAAAAACGGGTAGGCTATAGCCTTGGGGGAGGGCTGGCCCAGTTCGTCCGCCTCGGCCTCGGAATAGGGCGAGACATTGTGAGCGCCTCCGTGTGCCTGTAATAGGCCGGGCACAGCCGCGCCCAAAAAGAAGCCCCCAAGGTCCCTGGCCCCCAAGTTCGTCCGCCGCAAAATGCAAAAACGGTGGGCTATAGCCTTGGGAGGTGGGCTGGCCAACTCGTCCGCTCGGACTCGGAATGGGATGAGACTTTGTAAGCGCCTCCGTGTGCCAAAATAGGGCCGCGGCACAGCCGTGCCCAAAAGGAAGCCCCCGAAGGGCCCGTCCCCAAGTTCGTCCGCCGCAAAAATGCCCAAAAAACGGGTGGGCTATAGCCTTGGGGGGAGGGGCTGCCCAACTTAGTCCGCCGGACTCGGAATGGGACGAGACTTTGCAAGCGCCCTCCGTGTGCCAAAATAGGCTGCGGCACAGCCGTGCCCAAAATAAGCCCCCCGAAGGTCCCTGGCCCCAAAGTTCGTCCTACCGCAAAATGCCTAAAAACGGGTGGGCTATAGCCTGGGGGAGGGGCTGGCCAATCTCGTCCGCTCGGACTCGGAATGGGGCGAGACTTTGCGAGCGCCTTCCGTCTGCCAAAATAGGCTTGGGCACAGTCGCGCCCAAAATTAAGCCCGGAAGGTCCTGGCCCCCAAGTTCGTCCGCCGCAAAATGCCCAAAACGGGTGGGCTATAGCCTTGGGGGAGGGCTGCCCAACTTCTGTCCGCTCGGACTCGGAATGGGACGAGACTTTGCAAGCGCTCCGTGTGCCAAAATAGGCTGCGTGGCACAGCCGTGCCCAAAAATAAGCCCCCGAAGGGCCCGCCCCAAGTTCGGTCCGCCGCAAAATGCCCAAAAACGGGTAGGCTATAGCTGGGGGAGGGGGCTGGCCCACTTGTCCGCTCGGCCTCGGAATAGGGCGAGACATTGTGAGCGCCTCCGTGTGCCAAGGCCGTGGGCACAGCCGCGCCCAAAAAGAAGCCCCCTATGGACCGCTCCCCAAGGTCGTCCGCCGAAAATTGGCAAAAACAACGGGTGGGCTATAGCCTTGGGAGGGGCTGGCCAACTGTCCGCCGGACTCGGAATGGGGCGAGACATGCGAGCGCTCCATATGCCAAAATAGAAGGCACATCTGCGCAAAAATAAGCACCCGAAGGTCCCGTCCCCAAGTTCGACCGCAAAAATGCCCAAAAACGGGTGGGCTATAGCCTTGGGGAGGCTGGCCAACTCGTCCGCCGGACTCGGAATGGGGCGAGACTTACGAGCGCCACTGCCAAAATAGGCCGCGCCACAGCCGCGCCCACAAGCCCCGACGGTCCTGGCCCCCAAGTTCGTCCGCCGCAAAATGCCTAAAAACGGGTGGCTATAGCCTCGGGGGAGGGGCTGGCCAACCCTGTCCGCCTCGGACTCGGAATGGGGCGAGACTTGCGAGCGCCTCCGTCTGCCAAAATAGGCCGCGGCACAGTCGCGCCCAAAATTAAGCCCTGGAAGGTCCCGCCCCAAGTTCGTCCGCCGCAAAATGCCCAAAACGGGTGGGCTATAGCCTTGGGGGGAGGGGCTGCCCAACTTCGTCCGCCGGACTCGGAAAGGGACGAGACTTTGAAATCGCCTTCCGTGTGCCTGTGTGGGGCCAGGCGGGCACAGCTGCCTAAAAATAAGCCCCCGAAGGGCCTGGCCAAGTTCTGTCCGCCGCAAAATGCCCAAAAACGGGTAGGCTATAGCCTTGGGGGGAGGGGCTGGCCCAGTTCGTCCGCCGGCCTCGGAATAGGGCGAGACATTGTGAGCGCCCTCCGTGTGCCAAAAATAGGCCGTGGGCACAGCCGCGCCCAAAAAGAAGCCCCCGAAGGTCCCGTCCCCAAGTTCGTCCGCCGCAAAAATGCAAAAAAAACGGGTGGGCTATAGCCTTGGGGGGAGGGGCTGGCCAACTTCGTCCGCCGGACTCGGAATGGGATGAGACTTTGTAAGCGCCCTCCGTGTGCCAAAAATAGGCCGCGGGCACAGCCGTGCCCAAAAATAAGCCCCCGAAGGGCCCGTCCCCAAGTTCGTCCGCCGCAAAAATGCCCAAAAAACGGGTGGGCTATAGCCTTGGGGGGAGGGGCTGCCCAACTTCGTCCGCCGGACTCGGAATGGGACGAGACTTTGCAAGCGCCCTCCGTGTGCTGTGGAGGCTGGCGTGGCACAGCCGTGCCCAAAAATAAGCTTCGAAGGGCCCGTCCCCAAGTTCGTCCGCCGCAAAATGCCCAAAAACGGGTAGGCTATAGCCTTGGGAGTGGGCTGGCCCACTGTCCGCTCGGCCTCGAATAGGCGAGACATTGTGAGCGCCTCCGTGCCAAAATAGGCCGTGGGAACAGCCGCGCCCAAAAAAAAGCCCCCGAAGGTCCCGACCCCAAGTTCGTCCGCCGCAAAAATGCAAAATAAACGGTGGGCGATAGCCTTTGGGTGATTGGCTGGCCCACTTCGTCAGCAGGACTCGGAATGGGGCGAGACTTTGTAAGCGCCTCCGTGTGCTGTGGGGAGCCGCGGCACAGCGCCTGCCCAAAAATAAGCCCCCGAAGGGCCCGTCCCCAAGTTCGTCCGCCGCAAAATGCCTCAAAAACGGGGTGGGCTATACCTTGGGGGAGTGGCTGCCCAACTTCGTCCGCTCGGACTCGGAATGGGACGAGACTTTGCAAGCGCTCCGTGTGCTAAATAGGCTGGGCACAGCCGTGCCCTAAAAATAAGCCTCCCAAGGTCCCGCCCCAAAGTTCGTCCGCCGCAAAATGCCCAAAAACGGTGGGCTATAGCCTGGGGGAGGGCTGGCCAACTCGTCCGCCGGACTCGGAATGGGGCGAGACTTTGCAGCGCCTTCCGTCTGCAAATGTGGGCCAGCGGCACAGTCGCGCCCAAAATTAAGCCCCGAAGGTCCTGGCCCCAAGTTCGTCTGGCCGCAAAATGCCCACAAACCGGGTGGGCTATACCCTTGGGGGGAGGGGCTGCCCAACTTCGTCCGCCGGACTCGGAATGGGACGAGACTTTGCAAGCGCCCTCCGTGTGCCAAACATAGGCTGCGGGCACAGCCGTGCCCAAAAATAAGCCCCGAAGGGCCCGGCCCCAAGTTCGTCCGCCGCAAAATGCCCAAAAACGTGGTAGGCTATAGCGTTGGGGAGGGGGCTGGCCCACTCGTCCGCCGGCCTCGGAATAGGGCGAGACATTGTGAGCGCTCCGTGTGCCAATAGGCCGGGCACAGCGCGCCCAAAAAGAAGCCCCGAAGGTCCCTGGCCCCCAAGTTCGTCTCGCCGCAAAATGCAAAACGGGTGGGCTATAGCCTTGGGGGGAGGGGCTGGCCAACTTCGTCCGCCGGACTCGGAATGGGGCGAGACTATGCGAGCGCCCTCCATATGCCAAAAATAGGCCGCGGGCACATCTGCGCAAAAAAATAAGCGCCCGAAGGTCCCGTCCCCAAGTTCGTCCGCCGCAAAAATGCGCAAAAAACGGGTGGGTTATAGCCTTGGGGGGAGGGGCTGGCCAAGTTCGTCCGTCGGACTCGGAATGGGGCGAGACTTTGCGAGCACCATCCGTGTGCCAAAAATAGGATGCGGGCTCAGCCATGCCCAAAAATAAGCCCCCGAAGGACCCGTCCCCAAGTTCGTCCGCCGCAAAAATGCCCAAAAAACGGGTGGGCTATAGCCTTGGGGGGAGGGGCTGGCCAACTTCGTCCGCCGGACTCGGAATGGGGCGAGACTTTGCGAGCTCCCTCCGTGTGCCAAAAATAGGGAGCGGGCACAGCCGCGCCCAAAAATAAGCCCCCGAAGGTCCCGTCCCCAAGTTCGTCCGCCGCAAAAATGCCCAAAAAACGGGTGGGATATAGCCTTGGGGAGGGCTGGCTGCAAGCTGTCCGTCGGACTCGGAATGGGACGAGACTTTGCAAGCGCCCTCCGTGTGCCAAAAATAGGCTGCGGGCACAGCCGTTCCCAAAAATAAGCCCCCGAAGGGCCCGTCCCCAAGTTCGTCCGCCGCAAAAATGCCCAAAAAACGGGTACGCTATAGCCTTGGGGGGAGGGGCTGGCCAAGTTCGTCCGGTGTACTCGGAATGGGGCCAGACTTTGCGAGCACCCTCCGTGTGCCAAAAATAGGCTGCGGGCACAGCCTCGTCCAAAAATAAGTGCCCGAAGGTCCGGTCCCCAGGTTCGTCCGCCGCAAAAATGCCCAAAAAACGGGTGGGATATAGCCTTGGGGGGAGGGGCTGGCCAACTTCGTCCGTCGGACTCGGAATGGGGCGAGATTTTGCGAGCACCCTCCGTGTGCCAAAATAGGCACAGCCTCGCCCAAAAATAAGTGCCCGAAGGTCCGGTCCCCAAGTTCCCGCCGCAAAATGCCCAAAAACGGTGGGATATAGCCTGTGGGGAGGGGGCTGGCCAAGTTCGTCCGTCGGACTCGGAATGGGGCGAGACTTTGCGAGCACCATCCGTGTGCCAAAAATAGGATGCGGGCTCAGCCATGCCCAAAAATAAGCCCTCGGGACCCTGGCCCCCAAGTTCGTCTCGCCGCAAAATGCCCAAAAACGGGTGGGCTATAGCCTGGGAGGCTGGCCAACTCGTCCGCCGGACTCGAATGGGCGAGACTTTGCGAGCTCCTCCGTGTGCCAAAATAGGAGCGGGCACAGCCGCGCCCAAAAAATAAGCCCCCGAAGGTCCCGGGCCCCCAAGTTCGTCCGCCGCAAAATGCCCAAAAACGGGTGGATATAGCCTTGGGGAGGGCTGGCCAAGTTCGTCCGCTCGGACTCGGAATGGGACGAGACTTTGCAAGCGCCTCCGTGGTGCAAAATAGGCCGCTGGCACAGCTGCTCCCAAAAATAAGCCCCCGAAGGTCCTGTCCCCAAGTTCGCCTCGCAAAATGCCCAAAAACGGGTACGCTATAGCCAGGGGAGGGGCTGGCCAAGTTCGTCCGGTGTACTGGAATGGGGCCAGACTTTGCGAGCACCCTCCGTGTGCTGTGGGCCAGGCTGCGGCACAGCCTCGCCCAAAAATAAGTGCCCGAAGGTCCGGTCCCCAGGTTCGCCCGCCGCAAAATGCCCAAAAACGGGTGGGATATAGCCTCGGGGGAGAGGGCTGGCCAAGTTCGTCCGTCGGACTCTAATGGGGCGAGATTTTGCGAAAGCACCTCCGTGGTGCCAAAAATAGGACGCTGGCTCAGCCATGTCCAAAAATAAGCCCCGAAGCGACTGGCCCCTGCCAAGTTCGGTCGCCGCAAAATGCCCAAAAACGGGTGGCTATAGCCTTGGGGGAGGCTGGCCAACTGTCCGCTCGGACTCGGAATGGGGCGAGACTCTTGCGAGCTCCTCCGTGTGCCAAAATAGGAGCGGGCACAGCCGCGCCCAAAAATAAGCCCCGAAGGTCCCGCCCCCAAGTTCGTCCGCCGCAAAATGCCCAAAAACGGGTGGGATATAGCCTTGGGGAGGGCTGGCCGGTTCGTCCGTCGGACTCGGAATGGGACGAGACTTTGCAAGCGCCTCCGTGGTGTGCTGTAATAGGCCGGGCACAGCCGTGCCCAAAAATAAGCCCTCAAGGTCCCTCCCCAAGTTCGTCCGCCGCAAAATGCCAAAAACGGGTGGGCTATGGCTCGTGGGAGGGCTGGCCCACTTCTGTCCGCTCGGACTCGGAATGGGGCGAGACTTTGCGAGCTCCTCCGTGCGCCAAAAATAGGAGCGGGACAGCGCACTCCAAAATAAGCCCCAAGGTCCTGGCCCCCAAGTTCGTCCGCCTCGCAAAAATGCCAAAACGGGTGGGCTATTGCCTGGGGGGGTGGGCTGGCCAACTTCGTCCGCCGGACTCGGAATGGGGCGAGACTTTGCGAATACTCTCCGTGTGCCAAAATAGGAGCGGGCACAGCCGCGCCCAAAAAGAAGCTCCCCTGAAGGTCCCCCCAAGTTCGTCTCGCCCGCAAAATGCCCAAAAACGGGTGGGCTATAGACTTGGGGGAGTGGCTGGCCCACTTCTGTCCGCTGGACTGAATGGGGCGAGACTTTGTGAACGCTCCATGTGCCAAAAAAAGGCCAGCGGGTACAGCCGCGCCAAAAATCAGCCTCGAAGGTCCCGTCCGCAAGTTCGTCCGACGTAAAATGCCCAAAAACGGGTGGAAGATAGCCTGGGGGAGGGGCTGAGCAACACGCCCGCCGGACTCGGAATGGGGCGAGAGAATTTACGAGCGCCCTCTGTGTGAAATAAGCTGTGGGCACAGCTGCGCGCCCAAAAATAAGCCCCTCGAAGGTCCTGGCCCCTAAGTTCGTCCGCCGCAAAATGCCAAAAACGGGTGGGCTATAGCCTCTGGGGGAGGGGTTGGCCAACTCGTCCGCTCGGACTCCGGAATGGGGTGAGACTTTGCGAGCTCCTCCGTGTGTAAAATAGGAGCGGGCACAGCCGCACCCAAAAATAAGCCCCCTAAAGTCCCATCCCATTGTTCGTGCTCCGCAAAATTGCCCAAAAAACGGGTGGGCTATAGCCTTGGGGGGAGGGGCTGGCCAAGTTCGTCCGTCGGACTCGGAATGGGACGAGACTTTGCAAGCGCCCGCTGTGCCAATAGGCCGCGGACACAGCCGTGCCCAAAATAAGCCCCGAAGGTCCCGCCCCCAAGTTCGTCCGCCGCAAAAATGCCAAAAACGGGTGGGCTATAGCCTTGGGGGAGGGGCTGGCCAACTCTCGTCCGCCGGACTCGAATGGGGCGAGACTTTGTGAGCACCTTCGTGGTACCAATTAGGCCGTGAACACAGCCGCGCCAAAAATAAGCGCCCAAGGTCCCGTCCTAAGTTCGTCCGCCGCAAAATGCCCAAAAACGGGTGGGCTATAGCCTTGGGGGAGGGGCCAACTTCGTCCGCTCGGACTCGGAATGGGGCGAGACTTTGTGAGCACCCTTCGTACCAATAATAGGCCGAACACAGTCGCGCCAAAAATAAGCGCCCAAGGTCCCTGGCCCCAAGTTCGTCTCCGCAAAATGCCTGGCAAAAACGGTGGGCTATAGACTTGGGGGAGTGGCTGGCCCACTTCTGTCCGCTCGGACTGGAATGGGGCGAGACTTTGTGAACGCCTCCATGTGCCAAAAAGGTCGTGGGTACAGCCGCGCCCAAAAGTAAGCTCCCTCGAAGGTCCCGCCCCAAGTTCGTCCGCCGCAAAATGCCCAAAAACGGGTGGGCTATAGCCTTGGGGAGGGGCTGCCCAACTTCGTCCGCGGACTCGGAATGGGACGAGACTTTGCAAGCGCTCCGTGTGCCAAAATGGGCCAGGCTGCGGGCACAGCCGTGCCCAAAATAAGCTCGAAGGGCCCCCCAAGTTCGTCCGCCGCAAAATGCCCAAAAACGGGTAGGCTATAGCGTTGGGGGAGGGGCTGGCCCACTGTCCGCGGCCTGAATAGGGCGAGACATTGTGAGCGCCTCCGTGTGCCTGTGGCCAGGCCGTGGCACAGCGCGTCCCAAAAGAAGCCCCGAAGGTCCCGCCCCAAGTTCTGGGTCCGCCGCAAAAATGCAAAAAAAACGGGTGGGCTATAGCCTTGGGGGGAGGGGCTGGCCAACTTCGTCCGCCGGACTCGGAATGGGGCGAGACTATGCGAGCGCCCTCCATATGCCAAAAATAGGCCGCGGGCACATCTGCGCAAAAATAAGCGCCCAAGGTCCCTGGCCCCAAGTTCGTCCCGCTCGCAAAATGCGCAAACAACGGGTGGGTTATCGCCTTGGGGGGAGGGGCTGGCCAAGTTCGTCCGTCGGACTCGGAATGGGGCGAGACTTTGCGAGCACCATCCGTGTGCCAAAATAGGATGCGGGCTCAGCCATGCCTAAAAATAAGCCCGAAGGACCCGTCCCAAGTTCGTCCGCCGCAAAATGCCCAAAAACGGGTGGGCTATAGCCTTGGGGGAGGGGCTGGCCAACTTCGTCCGCTCGACTGGAATGGGGCGAGACTTTGCGAGCTCCCTCCGTGTGTGCCAAAAATAGGAGCGGCACAGCCGCGCCAAAAATAAGCCCCCGAAGGTCCCGTCCCTCAAGTTCGTCCCGCTGCAAAATGCCCAAAAACGGTGGGATATAGCCTGGGGAGGGGGCTGGCAAGTTCGTCCGTCGGACTCGGAATGGGACGAGACTTTGCAAGCGCCTCCGTGTGCCAAAATAGGCTGCGGGCACAGCCTCTCCCAAAAATAAGCCTCCCGAAGCGGCCCGCCCCTGCCCGTCCGCCGCAAAATGCCCAAAAACGGGTACGCTATAGCCTTGGGGAGGGCTGGGCTACAAGTTCTGTCCGGTGTACTCGGAATGGGGCCAGACTTTGCGAGCACCCTCCGTGTGCCAAAATAGGCTGCGGCACAGCCTCGCTCCAAAAATAAGTGCCCAAGGTCCGGTCCCCAGGTTCGTCCGCAAAAATGCCCAAAAACGGGTGGGGATATAGCCTGGGGGAGGGGCTGGCCAAGTTCGTCCGTTTGACTGGAATGGGGCGAGATTCTCATGCGTAGCACCTCCGGTGCAGCGTAGGCTGGCGGCACAGCCTCGCCCAAAAATAAGTGAAGGTCCGGGTCCTAAGTTCGTCCGCCGCAAAATGCCCAAAAACGGGTGGGATATAGCCTTGTGGGGAGGGGCTGGCCAAGTTCGTCCGTCGGACTCGGAATGGGGCGAGACTTTGCGATCACCATCCGTGTGCCAAAAATAGGATGCGGGCTCAGCCATGCCCAAAAATAAGCCCCCGAAGGACCCGCCCCAAGTTCGGCCCGCCGCAAAATGCCTGTAAAAACGGGTGGGCTATAGCCTTGGGGGAGGGGCTGGCCAACTCGTCCGCCGGACTGAATGGGGCGAGACTTTGCGAGCTCCTCCGTGTGCCTGGGAGCGGGCACAGCCGCGCCAAAAATAAGCCCCGAAGGTCCTGGTCCCCAAGTCTCGCCTCGCAAAAATGCCCAAAAACGGGTGGGATATAGCCTTGGGGAGGGGCTGGCCAAGTTCGGGTCCGTCGGACTCGGAATGGGACGAGACTTTGCAAGCGCCTCCGTGTGCCAGGCTGCGGCACAGCCGCTCCCAAAAATAAGCCCCTCGAAGGGCCTGGCCCCCAAGTTCGTCCAATGCAAAAATGCCCAAAAACGGGTACGCTATAGCCTTGGGGGAGGGGCTGGCCAAGTTCGTCCGGTGTACTGGAATGGGGCCAGACTTTGCGAGCACCCTCCGTGCTAAAATAGGCTGGCGGGCACAGCCTCGCCCAAAATAAGTGCCCGAAGGTCCGGGTCCCCAGGTTCGTCTCGCCGCAAAATGCCCAAAACGGGTGGGATATAGCCTTTGGGGGAGGGGGGCTGGCTGCAAGTCTGTCCGCCGGACTCGGAATGGGGGCGAGACTTTGCAGCACCCTCCGTGCCAAAATAGGACGCTGGCTCAGCCATGTCCAAAATAAGCCCTCAAGGACCCGGCCCCCAAGTTCGTCCGCCGCAAAATGCCTAAAAACGGGTGGGCTATAGCCTGGGGGAGGGGCTGGCCAACTCGTCTCCCGCTGACTCGGAATGGGGCGAGACTTTGCGAGCTCCTCCGTGTGCTGTGCCAGGGAGCGGGCACAGCCGCGCCCAAAAATAAGCCCCCAAGGTCCCGCCCCAAGTTCGCTCCGCCGCAAAATGCCCAAAAACGGGTGGGATATAGCCTTGGGGGAAGGGGCTGGCCAAGTTCGTCAGCCGGACTCGGAATGGGACGAGACTTTGCAAGCGCCTCCGTGTGCCTGTAATAGCCGCGGCACAGCCGTGCCCAAAAATAAGCCCCTCGAAGGTCCTGCCCCAAGTTCGTCCGCTCGCAAAAATGCCAAAACGGGTGGGCTATAGCCTTGGGAGGGGCTGGCCCACTTCGTCCGCCTCGGACTCGGAATGGGGCGAGACTTTGCGAGCTCCTCCGTGCGCCTGTGGAGCGGGACAGCTGCACCCAAAATAAGCCCTCGAAGGTCCCTTGGCCCCAAGTTCGTCCGCCGCAAAATGCCCTAAAACGGGTGGGCTATAGCCTTGGGGGGAGGGGCTGGCCAACTTCGTCCGCCGGACTCGGAATGGGGCGAGACTTTGCGAGCTCCCTCCGTGTGCCAAAAATAGGGAGCGGGCACAGCCGCGCCCAAAAAGAAGCCCCCGAAGGTCCCGTCCCCAAGTTCGTCCGCCGCAAAAATGCCCAAAAAACGGGTGGGCTATAGACTTGGGGGGAGTGGCTGGCCCACTTCGTCCGCCGGACTCGGAATGGGGCGAGACTTTGTGAACGCCCTCCATGTGCCAAAAAAAGGCCGCGGGTACAGCCGCGCCCAAAAATCAGCCCCCGAAGGTCCCGTCCCCAAGTTCGTCCGACGCAAAAATGCCCAAAAAACGGGTGGAAGATAGCCTTGGGGGGAGGGGCTGGGCAACTACGTCCGCCGGACTCGGAATGGGGCGAGAATTTACGAGCGCCCTCTGTGTGCCAAAAATAAGCTGTGGGCACAGCCGCGCCCAAAAATAAGCCCCCGAAGGTCCTGGCCCCTAAGTTCTCCTGCAAAATGCCAAAAACGGGGCGTGGCTATAGCCTGGGGGAGGGGGCTGGCCAACTTCTCGTCCGCTCGGACTCGGAATGGGGTGAGACTTTTGCAGCTCCTCCGTGTGCTGTGGGCCAGGGAGCGGGCACAGCCGCGCCCAAAATAAGCCCCCGAAGGCCTGGGCCCCTCAAGTTCTGTCCGCCGCAAAATTGCCCTAAAACGGGTGGGCTATAGCCTTGGGGGAGGGGGCTGGCCAAGTCTCGTCGCTGACTCTAATGGGACGAGACTTGCAAGCGCCTCCGTGTGTGCCAGCCGCGACACAGCCGCGCCCAAAAATAAGCCCCCGAAGGTCCCGTCCCCAAGTTCGTCCGCCGCAAAAATGCCAAAAAAACGGGTGGGCTATAGCCTTGGGGGGAGGGGCTGGCCAACTTCGTCCGCCGGACTCGGAATGGGGCGAGACTTTGTGAGCACCCTTCGTGTACCAATAATAGGCCGTGAACACAGCCGCGCCAAAAAATAAGCGCCCGAAGGTCCCGTCCCCAAGTTCGTCCGCCGCAAAATGCCCAAAACGGGTGGGCTATAGCCTTGGGGGAGGGGCTGGCCACTTCGTCCGCCGGACCGGAATGGGGCGAGACTTGTGAGCCCTTCGTGTGCCACTAAAATAGGCCGTGAACACAGCCGCGCCAAAAATAAGCGCCCGAAGGTCCTGGCCCCAAGTTCGTCTCCGTAAAATGCCCAAAAACGGGTGGGCTATAGACTTGGGGAGTGGCTGGCCCACTTGGCCCGCGGACTCGGAATACGCGAGACTTTGTGAACGCTCCATGTGCAAAAGGCTGCGGGTACAGCCGCGCCAAAAGTAAGCCCTCGAAGGTCCCGTCCCCAAGTTCGTCCGCCAAAATGCCCAAAAACGGTGGATATAGCCTTGGGGGAGGGCTGGCAAGTTCGTCCGCTGGACTTGGAATGGGACGAGACTTTGCAAGCGCCTCCGTGTGCCAGGCCGCGGGCACAGCCGTGCCCAAAAATAAGCCCCCCGAAGGTCCCGCCCCAAGTCTCCGCCGCAAAATGCCAAAAACGGGTGGGCTATAGCCTTGGGGGAGGGCTGGCCAACTTCGTCCGCCGGACTCGGAATGGGGCGAGACTTTGCGAGCTCCTCCGTGTGCCAAAATAGGGAGCGGGCACAGCGCGCCCAAAAATAAGCCCCCGAAGGTCCCGTCTCCAAGTTCGTCCGCCGCAAAATTCCCAAAAAACGGGTGGGCTATAGCCTTGGGGGAGGGCTGGCCAAGTTCGTCTGGCCGGACTTGAATGGGACGAGACTTTGCAAGCGCCTCCGTGTGCCAAAATAGGCCGCTGGCACAGCCGTGCCCAAAAATAAGCCCCGAAGGTCCCGCCCCCCGTCCGCCGCAAAATGCCCTAAAAACGGGTGGGCTATAGCCTTGGGGGAGGGCTGGCCAACTCTGTCCGCTCGGACTCGGAATGGGCGAGACTTTGCGAGCTCCTCCGTGTGCCAAAAATAGGGAGCGGGCACAGCCGCGCCCAAAAATAAGCCCCCGAAGGTCCCGTCTCCAAGTTCGTCCGCCGCAAAAATGCCCAAAAAACGGGTGGGCTATAGCCTTGGGGGGATGGGCTGGCCCACTTCGTCCGCCGGACTCGGAATGGGGCGAGACCCGCGAGCGCCTCCGTGTGCAAAATAGGCCATGGGCACAGCGCGCCAAAATAAGCCACCAAAGGTCCCGTCCCCATGTTCGTCCGACGCAAAAATGCACAAAAAACGGGTGGGCTATAGCCTTGGGGGGAGGGGCTGGCCAACTTCGTCCGCCGGACTCGGAATGTGGTGAACTTTGTGAGCACCCTTCGTGTGCCAAAAATAGGCCGCAAACACAGCCGTGCCAAAAAATAAGCGCCCGAAGGTCCCGTCCCCATGTTCGTCCGCCGTAAAACTGCCCAAAAAAGGGGTGGGCTATAGCCTTGGGGGGAGGGGCTGGCCAACTTCGTCCGCCGGACTCGGAATGGGGCGAGACTTTACGAGCACCCTCCGTGTGCCAAAAATAGGCCACGGGCACAGCCGCGCCCAAAAATAAGCACCCGAAGGTCGCGTCCCCAAGTTCGTCCGCCGCAAAATTGCCCAAAAAACGGGTGGGCTATAGCCTTGGGGGGAGGGGCTGGCCAACTTCATCCGCTGGACTCGGAATGGGGCGAGACTTTGCGAGCGCCCTCCGTGTGCCAAAAATAGGACGTGGGCACAGCCTTGTCCAAAAATAAGCGCCCAAAGGTCCAATCCCCAAGTTCATCCGCCGCAAAAATGCCCAAAAAACGGGTGGGCTACAGCCTTGGGGGGAGGGGCTGGCCAACTTCATCCGCCGGACTCGGAATGGGGAGACTTTTTGAGCACCCTCCGTGTGCCAACACAGGCCACGGCACATCCGCGCCAAAAATAAGCAGCCCGAAGGTCCCGTCCCCCAAGTTCATTCCGCCGCAAAAATGCCCAAAAACGGGTGGGCTATAGCCTTGGGAGGGGCTGGCCAACTTCGTCCTCCGGACTGAATGGGGCGAGAATTATGAGCGCCTCCTTGTGCAAATGGCCAGGTTTTGGGCACAGCCGCGCCCAAAAATAAGCTCCCGAAGGTCCCGCCCCAAGTTCGGGTCCGCCGCAAAAATGCCCAAAACGGTGGGCTATAGCCTTGGGAGGGGGCTGGCCGACTCGGCCGGACTCGGAATGAGGCGAGACTTTACCAGCGCCTCCGTGTTGCCAAAATAGGCTGTGCCACAGCCGCGCCCAAAAATAAGAGCCCGAAGGTCCCGCCCCAAGTTCGTCCGCCGCAAAATGCCCAAAAATGGGTGGGCTATAGCCTTGGGAGGGGCTGGCCGACTTCGTCCGCCTGACTCGGAATGGGGCAGACTTTGCAAGCGCTCCATGTGCCAAAATCAGCGGCCACGCACCAAAAATAAGCCCAAGGTCCCCACCAAGTTCGTCCGCAGCAAAATGCCCAAACTACGGGTGGGCTATACTTTGGGAGTGGGCCAACTTCGTCCGCCTGGACTGAATCGGGCAGACTTACACCGCCCGTGTGCTAAAATAGCCGCTGGCACAGCCGCACCCAAAATAAGCCAAGGACCCGCCCCAAGTTCGTCCGCTGCAAAAAATGCCCAAAAACGGGCTATAGCCTTGGGGGAGGCTGGCCAACGTCCGCCGGACTCGGAATGGGGCGAGACTTTGCGAGCATCTGTGTGCCAAAAATAGGCCGGGGCACAGCAGCGCCCAAAAATAAGCCCCGAAGGTCCCGTCCCCAAGTTCGTCCGCCGCAAAATGCCCAAAAACGGGTGGGCTATAGCCTTGGGGGAGGGCTGGCCCACTCTCCGGACTCGGAATGGGGTGAGACTTTGCGAGCAGCCTCCGTGTGCCAAAATTGGCTGCGGGCACAGCCACGCACAAAAATAAGCCCCGAAGGTCCCGTCCCCAAGTTCGTCCGCCGCACAAATCCCCAAAAAACAGGTGGGCTATAGCCTTGGGGGGAGGGGCTGGCCAACTTCGTCCGCCGGACTCGGAATGGGGCGAGACTTTGCAGCAGCCTCCGGTGCAAAAATAGGCTCACAGCCGCGCCCAAAAATAAGCCCCCGAAGGTCCCGTCCCCAAGTTCGTCCGCCGCAAAAATGCCCAAAAACGGGTGGGCTATAGCCTTGGGGAGGGCTGGCCAACCCCCGGACTCGGAATGAGGCGAGACTTACCAGCGCTCCGTGTGTGCCAAAATAGGGCGGCACAGCCGCGCCCAAAAATAAGAGCCCGAAGGTCCCGCCCCCAAGTTCGTCCGCCGCAAAATGCCCAAAAATGGGTGGGCTATAGCCTTGGGGGAGGGCTGGCCAAGTTCTTCCGGACTCGGAATGGGGCGAGACTTTGCAAGCGCCTCCATGTGCCAAAAATAGGCCGCGGGGACAGCCGGGGCCAAAAATAAGGGCCCGGAGGTCCCGTCCCCAAGTTCGTCCGCCAGCAAAATGCCCAAAACGGGTGGGCTATAGCCTTGGGGGAGGGGCTGGCCCAGTTCGTCCGCTCGGACTCGGAATGGGGCGAGACTTTGCGAGCAGCCTCCGTGTGCCAAAATAGGCTGGCACAGCGCGCCCAAAAATAGGCCCCGAAGGTCCCGTCCCCAAGTTCGTCCGCCGCAAAATGCCCAAAAACGGGTGGGCTATAGCCTTGGGGGAGGGGCTGGCCCACTTCGTCCGCCTCGGACTCGGAATGGGGCGAGACTTTGCGAGCGCCCTCCTGTGCCAGGCCGGGCACAGCCACGCCCAAAAATAAGCCACCAAGGTCCCGCCCCAAGTTCGTCTCACGCAAAATGCCCAAAAAAGTGGGCTATAGCCTTGGGGGAGGGGTTGTCCGCCGGACTCGGAATGGGGCGAGACTTGGCGAGCGCCTCCGTGCCAAAATGCCGTGGCACAGCCACACCCGCCCCAAGGCAAAACCCAAAAGGTCCGACTCCCCAAGTTCTCGCCCCTGCCGCAAAATGCCCAAAAACGGGTGGGCTATAGCCTTGGGGGAGGGGGCTGGCCAACTTCGTCCGCCTGACTCGGAATGGGGCGAGACTTGCGAGCGCCTCCGTGTGCCAGCCGGGGCACAGCCGCGCCCAAAATAAGCCCCAAGGTCCCGTCCCCAAGTTCGTCCGCCGCAAAATGCCCAAAAACGGTGGCTATAGCCTTGGGGGAGGCTGGGCAAGTTCGTCCGCCCGGACTCGGAATGGGGCGAGACTTGCGAGCGCCTCCGTGTGCCAAAAATAGGCACAGCACGCCCAAAAATAAGCCCCCGGGGTCCCGTCCCCAAGTTCGTCCGCAAAAATGCCCGGGTGGGCAGCGCTTGGGCTGACTCGGAATACTCTGCGAGCGCCCTCCGGCAGTAAGCCCCAAGGTCCCGCCCCAAGTCTCCCGCCGCAAAATGCCCAAAAACGGGTGGCTATAGCCTTGGGGGAGGGGCTGGCCGGTCCGCCGGACTCGGAATGGGGCGAGACTGCAGCGCTCCGTGTGCTCAAAAATAGGACACAGCCGCGCCCAAAAATAAGCCCTCAAGGTCCCGTCCCCAAGTTCGTCCGCCGCAAAATGCCTAAAAACGGTGGGCTATAGCCTGGGAGGGGGCTGGACAAGTTCGTCCGCCGGACTCGAATGGGGCGAGACGGCGAGCGCCTCCGTGTGCCTAAAATAGGGCACAGCCACCAAAAATAAGCGCCCAAGGTCCCGTCCCTCAAGTTCGTCCCCTCTGCAAAATGCCCAAAAACGGGTGGGCTATAGCCTCGGGAGAGGCTGGCCAACTCTGTCCGGGACTCGGAATGGGGCGAGACTTGGCGAGCGTCCCTCCGTGTGTCAAAATCGTGCAAAATGCTATGAAATTGAAAATAAGCACCCGGTCCCATCCCCGCAAAATGCCCAAAAAAACAGCCCTAAGTGGTGGGGGCTGGCAAGTTCGGAGGAATGGGGCGAGCCTCCGTGTGCCAAAAAATCCCAAAAATAACCAAGGTCCCGTCCCCAAGTTCGTCCGCCGCAAAATGCCCAAAACGGGTGGGCTATAGCCTTGGGGGAGGGGCTGGCCAAGTTCGTCCGCCGGACTCGGAATGGGGCGAGACTTGGCGAGCGCCTCCGTGTGCCAGGCCGTGGGCACAGCCGCCCAAAAATAAGCGCCCGAAGGTCCCGTCCCCAAGTTCGTCCGCCGCAAAATGCCCAAAAATGGTGGGCTATAGCCTTGGGGGAGGGCTGGCCAAGGAATGGGGCGGACTTGGCGAGCGCCTCCGTGTTGCCGTGCCCAAAATCAAGCGCCCGAAGGTCCCGCCCCAAGTTCGTCCCCGCAAAAATGCCCAAAACGGGTCCGGGCAGCCTGGTGGGGGAGGGGCTGGCCAAGTTCGTCCGCCGGACTCGAATGGGGCGAGACTTGGCGAGCGCTCCATGTGTCAAAATAGGCTGGCACAGCCGTCCAAAAATAAGCCGCCCGAAGGTCCCCCCCAAGTTCGCCCCTCTGCAAAAATGCCCAAAAACGGTGGGCTATAGCCTTGGTGGGAGGGCTGGCCAAGTTCGTCCGCCGGACTCCTGAATGGGGCGCAGAACCCCGTGCACAGGCCCAAAAATAAGCGCCCCAAGGTCCCGTCCCCAAGTTCGTCCCCGCAAAATGCCCAAAAGCCTTGGGGGAGGGCTGGCCAAGTTCGTCCCCGGACTCGGAATGGGCGAGACTTGGCGAGCGCTCCGTGTGTGTGCGCCCAAAATAAAAGAAGTTCGTACCTAAAATAAGCGCCCGAAGGTCCCGTCCCCAAGTTCGTCCCCGCAAAATGCCCAAAAACGGGTGGGCTATAGCCTTGGGGGGGGGCTGGACAACGTCCGCCGGACTCGGAATGGGGCGAGACTTGGCGAGCGCCTCCGTGTGCTAAAATAGGCCGTGGGGCACAGCCGCCCCAAAAATAAGTAAGCCCCGTTCGTCCCCAAGTTCGTCCGTAAAATGCCTAAAAACGGGTGGGCTATAGCCTTGGGGGAGGGTTGGCCAAGTCTCGTCCGCCGGACTCGAATGGGGCGAGACTTGGCAGCGCCCTCCGTGTGGCCAGGCCGCAAAGCCGCGCCCAAAAATAAGCGCCCGAAGGTCCCGTCCCCAAGTTCCTCCGCCGCAAAAATGCCCAAAAAACGGGTGGGCTATAGCCTTGAGGGGAGGGGCTGGCCAAGTTCGTCCGCCGGACTCGGAATGGGACGAGACTTGGCGAGCGCCCTCCGTGTTCCAAAAATAGGCCGCGGCCAAAGCCGCGCCCAAAAATAAGCGCCCGAAGGTCCCGTCCCCAAGTTCGTCCGCCGCAAAAATGCCCAAAAAACGGGTTGGCTATTGCCTTGAGGGGAGGGGCTGGCCAAGTCTGTCCGCCTCAGACTCGGAATGGGGCGAGACTTGGCGAGCGCCTCCGTGTGCCAAAATAGCCACGGACACAGCCGCGCCCAAAATAAGCGCCTGAAGGTCCCCCCCAAGTTCGTCCTCCGTAAAATGCCTAAAACGGGTGGGCTATAGCCTTGGGGGGACGGGCTGGCCAAGTTCGTCCGCCCGACTCGGAATTGGGCCTGCCTTTACGAGCGCCCTCCGTGTGCCAAAAATATGCCTTGACCACAGCCTCGCCCAAAAATAAGTGCCCGAAGGTACCGTCCCCAAGTTCGTCTGCTGCAAAAATGCCCAAAAAAGGGGTGGGCTATAGCCTTAGGGGGAGGGGCTGGCCAAGTTCGTCCGCCGGACACGGAATGGGGCGAGACTTCGCGAGCACCCACCGTGGGCCTAAAATAGGCCTCGGGCACAGCCGCACACAAAAATTCGCGCCCTCAGGTCCCGTCCCATGTTCGTCCCCCGTAAAAATGCCAAAAAACGGGTTGGCTATATCCTTGGGGGGAGGGGCTGGCCTCTGTCCGCCGGACTCGGAATGGAGAGAGACTTTGCGAGCGCCTCCGTGTGCAAATAGGCCGTGACCACAGCCTCGCCCAAAAATTAGTGCCCAAGATCCCGTCCCCAAGTTTGTCCGCCGCAAAAATGCCCAAAACGGGTGGGCTATAGCCTGAGGGGAGGGCTGGCCAAGTTCGTCCGCCGGACTCGGAATGGGGCGAGACTTTGCGTGCGCTCCGTGGTGCCAAAATAGGCCGTGACCACAGCCTCGCCCAAAAAGAAGTGCCCAAGGTCCCGTCCCCAAGTTCGTCCGCCGCAAAATGCCCAAAAACGGGTGGGCTATAGCCTTGGGGGAGGGGCTGGCCAAGTTCGTCCGCCTCGGACTCGGAATGGGGCGAGATTTGGCGAGCACCTCCCTGTGGCCAGGCCACGGGCACAGCCGCACCTAAAATAAGTGCCCGAAGGTCCCGCCCCAAGTTCGTCCTCCGTAAAATGCCAAAAACGGGTGGGCTATAGCCTTGAGGGGAGGGGCTGGCCAAGTTCGTCCGCCGGACTCGGAATGGAGCGAGACTTTGCGAGCGCCCTCCGTGTGCGAAAAATAGGCCGTGACCACAGCCTCGCCCAAAAATTAGTCCCCGAAGTTCCCGTCCCCAAGTTTGTCCGCCGCAAAAATGCCCAAAAAACGGGTGGGCTATAGCCTTGAGGGGAGGGGCTGGCCAAGTTCGTCCGCCGGACTCGGAATGGGGCGAGACTTTGCGTGCGCCCTCCGTGTGCCAAAAATAGGCCGTGACCACAGCCTCGCCCAAAAATAAGTGCCCGAAGGTCCCGTCCCCAAGTTCGTCCGCCGCAAAAATGCCCAAAAAACGGGTGGGCTATAGCCTTGGGGGGAGGGGCTGGCTAAGTTCGTCCGCCGGACTTGGATTGGGGCGAGACTTTGCGAGCGCCCTCCGTGTTCCAAAAATAGGCCGCACCCAAAAATAAGCGCCCGAAGGTCCCGTCCCCAAGTTCGCCCGCCGCAAAAATGCCCAAAAAACGGGTGGGCTATAGCCTTGGGGGGAGGGCTGGCTAAGTTCGTCCGCCAGACTCGGATTGGGGCGAGACTTTGCGAGCGCCCTCCGTGTTCCAAAAATAGGCCGCGGGCAAAGCCGCGCCCAAAAATAAGCGCCCGAAGGTCCCGTCCCCAAGTTCGTCCGCCGCAAAAATGCCCAAAAAACGGGTGGGCTATAGCCTTGGGGGGAGGGGCTGGCTAAGTTCGTCCGCCGGACTCGGATTGGGGCGAGACTTTGCGAGCGCCCTCCGTGTTCCAAAAATAGGCCGTGGGCAAAGCCGCGCCCAAAAATAAGCGCCCGAAGGTCCCGTCCCCAAGTTCGTCCGCCGCAAAAATGCCCAAAAAACGGGTGGGCTATAGCCTTGGGGGGAGGGGCTGGCCAAGTTCATCCGCCGGACTCGGAATGGGGCGAGACTTTGCGAGTGCTCTCCGTGTGCCAAAAAAAGGCCGTGACCACAGCCTCGCCCAAAAATAAGTGCCCGAAGGTCCCGTCCCCAAGTTCGTCCGCTGCAAAAATGCCCAAAAAAGGGGTGGGCTATAGCCTTAGGGGGAGGGGCTGGCCAAGTTCGTCCGCCGGACTCGGAATGGGGCGAGACTTGGCGAGCGCCCTCCGTGGGCAAAAAATAGGCCACGGGCACAGCTGCACCCAAAAATAAGCTCCTGAAGGTCCCGTCCTTAAGTTCGTCCGCCGCATAAATGCCCAAAAAACGGGTGGGCTATAGCCTTGGGGGGAGCGGCTGGCCAAGTTCGTCCGCCGGACTCGGAATGGAGCGAGACTTTGCGAGCGCCCTCCGTGTGCGAAAAATAGGCCGTGACCACAGCCTCGCCCAAAAATTAGTGCCCGAAGTTCCCGTCCCCAAGTTTGTCCGCCGCAAAAATGCCCAAAAAACGGGTGGGCTATAGCCTTGAGGGGAGGGGCTGGCCAAGTTCGTCCGCCGGACTCGGAATGGGGCGAGACTTTGCGTGCGCCCTCCGTGTGTCAAAAATAGGCCGTGACCACAGCCTCGCCCAAAAATAAGTGCCCGAAGGTCCCGTCCCCAAGTTCGTCCGCCGCAAAAATGCCCAAAAAACGGGTGGGCTATAGCCTTGGGGGGAGGGGCTGGCTAAGTTCGTCCGCCGGACTTGGATTGGGGCGAGACTTTGCGAGCGCCCTCCGTGTTCCAAAAATAGGCCGCACCCAAAAATAAGCGCCCGAAGGTCCAGTCCCCAAGTTCGCCCGCCGCAAAAATGCCCAAAAAACGGGTGGGCTATAGCCTTGGGGGGAGGGCTGGCTAAGTTCGTTCGCCAGACTCGGATTGGGGCGAGACTTTGCGAGCGCCCTCCGTGTTCCAAAAATAGGCCGCGGGCAAAGCCGCGCCCAAAAATAAGCGCCCGAAGGTCCCGTCCCCAAGTTCGTCCGCCGCAAAAATGCCCAAAAAACGGGTGGGCTATAGCCTTGGGGGGAGGGGCTGGCTAAGTCCGCCGGACTCGGATTGGGGCGAGACTTTGCGAGCGCCTCCGTGTTCCAAAAATAGGCCGTGGGCAAAGCGCGCCAAAAATAAGCGCCCAAGGTCCCGTCCCCAAGTTCGTCCGCCGCAAAATGCCTAAAACGGGTGGGCTATAGCCTTGGGGGGAGGGGCTGGCCAAGTTCATCCGCCGGACTCGGAATGGGGCGAGACTTTGCGAGCGCACTCCGTGTGCCAAAAAAAGGCCGAGACCACAGCCTCGCCCAAAAATAAGTGCCCGAAGGTCCCGTCCCCAAGTTCGTCCGCTGCAAAAATGCCCAAAAAAGGGGTGGGCTATAGCCTTAGGGGGAGGGGCTGGCCAAGTTCGTCCGCCGGACTCGGAATGGGGCGAGACTTGGCGAGCGCCCTCCGTGGGCAAAAAATAGGCCACGGGCACAGCTGCACCCAAAAATAAGCTCCCGAAGGTCCCGTCCTTAAGTTCGTCCGCCGCATAAATGCCCAAAAAACGGGTGGGCTATAGCCTTGGGGGGAGGGGCTGGCCAAGTTCGTCCGCCGGACTCGGAATGGAGCGAGACTTTGCGAGCGCCCTCCGTGTGCCAAAATGAGGCCGCGGGCACAGCCGCGCCCAATAATAAGCACTCGAAGGTCCAGTCCCCAAGTTCGTCCGCCGCAAAAATGCCCAAAAAACGGGTGGGCTATACCCTTGGGGGGAGGCGCTGGCCAAGTTCGTCCGCCGGACTCGGAATCGGACGAGACTTTGCGAGCGCCCTCCGTGTGCCAAAAATAGGCCGTGGGCAAAGCCGTGCCCAAAAATAAGCGCCCGAAGGTCCCGTCCCCAAGTTCGTCCGCCGCAAAAATGCCCAAAAAACGGGTGGGCTATAGCCTTGGGGTGAGGGGCTGGCCAAGTTCGTCCGCCGGACTCGGAATGGGGTGAGACTTTGGGAGCGCACTCCGTGTGCCAAAAATAGGCCACGGGCACAGCCGCGCCCAAAAATAAGCACCCGAAGGTCCCATCCCCAAGTTCGTCCACCGCAAAAATGCCCAAAAAACGGGTGGGCTATAGCCTTGGGGGGAGGGGTTGGCCAAGTTCGTCCGCCGGACTCGGAATGGGGCGAGACTTGGCCAGCGCCCTTTGTGCGCCAAAAATAGGCCGCGGACACAGCCGTACCCAAAAATAAGCACCCGAAGGTCCCGTCCCCAAGTTCGTCCGCCGCAAAAATGCCCAAAAAACGGGTGGGCTATAGCCTTGGGGGGAGGGGCTGGCCAAGTTCGTCCGCCGAACTCGGAATGGGGCAAGACTATGCAAGAGCCCTCCGTGTGCCAAAAATAGACCGCGGGCACAGCCGTGCCAAAAAATAAGCACCCGAAGGTCCTGTCCCCAAGTTCGTCCGCCGTAAAAATGCCCAAAAAACGGTTGGGCTATAGCCTTGGGGGGAGGGGCTGGCCAACTTCGTCCGCCGGACTCGGAATGGGGCTAGACTTTCCGAGCCCCAACATTGTGCCAAAAAAAGGCCATGGGACCAGCCGCGCCCAAAATAAGCACCCGAAGGTCCCGTCCTCAAGTTCGTCCGCCGCAAAAATGCCCAAAAAACGGGTGGGCTATAGCCTTGGGGGGAGGGGCTGGCCAAATTCATCCGCGGACTCGGAATGGGGCTAGACTTTGCGAGCGCCCTCAGTGTGCCAAAAATAGGCCATGGGAACAGCCGCGCCCAAAAATAAGCACCCGAAGGTCCCGTCCTCAAGTTCGTCCGCCGCAAAAATGCCCAAAAAACGGGTGGGCTATAGCCTTGGGGGGAGGGGCTGGCCAAGTTCGTCCGCCGGACTCGGAATGGGGCGAGACTTTTCGAGCGCCCTCCGTGTGCCAAAAATAGGCTGCGGACACAGCCGCGCCCAAAAATAAATGCCCAAAGGTCCCGTCCCCAAGTTCGTCCGCCGCAAAAATGCCCAAAAAACGGGTGGGCTATAGCCTTGGGCGGAGGGGCTGGCCAAGTTCGTCCGCCGGACTCGGAATGCGGCGAGACTTTACGAGCGCCCTCCGTGTGCCAAAAATAGGCTGCGGGCACAGCCGCGCCCAAAAATAAGCGCCCGAAGGTCCCATCCCCAAGTTCGTCCGCCGCAAAAATGCCCAAAAAACGGTTGGGCTATTGCCTTGGGGGGAGGGGCTGGCCAAATTCGTCCGCCGAACTCGGAATGGGGCAAGACTATGCAAGAGCCCTCCGTGTGCCAAAAATAGACCGCGGGCACAGCCGTGCCAAAAATAAGCACCCAAGGTCCTGTCCCCAAGTTCGTCGCCGTAAAATGCCCAAAAACGGTTGGGCTATAGCCTTGGGGGGAGGGGCTGGCCAACTTCGTCCGCCGGACTCGGAATGGGGCTAGACTTTGCGAGCGCCCTCAGTGTGCCAAAAATAGGCCTTCGGAACAGCCGCGCCCAAAAATAAGCACCCGAAGGTCCCTTCCTCAAGTTCGTCCGCCGCAAAAATGCCCAAAAAACGGGTGGGCTATAGCCTTGGGGGGAGGGGCTGGCCAAATTCATCCGCGGACTCGGAATGGGGCGAGACTTTGCGAGTGCTCTCCGTGTGCCAAAATAGGCTGGCACAGCCGCACCAAAAATAAGCCCCCCAAGGTCCCGTCCCCAAGTTCGTCCGCCGCAAAAATCCCCAAAAAACGGTTGGGCTATAGCCTTGGGGGGAGGGGCTGGCCAACTTCATCCGCCGAACTCGGAATGGGGCGAGACTTTGCGAGAGCCCTCCGTGTGCCAAAATAGACCACGGGCACAGCCGCGCCAAATAATAAGCGCCCAAGGTCCTGTCCCCAAGTTCGTCCGCCGCAAAATGCCCAAAAACGGGTGGGCTGTAGCCTTGGGGGGAGGGGCTGGCCAACTTCGTCCGCCGGACTCGGAATGGGGCGAGACTTTCCGAGCGCCCTCCGTGTGCCAGAAATAGGCCGCGGGCACAGCCGCGCCCAAAAATAACCCCCCGAAGGTCCCCCCCAGTTCGTCCGCCGCAAAATGCCCAAAAACGGGTGGGCTATAGCCTTGGGGGAGGGGCTGGCCAACTCGTCCGCCGGACTCGGAATGGGGCGAGACTTTGCGACCGCCTCCGTGTGCGAAGAATAGGCCGTGGGCACAGCTGCACCCAAAATAAGCCTACGAAGGTCCCGTCCCAAGTTCGTCCGCCGCAAAAATCCCCAAAACGGTTGGGCTATAGCCTTGGGGGGAGGGGCTGGCCAACTTCATCCGCCGAACTCGGAATGGGGCGAGACTTTGCGAGAGCCCTCCGTGTGCCAAAAATAGACCGCGGGCACAGCCGCGCCAAAAATAAGCGCCCGAAGGTCCTGTCCCCAAGTCGTCCGCCGCAAAATGCCCAAAAACGGGTGGGCTATAGCCCCGGGAGGGGCTGGCCAAGTTCGTCCGCCGGACTCGGAATGGGACGAGACGTGGCGAGCGCCTCCGCTGCTCCAAAATAGGCCACGGGCAAAGCTGCGCCCAAAAATAAGCACCCGAAGGTCCCGCCCCAAGTTCGTCCGCCGCAAAAATGCCCAAAAACGGGTGGGCTATAGCCTTGAGGGAGGGCTGGCCAAGTTCGTCCGCCAGACTCGAATGGGGCGAGATTTGGGAGCACCTCCGTGTGCCAAAAATAGGCCGTGACCACAGCCTCGACCAAAAATTAGTGCCCGAAGGTCCTGCTCCCAAGTTCGTCCGCCGCAAAAATGCCCAAAAACGGGTGGGCTATAGCCTTGAAGGGAGGGCTGGCCAAGTCCGCCGGACTCGGAATGGGGCGAGACTTTGCGTGCGCTCCGTGAGCCGCGGTCAAAGCCGCGCCCAAAAATAAGTCCCCGAAGGTCCAGTCCCCAAGTTCATCCGCCGCAAAAATGCCAAAATAAGGGTGGGCTATAGCCTTGGGGGGAGGGGATGGCCCACTTCATCCGCCGGACTCGGAATGGGGCGAGACTTTGCGAGCGCCCTCCGTGTGGCAAAAATAGGCCGCGGGCACAGCCGCGCCCAAAAATAAGCCCCCGAAAGTCCCGTCCCCAAGTTCGAACGCCGCAAAATGCCCAAAATGGGTGGGCTATAGCATTGGGGGGAGGGGATGGCCAACTTCGTCCGCCGGACTCGGAATGAGGCGAGACTTTGCTAGAGCCCTCCGTGTGCCTAAGCTAGGCCGCGGTCAAAGCCGCGCCCAAAAATACGCCCCCGAAGGTCCCGCCCCCAAGCTCGTCCGCCGCAAAAATGCCAAAAAAAGGGTGGGCTATAGCCTTGGGGGGAGGGGATGGCCCACTTCATCCGCCGGACTCGGAATGGGCGAGACTTTGCGAGCGCCCTCCGTGTGGCAAAAATAGGCCGCCGGCACAGTCGCGCCCAAAAATAAGCCCCAGAAGGTCCCGTCCCCAAGTTCCTCTGCCGCAAAAATGCCCAAAACGGGTGGGCTATAGCCTGGGGGAGGGGCTGGCCAACTCGTCCGCTCGGACTCGAAATGGGGCGTGACTTTGCGAGCGTCCTTCTTGTGCCAAAAATAGGCCGCCGGCACAGTCGCGCCCAAAAATAAGCCCCAGAAGGTCCCGTCCCCAAGTTCCTCTGCCGCAAAAATGCCCAAAAAACGGGTGGGCTATAGCCTTGGGGGAGGGCTGGCCGACTTCGTCCTCGGACTCGGAATGGGGCGAGACTTTGCGAGCGCTCCGTGTGCCAAAATAGGCCGCGGCACAGTCACGCCCAAAATCAGCCCCCGAAGGACCCGTCCCCAAGTTCGTCCTCCGCAAAAATGCCCAAACAACGGGTGGGCTATAGCCTTGGGGGGAGGGGCTGGCCCACTTCATCCGAGGGACTCGGAATGGGGCGAGACTTTGCGAACGCCCTCCGTGTGCTAAAAATAGGCAGCGGGCACAGCCGCGCCCAAAAATAAGCCCCCGAAGGGCCCGTCCCCAAGTTCGTCCGCAAAAAATGCCCAAAAAATGGGTGGGCTATGGCCTTGGGGGGAGGGGCTGGCCAACTTCGTCCGCCGGACTCGGAATGGGGCGAGACTTTGCGAGCTCCCTCCGTGTGCCAAAAATAGGCCATGGGCACAGCCACGCCCAAAAATAAGCCCCCTAAGGTCCCGTCCCCAAGTTCGTCCGCCGCAAAAATGGCCAAAAAACGGGTGGGCTATAGCCTTGGGGGGAGGGGCTGCCCCACTTCGTCCGCCGGACTCGAAATGGGGCGCGAATTTGCGAGCGGCCTCCGTGTGCCAAAAATAGGCCGGGGGTACAGCCACGGCCAAAAATTAGCCCCCGAAGGCCCCGTCCCCAACTTCGTCCGCCGCAAAAATGCACAAAAAACGGGTGGGCTATAGCCTTGGGGGGAGGGGCTGGCCCACTTCGTCCGCCGGACTCGGAATGGGACGAGACTTTACGAGTGCCCTCCGTGTGCCAAAAATAGGCCGCGGTCACAGCCAGGCCCAAAAATAAGGCCCCACCGTCCCGTCCCCAAGTTCGTCCGCCGCAAAAATGACCAAAAAACGGGTGGGCTATAGCCTTGGGGGGAGGGGCTGGCCAACTTCGTCCGCCGGACTCGGAATGGGGCAAGACTTTCCGACCGCCCTCCATGTGCCAAAAATAGGCCACGATCATAGCCGCGCCCAAAAATAAGCCCCTGAAGGTCCCGTCCCCAAGTTCGTCCGCCGCAAAAATGCCCAAAAAACGGGTGGGCTATAGCCTTGGGGGGAGGGGCTGGCCAACTTCGTCCGCCGGACTCGAAATGGGGCGAGACATTGCGAACGCTCTCCGTGTGCCAAAAATAGGCCACGGACACAGCAGCGCCCAAAAATAAGAACCCGAACGTCCCGTCCCCAAGTTCTTCCGCCGCAAAAATGCCCAAAAAGCGGGTGGGCTATAGCCTTGGGGGGAGGGGCTGGCCAACTTCGTCCGCCGGACTCGGAATGGGGCGAGACTTTGCGAGCGGCCTCTGTGTGCCAAATATAGGCCACGGGCACAGCCGCACCCAAAAATAAGCCTCCAAACGTCCCGTCCCCAAATTCGTCCGCCGCAAAAATGCCCAAAAAACGGGTGGGCTATAGCCTGGGGGGGAGGGGCTGGCCAACTTCGTCCGCCGGACACGGAATGGGGCGAGACTTTGCGAGCGCCCTCCGTGTGGAAAAAATAGCCCGCGGGCACAGCCGCGCCCAAAAATAAGCCCCGAACGTCCCGTCCCCAAGTTCGTCCGCCGCAAAAATGCCCAAAAAACGGGTGGGCTATAGCATTGGGGGGAGGGGCTGGCCAACTTCGTCCGCCGGACTCGGAATGAGGTGAGACTTTGCGAGCGCCCTCCGTGTTCCAAAAATAGGCAGCAGTCACAACCGCGCCCAAAAATAAGCCCCCGAAGGTCCCGTCCCCAAGTTCGTCCGCCGCAAAAATGCCCAAAAAATGGGTGGGCAATAGCATTGGGGGGAGGGGCTGGCCAACTTCGTCCGCCGGACTCGGAATGAGGCGAGACTTTGCGAGCGCCCTCCATGTGCCAAAAATCGGCCGTAT
This sequence comes from Citrus mangshanensis, assembly GCA_030449895.1. Classification (NCBI taxonomy): domain Eukaryota; kingdom Viridiplantae; phylum Streptophyta; class Magnoliopsida; order Sapindales; family Rutaceae; genus Citrus; species Citrus mangshanensis. The sequence continues at coordinate 259,482 of JASUUJ010000120.1, read as the reverse complement.
TCACAGCCGCACCCAAAAATAAGCCCCCGAAGGTCCCGTCTCCAAGTTCGTCCGCCGCAAAAATGCCCAAAAAACGGGTGGGCTATAGCCTTGGGGGGAGGGGCTGGCCAACTTCGTCCGCCGGACTCGGAATGGGGCGAGACTTTACGAACGCCCTCCGTGTGGCAAAAATAGGCTGCGTGCACAGCCGCGCCCAAAAATAAGCCCCCGAAGTGGGCCCCCCGCCCGGTGTAAAATGCCCAAAAGGTGGGCCTGGCCAAGACTCGGAATGAGACGAGACTTTGCGAAGCGCCTCCGTGTGCCAAAAATAGGCCGGGCACAGCCAGGCCCAAAAATAAGGCCCCAAACGTCCCGTCCCCAAGTTCGTCCGCCGCAAAATGACATAAAACGGGTGGGCTATAGCCTTGGGGGAGGGCTGGCCCACTTCGTCCTGACTCGGAATGGGGCAAGACTTTCCGACCGCCTCCGTGTGCCAAAAATAGGCCACGATCATAGCCGCGCCAAAAATAAGCCCCCGAAGGTCCCGTCCCCAAGTTCGTCCGCCGCAAAATGCCCAAAAACGGGTGGGCTATAGCCTTGGGAGGGGCTGGCCCACTCGAAATGGGGCGAGACATTGCGAACGCTCCATGTGCCAAAAATAGGCCACGGACACAGGTGCACCCAAAAATAAGTTCCCAAGGTCCCGTCCCCAAGTTCTTCCGCCGCAAAATGCCCAAAACGGGTGGGCTATAGCCTTGGGGAGGGGCTGGCCAACGGACTCGGAATGGGGCGAGACTTTACGAGCACCTCTGTGTAAAAATAGGCCAGGCACAACCACGCCCAAAAAGTAAGCCCCGAAGGTCCCGTCCCCAAGTTCGTCCGCCAAAAATGCCCAAAACGGGTGGGCTATAGCCTTGGGGGAGGCTGGCCCACTTCGTCTGCCGGACTCGGAATGGGGCGAGACTTTTCCGTGTGGCAAAATAGGCTGCGCCCAAAAATAAGCCCCGAAGGTACCGTCCCCAAAAAATGCCCAAAAACTGGTGGGCTATAGCAGGGAAATAAGGCGAGACTTTGCGAGCACCCTCCGTGGCCAGGATGCGGTCACAGCCCGCGCAAAATAAGCCCCGAAGGTCCCGTCCCCAAGTTCGTCCGCCGCAAAAATGCCAAAAACGGTGGGCTATAGCCTTGGGGGAGGATGGCTCTTCGTCCGCTCGGACTCGGAATGAGGCGAGACTTTGCGGCACCTGTGTGCCAAAAATAGGCCGTGGCCACAGCCGTGTCCAAAAATAAGCCCCCAAAGGTCCCGTCCCCAAATTTCGTCCGCCGCAAAAATGCCCAAAAAACGGGTGGGCTATAGCCTTGGGAGGGGCTCGTCCGCCGGGCTCGGAATGGGGCGAGACTTTCTGAGCGCCTCTGTATGGCACATCCGCGCCCAAAAATAAGCCCCCAAAGGTCCCGTCCCTAAGTTCTAATGCGGGTGGGCTATGGGGGAGGGGCTGGACAACTTCGTCCGCCGGACTCGGAATAGGGCGAGACTTTGCGAGCGCCCTCCATGTACCAAAAATAGGCCACGGGCACAACCCCGCCCAAAAATAAGCCCCCGAAGGTCCCGTCCCTAAGTTCGTCCGCCGCAAAAATGCGCAAAAAACGGGTGGGCTATAGCCTTGGGGGGAGGGGCTATAGCCTTGGGGGGAGGGGCTGGCCAACTTCGTCCGCCGAAATCGGAATGGGGCAAGACTTTGTGAGCACCCTCCGTGTGCCAGCGGGCAGAGCGTGCAAAAAAATAAGCCTCAAGGTCCCGCCCGGACTCGGAATGGGTGAGACTTTCGTTAAGCCCCGTCCCCAAGTTCGTAAATGCCTAAAAACGCTATAGCCTTGGGGGAGGGCTGGTCCGCCGGACTCGGAATGGGGCGAGTCTTTGCGAGCAGCCTCCGTGTGCAAAATAGGCCGCGGCACAGCCGCGCCCAAAAATAAGCCCCGAAGTCCCGTCCCCAAGTTCCGCCGCAAAATGCCCAAAAACGGGTGGGCTATAGCCTTGGGGGAGGATGGCCAACCGTCCGGACTCGAAGTGGGACGAGACTTTGCGGCGCCTCCGTGTGCCAAAAATAGGCACATGCGCGCCCAAAAATGAGCCCCAAGGTCCCGTCCCAAGTTCGTCCGCAAAATACCCAAAAACGGGTGGGCTATAGCCTTGGGGGAGGACTCGGAATGGGGTGAGACTTTGGGAGCGCCGTCCGTGTGGTATAGGCTGCGGTCACAGCCGCGCCCAAAATAAGCCCCGAAGGTCCCGTCCCCAAGTTCGTCCGCCGCAAAAATGCCCAAAAAACGGGTGGGCTATAGCCTTGGGGGGAGGGGCTGGCCAACTTCGTCCGCCGCGCTCGGAATGGGGCGAGACATTGCGAGCGCCGTCCGTGTGGTAAAAATAGGCTGCGGTCACAGCCGCGCCCAAAAATAAGCCCCAAAAGGGCCCGTCCCTAAGTTCTTCCGCCGCAAAAATGCCCAAAACACGGGTGGGCTATAGCCTTGGGGGGAGGGGCTGGCCAACTTCGTCCGCCGAACTCGGAATGGGGCGAGACATTGCGAGCGCCCTCCGTGGGCAAAAAATAGGCCGCGGGCAGAGCCGCGCCCAAAAATAAGCTCCCAAAGGTCCCGTCCCCAAGTTCGTCCGCCGCAAAAATGCCCAAAAAACGGGTGGGCTATAGCCTTGGGGGGAGGGGATGGCCAACTTCGTCCGCCGGACTCGAAATGGGATGAGACTTTGCGAGCCCCCTGCGTGTGCTAAAAATAGGCCGCGGGCACATGCGCGCCCAAAAATAAGCCCCCGAAGGTCCTGTCCCCAAGTTCGTCCGCCGCAAAAATGCCCAAAAAACGGGTGGGCTATAGACTTGGGGGGAGGGGCTGGCCAACTTTGTCCGCCGGACTTGGAATGGGGCGAGACATTGCGAACACTCTCCGTGTGCCAAAAATAGGCCGCGGACACAGCCGCGCCCAAAAATAAGTTCCCGAAGGTCCCGTCCCCAAGTTCGTCCGCCGCAAAAATGCCCAAAAAACGGGTGGGCTATAGCCTTGGGGGGAGGGGCTGGACAACTTCGTCCGCCGGACTCGGAATAGGGCGAGACTTTGCGAGCGCCCTCCATGTACCAAAAATAGGCCACGGGCACAACCCTGCCCAAAAATAAGCCCCTAAGGTCCCGTCCCTAAGTTCGTCCGCCGCAAAAATGCGCAAAAAACGGGTGGGCTATAGCCTTGGGGGGAGGGGCTGGCCAACTTCGTCCGCCGAACTCGGAATGGGGCAAGACTTTGCGAGCGCCCTCCGTGTGCAAGAAATAGGCTGCGGGCAGAACCGTGCCCAAAAATAACCCCCGAAGGTCCCGTCCCCAAGTTCGTCCGCCGCAAAAATGCCCAAAAAACGGGTGGGCTACAGCCTTGGGGGGAGGGGCTGGCCCACTTCGTCCGCCGGACTCGGAATGGGGTGAGACTTTGCGAGTGCCGTCCGTGTGGTAAAAATAGGCTGCGGGCACAGCCGCGCCCAAAAATAAGCCCCCGAAGGTCCCGTCCCCAAATTCGTCCGCCGCAAAAATGCCCAAAAAACGGGTGGGCTATAGCCTTGGGGGGAGGGGCTGGCCAACTTCGTCCGCCGGACTCGGAATGGGGCGAGACATTGCGAACGCTCTCCGTGTGCCAAAAATAGGCGCGGACACAGCCGCGCCCAAAAATAAGTTCCCGAAGGTCCCGTCCCCAAGTTCGTCCGCCGCAAAAATGCCCAAAAAACGGGTGGGCTATAGCCTTGGGGGGAGGGGCTGGCCAACTTCGTCCGCCGGACTCGGAATAGGGCGAGACTTTGCGAGCGCCCTCCGTGTACCAAAAATAGGCCACGGGCACAACCACGCCCAAAAATAAGCCCCCGAAGGTCCCGTCCCCAAGTTCGTCCGCCGCAAAAATGCCCAAAAAACGGGTGGGCTATAGCCTTGGGGGGAGGGGCTGGCCCACTTCGTCCGCCGGACTCGGAATGGGGCGAGACTTTGCGAGCGCCCTCCGTGTGGCAAAAATAGGCCGCGGGCTCAGCCGCGACCAAAAATAAGCCCCCGAAGGTCCCGTCCCCAAGTTCGTCCGCCGCAAAACTGCCCAAAAAACGGGTGGGCTATAGCATTGGGGGGAGGGGCTGGCCCACTTCGTCCGCCAGACTCGGAATGAGGGGAGACTTAGCGAGCGCCCTCCGTGTGCCATAAATAGGCCGCGGGCACAGCCGCGGCCAAAAATAAGCGCCCGAAGGTCCATCCCCAAGTTCGTCCGCCGCAAAAATGCCCAAAAAACGGGTGGGCTATAGCCTTGGAGGGAGGGGCTGGCCAAGTTCTTCCCCGGACTCGGAATGGGGCCAGACTTTGTGAGCGCCCTCCGTGTGCCAAAAATAGGCCACGGGTACAGCCGCGCCCAAAAATAAGCACCCGAAGGTCCCGTCCCCAAGTTCGTCCGCCGCAAAAATGCCCAAAAAACGGGTGGGCTATAGCCTTGGGGGGAGGGGCTGGCCAAGTTCGTCCGCCGGACTCGGAATGGGGCGAGACTTTGCGAACGCCCTCCGTGTGCCTAGGCTGCGGGCACAGCCGTGCCCAAAATAAGTGCCCGAAGGTCCCGTCCCCAAGTTCGTCCGAGGCAAAATGCCCAAAATACGTGGGCTATAGCCTTGGGGAGGCGGGCCTCGGCCGGACTCGGAATGGGGCGAGACTTGCCGAGCTCCTCCGTGTACCAGAAAAGCCGTGGGGCACAGCCGCCCAAAATAAGCGCCGAAGGTCCGGTCCCCATTTTCGTCCCGTTAAAAATGCCCAAAAAACGGGTGGGCTATAGCATTGGGGGAGGGGCTAGCCAAGTTTGTCCGCCGGACTCGGAATGGGGCGCGACTTTGCGAGCGCCCTTCGTGTGCCAAAAATAGGCCGTGGGCACAAGCGCGCCCAAAAATAACAGCTCGAAGGTCCCGTCCCCAAGTTCGTCCGCCGCAAAAATTCCCAAAAAACGGGTGGGCTATAGCATTGGGGGAGGGGCTGGCCAAGTTTGTCCGCCGGACTCGGAATGGGGCGAGACTTTGCTAGCACCCTCCGTGTGCCAAAAATAGGCCGCGGGCACAGCCGCGCCCAAAAATAAATGCCCGAAGGTCCCGTCCCCAAGTTCGTCTGCCGCAAAAATGCCCAAAAAACGGGTGGGCTATAGCCTTGGGGGGAGGGGCTGGCCAAGTTAGTCGGCCTGACTCGGAATGGGGCCAGACTTTGCGAGCACCCTCCGTGTGCCAAAAACAGGCCGCGGACACAGCTGGGCCCAAAAATAATCACCCGAAGGTCCCGTCCCCAAGTTCGTCCGCCGCAAAAATGCCCAAAAAACGGGTGGGAATAGACTTGGGGGGAGGGGCTGGCCAAGTTCGTCCGCCGGACTCAGAATGGGGCGAGACTTTCCAAGCACCCTCCGGGTGCCAAAAATAGGCCGTCGGCACAGCCGTGCCCAAAAATAAGCACCCGAAGGTCCCGTCCCCAAGTTCATCCGCCGCAAAAATGCCCAAAAAACGGGTGGGCTATAGTCTTGGGAGGAGGGGCTGGCCAAGTTCGTCCGCCGGACTCGGAATGGGGCGAGACTTGGCGAGCGCCCTCCGTGTGCCAAAAATAGGCTGCGGGCACAGGCGCAGCTAAAAATAAGCGCCCGAAGGTCCCGTCCCCAAGTTCGTCCGCCGCAAAAATTCCCAAAAAACGGGTGGGCTATAGCCTTGGGGGGAGGGGCTGGCCAAGTTCGTCCGCCGGACTCGGAATGGGGCGAGACTTTCCGAGCACCCTCCGGGTGCCAAAAATAGGCCATCGGCACAGGCGCGCCCAAAAATAAGCACCCGAAGGTCCCGTCCCCAAGTTCATCCGCCGCAAAAATGCCCAAAAAACGGGTGGGCTATAGTCTTGGGGGGAGGGGCTGGCCAAGTTCGTCCGCCGGACTCGGAATGGGGCAAGACTTGGCGAGCGCCCTCTGTGTGCCAAAAATAGGCCGCGGGCACAGCCGCGGCCAAAAATAAGCGCCCGAAGGTCCCGTCCCCAAGTTCGTCCGCCGCAAAAATGCCCAAAAAACGGGTGGGCTATAGCCTTGGGGGGAGGGGCTGGCCAAGTTCTTCCCCGGACTCGGAATGGGGCCAGACTTTGCGAGCGCCCTCCGTGTGCCAAAAATTTGCCACAGGTACAGCCGCGCCCAAAAATAAGCACCCGAAGGTCCCGTCCCCAAGTTCGTCCGCCGCAAAAATGCCCAAAAAACGGGTGGGCTATAGCCTTGGGGGGAGGGGCTGGCCAAGTTCGTCCGCCGGACTCGGAATGGGGCGAGACTTTGCGAACGCCCTCCGTGTACCAAAAATAGGCTGCGGGCACAGCCGTGCCCAAAAATAAGCGCCTGAAGGTCCCGTCCCCAAGTTCGTCCGACGCAAAAATGCCCAAAATACAGGTGGGCTATAGCCTTGGGGGGAGGGGCGGGCCAAGTTCGTCGGCCGGACTCGGAATGGGGCGAGACTTGCCGAGCGCCCTCCGTGTGCCAGAAATAGGCTGTGGGCACAGCCGCGCCCAAAAATAAGTGCCCGAAGGTCCGGTCCCCAAGTTCGTCCCCGCAAAAATGCCCAAAAAACGGGTGGGCTATAGCCTTGGGGGGAGGGGCTGGCCAAGTTCGTCCGCCGGACTCGGAATGGGGTGAGACTTTGCGAGCGCCCTTCATGTACCAAAAATAGGCCGCGGGCACAAACGCGCCCAAAAATAACAGCCCGAAGGTCCCGTCCCCAAGTTCGTCCGCCCAAAAATGCCCAAAAAACGGGTGGGCTATAGCATTGGGGGAGGGGCTGGCCAAGTTTGTACGCCGGACTCGGAATGGGGCGAGACTTTGCGAGTGCCCTTCGTGTGCCAAAAATAGGCCGCGGGCACAAACGCGCCCAAAAATAACAGCCCGTAGGTCCCGTCCCCAAGTTCGTCCGCCGCAAAAATGCCCAAAAAACGGGTGGGCTATAGCGTTGGGGGAGGGGCTAGCCAAGTTTGTCCGCCGGACTCGGAATGGGGCGAGACTTTGCTAGCACCCTCCATGTGCAAAAAATAGGCCGCGGGCACAGTCACGCCCAAAAATAAGCGCCCGAAGGTCCCGTCCCCAAGTTTGTCTGCCACAAAAATGCCCAAAAAACGGGTGGGCTATAGCCTTGGGGGGAGGGGCTGGCCAAGTTTGTCGGCCAGGCTCGGAATGGGGCCAGACTTTGCGATCGCCCTCCGTGTGCCAAAAACAGGCCGCGGGCACAGCTGTGCCCAAAAATAATCGCCCGAAGGTCCCGTCCCCAAGTTCGTCCGCCGCAAAAATGCCCAAAAAACGGGTGGGCTATAGCCTTGGGGGGAGGGGCTGGCCCACTTCGTCCGCCGGACTCGGAATGGGGTGAGACTTTGGGAGCGCCGTCCGTGTGGTAAAAATAGGCTGCGGTCACAGCCGCGCCCAAAAATAAGCTCCCGAAGGTCCCGTCCCCAAGTTCGTCCGCCGCAAAAATGCCCAAAAAACGGGTGGGCTATAGCCTTGGGGGGAGGGGCTGGCCGACTTCGTCCGCCGGACTCGGAATGAGGCGAGACTTTACCAGCGCCCTCCGTGTGCCAAAAATAGGCTGCGGCCACAGCCGCGCCCAAAAATAAGAGCCCGAAGGTCCCGTCCCCAAGTTCGTCCGCCGCAAAAATGCCCAAAAAATGGGTGGGCTATAGCCTTGGGGGGAGGGGCTGGCCGACTTCGTCCGCCGGACTCGGAATGGGGCGAGACTTTGCAAGCGCCCTCCATGTGCCAAAAATAGGCCGCGGGCACAGCCACGCCAAAAAATAAGCCCTGAAGGTCCCGTCACCAAGTTCGTCCGCAGCAAAAATGCCCAAACTACGGGTGGGCTATAATTTTGGGGGGAGGGGCCGGCCAACTTCGTCCGCCGGACTCGGAATCGGGCGAGACTTTGCGAGCACCGTCCGTGTGCCAAAATTAGGCCGCTGGCACAGCCGCACCCAAAAATAAGCCCCCGAAGGACCCGTCCCCAAGTTCGTCCGCCGCAAAAAAATGCCCAAAAAACGGGTGGGCTATAGCCTTGGGGGGAGGGGCTGGCCAACTTCGTCCGCCGGACTCGGAATGGGGCGAGACTTTGCGAGCGGCATCTGTGTGCCAAAAATAGGCCGCGGGCACAGCAGCGCCCAAAAATAAGCCCCCGAAGGTCCCGTCCCCAAGTTCGTCCGCCGCAAAAATGCCCAAAAAACGGGTGGGCTATAGCCTTGGGGGGAGGGGCTGGCCCACTTCGTCCGCCGGACTCGGAATGGGGTGAGACTTTGCGAGCAGCCTCCGTGTGCCAAAAATAGGCCGCGGGCACAGCCGCGCACAAAAATAAGCCCCCGAAGGTCCCGTCCCCAAGTTCGTCCGCCGCAAAAATGCCCAAAAAACGGGTGGGCTATAGCCTTGGGGGGAGGGGCTGGCCCACTTCGTCCGCCGGACTCGGAATGGGGCGAGACTTTGCGAGCAGCCTCCGTGTGCCAAAAATAGGCTGCCGGCACAGCCGCGCCCAAAAATAGGCCCCCGAAGGTCCCGTCCCCAAGTTCGTCCGCCGCAAAAAAATGCCCAAAAAACGGGTGGGCTATAGCCTTGGGGGGAGGGGCTGGCCAACTTCGTCCGCCGGACTCGGAATGAGGCGAGACTTTACCAGCGCCCTCCGTGTGCCAAAAATAGGCTGCGGCCACAGCCGCGCCCAAAAATAAGAGCCCGAAGGTCCCGTCCCCAAGTTCGTCCGCCGCAAAAATGCCCAAAAAATGGGTGGGCTATAGCCTTGGGGGGAGGGGCTGGCCGACTTCGTCCGCCGGACTCGGAATGGGGCGAGACTTTGCAAGCGCCCTCCATGTGCCAAAAATAGGCCGCGGGCACAGCCACGCCAAAAAATAAGCCCTGAAGGTCCCGTCACCAAGTTCGTCCGCAGCAAAAATGCCCAAACTACGGGTGGGCTATAGCCTTGGGGGGAGGGGCTGGCCCACTTCGTCCGCCGGACTCGGAATGGGGTGAGACTTTGCGAGCAGCCTCCGTGTGCCAAAAATAGGCTGCGGGCACAGCCGCGCCCAAAAATAGGCCCCCGAAGGTCCCGTCCCCAAGTTCGTCCGCCGCAAAAAATTGCCCAAAAAACGGGTGGGCTATAGCCTTGGGGGGAGGGGCTGGCCCACTTCGTCCGCCGGACTCGGAATGGGGCGAGACTTTGCGAGCGCCCTTCGTGTGCCAAAAATAGGCCGCGGGCACAACCGCGCCCAAAAATAAGCCACCGAAGGTCCCGTCCCCAAGTTCGTCCGCCGCAAAAATGCCCAAAAAATGGGTGGGTATAGCCTTGGGCGGAGGGGCTGGCCGACTTCGTCCGCCGGACTCGGAATGGGGCGAGACTTTGCGAGCGCCCTCCGTGTTCCAAAAATAGGCCGCGGGCACAGCCACACCCAAAAATAAGCCCCGAAGGTCCCGTCCCGAAGTTCGTCCGCCGCAAAAATGCCCAAAAAACGGGTGGGCTATAGCCTTGGGGGGAGGGGCTGACCAACTTCGTCCGCCGGACTCGGAATGGGCTGAGACTTTGCAACCGCCCTCCGTGTGCCAAAAATTGGCCTTGGGCACAACTGCGCCCAAAAATAAACTCCCGAAGGTCCCGTCCCCAAGTTCGTCCGCAGCAAAAATGCCCAAAAAACGGGTGGGCTATAGCCTTGGGGGGAGGGGCTGGCCAACTTCGTCCGCCGGACTCGGAATGGGGCGAGACTTTGCGAGCGCCCTCCGTGTGCCAAAAATAGGCCGCGGGCACAGCCGCGCCCAAAAATAAGCCCCCGAAGGTCCCGTCCCCAAGTTCGTCCGCCGCAAAAATGCCCAAAAAACGAGTGGGCTATAGCCTTGGGGGGAGGGGCTGGGCAACTTCGTCCGCCGGAATCGGAATGGGACGAGACTTTGCGAGCGCCCTCCGTGTGCCAAAAACAGGCCGTGGGCACAGCCGCACCGAAAAATAAGCCCCCGAAGGGCCCGTCCCCAAGTTCGTCCGCCGCAAAAATGCCCAAAAAATGGGTGGGTATAGCCTTGGGCGGAGGGGCTGGCCGACTTCGTCCGCCGGACTCGGAATGGGGCGAGACTTTGCGAGCGCCCTCCGTGTTCCAAAAATAGGCCGCGGGCACAGCCACACCCAAAAATAAGCCCCGAAGGTCCCGTCCCGAAGTTCGTCCGCCGCAAAAATGCCCAAAAAACGGGTGCGCTATAGCCTTGGGGGGAGAGGCTGGCCGACTTCGTCCGCCGGACTCGGAATGGGGCGAGACTTTGCGAGCGCTCTCCTTGTGCCAAAAATAGGCCGCGGGCACAGCCACGGCCAAAAATAAGCCCCCGAAGGTCCCATCCCCAAGTTCGTCCGCCGCAAAAATGCCCAAAAAACGGGTGGGCTATAGCCTTGGGGGGAGGGGCTGGCCCACTTCGTCCGCCGGACTTAGAATGGGGCGAGACTTTGCGAGTGCCCTCCGTGTGCCACAAATAGTCCGCGGACACAGCCACGCACAAAAATAAGCCCCCGAAGGTCCTGTCCCCAAGTTCGTCCCCCGCAAAAATGCCCAAAAAACGGGTGGGCTATAGCCTTGGGGGGAGGGGCTGGCCAACTTCGTCCGCCGGACTCGGAATGGGGCGAGACTTTGCGAGCGGCCTCTGTATGCCAAATATAGGCCGCGGGCACAGCCGCACCCAAAAATAAGCGTCCCGTCCCCAAGTTCGTCCTCGCAAAATGCCCAAAAACGGGTGGGCTATAGCACGGGGAGGGCTGGCCAACCGTCCGCGGACTCGGAATGGGGCGAGACTTTGCAGCGCCCTCCGTGTGCCAAAAATAGGCCGCGGCCACAGCCGCGCCCAAAAATAAGCCCCGAACGTCCCGTCCCCAAGTTCGTCCGCCGCAAAAATGCCCAAAAAACGGGTGGGCTATAGCATTGGGGGGAGGGGCTGGCCCACTTCGTCCGCCGGACTCGGAATGAGGTGAGACTTTGCGAGCGCCCTCCGTGTGCCAAAAATAGGCAGCAGTCACAGCCGCGCCCAAAAATAAGCCCCCGAAGGTCCCGTCCCCAAGTTCGTCCGCCGCAAAAATGCCCAAAAAATGGGTGGGCTATAGCATTGGGGGGAGGGGCTGGCCAACTTCGTCCGCCGGACTCGGAATGAGGCGAGACTTTGCGAGCGCCCTCCGTGTGCCAAAACTAGGCCGCGGTCAAAGCCGCGCCCAAAAATAAGTCCCCGAAGGTCCCGTCCCCAAGTTCGTCCGCCGCAAAAATGCCAAAAAAAGGGTGGGCTATAGCCTTGGGGGGAGGGGATGGCCCACTTCATCCGCCGGACTCGGAATGGGGCGAGACTTTGCGAGCGCCCTCCGTGTGGCAAAAATAGGCCGCGGGCACAGCCGCGCCCAAAAATAAGCCCCCGAAGGTCCCGTCCCCAAGTTCGTCCGCCGCAAAAATGCCCAAAAAATGGGTGGGCTATAGCATTGGGGGGAGGGGCTGGCCAAGTTCTTCCCCGGACTCGGAATGGGGCCAGACTTTGCGAGCGCCCTCCGTGTGCCAAAAATAGGCCACGGGCACAGTCACGCTCAAAAATAAGCACCCGAAGGTCCCGTCCCCAAGTTCGTCCGCCGCAAAAATGCCCAAAAAACGGGTGGGCTATAGCCTTGGGGGGAGGGGCTGGCCAAGTTTGTCCGCCGGACTCGGAATGGGGCGAGACTTGGCGAGCACCCTCCGTGTGCCAAAAATAGGCCACGGGCACAGTCACGCTCAAAAATAAGCACCCGAAGGTCCCGTCCCCAAGTTCGTCCGTCGCAAAAATGCCCAAAATACAGGTGGGCTATAGCCTTGGGGGGAGGGGCTGGCCAAGTTCGTCCGCCGGACTCGGAATGAGGTGAGAATTTGCGAGCGCCCTCCGTGTGCCAAAAATAGGCCGTATTCACAGCCGCGCCGAAAAATAAGCCCCCGAAGGTCCCGTCCCCAAGTTTGTCCGCCGCAAAAATGCCCAAAAAACGGGTGGGCTATAGCATTGGGGGGAGGGGCTGGCCAACTTCGTCCTCCGGACTCGGAATGAGGCGAGACTTTGCGAGCGCCCTCCATGTGCCAAAAATCGGCCGTATTCACAGCCGCACCCAAAAATAAGCCCCCGAAGGTCCCGTCTCCAAGTTCGTCCGCCGCAAAAATGCCCAAAAAACGGGTGGGCTATAGCCTTGGGGGGAGGGGCTGGCCAAGTTCGTACGCCGGACTCGGAATGGGGCGAGACTTTCCGAGCACCCTCCGGGTGCCAAAAATAGGCCATCGGCACAGGCGCGCCCAAAAATAAGCACCCAAAGGTCCCGTCCCCAAGTTCATCCGCCGCAAAAATGCCCAAAAAACGGGTGGGCTATAGTCTTTGGGGGAGGGGCTGGCCAAGTTCGTCCGCCGGACTCGGAATGGGGCAAGACTTGGCGAGCCCCCTCTGTGTGCCAAAAATAGGCCGCGGGCACAGCCGCGGCCAAAAATAACCGCCCGAAGGTCCCGTCCCCAAGTTCGTCCGCCGCAAAAATGCCCAAAAAACGGGTGGGCTATAGCCTTGGGGGGAGGGGCTGGCCAAGTTCTTCCCCGGACTCGGAATGGGGCCAGCCTTTGCGAGTGCCCTCCGTGTGCCAAAAATTTGCCACAGGTACAGCCGCGCCCAAAAATAAGCACCCGAAGGTCCCGTCCCCAAGTTCGTCCGCCGCAAAAATGCCCAAAAAACGGGTGGGCTATAGCCTTGGGGGGAGGGGCTGGCCAAGTTCGTCCGCCGGACTCGGAATGGGGCGAGACTTGGCGAGCACCCTCCGTGTGCCAAAAATAGGCCACGGGCACAGCCACGCCCAAAAATAAGCACCCGAAGGTCCCGTCCCCAAGTTCGTCCGTCGCAAAAATGCCCAAAATACAGGTGGGCTATAGCCTTGGGGGGAGGGGCTGGTCAAGTTCGTCCGCCGGACTCGGAATGGGGCGAGACTTGGCGAACGCCCTCCTTGTGCCAAAAATTTGCCACAGGTACAGCCGCGCCCAAAAATAAGCGCCCGAAGGTCCCGTCCCCAAGTTCCTCCGCCGCAAAAATGCCCAAAAAACGGGTGGGCTATAGCCTTGGGGGGAGGGGCTGGACAAGTTCGTCCGCCGGACTCGGAATGGGGCGAGACTTGGCGAGCGCCCTCCGTGTGCCAAAAATAGGCCACGGGCACAGCCGCGCCCAAAAATAAGCACCCGAAGGTCCCGTCCCCAAGTTCGTCCGTCGCAAAAATGCCCAAAATACAGGTGGGCTATAGCCTTGGGGGGAGGGGCTGGTCAAGTTCGTCCGCCGGACTCGGAATGGGGCGAGACTTGGCGAGCGCCCTCCTTGTGCCAAAAATAGGCCATGGGCACAGCCGCGCCCAAAAATAAGGGCCCGAAGGTCCGGTCCCCAAGTTCGTCCGCCGCAAAAATCCACAAAAAACGGGTGGGCTATAGCCTTGGGGGGAGGGGCTGGGCAAGTTCGTCCGCCGGACTCGGAATGGGGCGAGACTTGGCGAGCGCCCTCCGTGTGCCAAAAATAGGCCGCGGGCACAGCCGCGCCCAAAAAGAAGCACCCAAAGGTCCCGTCCCCAAGTTCGTTCACCGCAAAAATGCCCAAAAAACGGGTGGGCTATAGCCTTGGTGGGAGGGGCTGGCCAAGTTCGTCCGCCGGACTCGGAATGGGGCGAAACTTGGCGAGCGCCCTCCTTGTGCCAAAAATAGGGCGTGGGCACAGCCGCGCCCAAAAATAAGGGCCCGAAGGTCCGGTCCCCAAGTTCGTCCGCCGCAAAAATGCACAAAAAACGGGTGGGCTATAGCCTTGGGGGGAGGGGCTGGCCAAGTTCGTCCGCCGGACTCGGAATGGGGCGAGACTTGGCGAGCGCCCTCCGTGTGCCAAAAACAGGCCACGGGCACAGTCGCACCCAAAAATAAGCGCCCGAAGGTCCCATCCCCAAGTTCGTCCCCCGCAAAAATGCCCAAAAAACGGGTGGGCTATAGCCTTGGTGGGTGGGGCTGGCCAAGTTCGTCCGCCGGACTCGGAATGGGGTGAGACTTTGCGAATGCCCTCCGTGTGCCCAAAATAGGCTGCGGGCAAAGCCGTGCCACAAAATAAGCACCCGAAGGTCCCGTCCCCAAGTTCGTCCGACGCAAAAATGCCCAAAATACAGGTGGGCTATAGCCTTGGGGGGAGGGGCTGGCCAAGTTCGTCCGCCGGACACGGAATGGAACGAGACTTGGCGAGCACCCTCCGTGTGCCAAAAATAGGCCGTGGGCACAGCTGCGCCCAAAAATAAGAGCCCGAAGGTCCGGTCCCCAAGTTCATCCCCGCAAAAATGCCCAAAAAACGGGTGGGCTATAGCCTTGGGGGGAGGGGCTGGCCAAGTTCGTCCGCCGGACTCGGAATGGGGCGGGACTTTGCGAGCGCCCTCCGTGTGCCAAAAATAGGCCGCGGCCACCGCCGCGCCAAAAAATAAGCACCCGAAGGTCCCGTCCCCAAGTTCGTCCGCCGCAAAAATGCCCAAAAAACGGGTGGGCTATAGCCTTGGGGGGAGGGGCTGGGCAAGTTCGTCCGCCGGACTCGGAATGGGGCGAGACTTGGCGAGCACCCTCCGTGTGCCAAAAATAGGCCGCAGACACAGCCGCGCCCAAAAATATGCGCCCGAAGGTCCCGTCCCCAAGTTCGTCCGCCGCAAAAATGCCCAAAAAACGGGTGGGCTATAGCCTTGGGGGGAGGGGCTGGCCAAGTTCGTCCGCCGGACTCGGAATGGGGCGAGACTTGGCGAGCGCCCTCCATGTGTCAAAAATAGGCCGCGGGCACAGCCGTGCCCAAAAATAAGCACCCGAAGGTCCCGTCCCCAAGTTCGTCCCCCGCAAAAATGCCCAAAAAACGGGTGGGCTATAGCCTTGGTGGGAGGGGCTGGCCAAGTTCGTCCGCCGGACTCGGAATGGGGCGAGACTTGGCGAGCACCCTCTGTGTACCAAAAATAGGCCGTGGGCACAGCCGCGCCCAAAAATAAGCACCCGAAGGTCCCGTCCCCAAGTTCCGCCGCAAAAATGCCCAAAAGCGGGTGGGCTATAGCCTTGGGGGAGGGCTGGGCAAACGGACTCGGAATGGGACGAGACTTTGCGAGCGCCCTCCGTGCGCCAAAAATAGGCCGCGAACACAGCCGCGACCAAAAATAAGCCCCCGAAGGTCCCGTCCCCAAGTTCGTCCGCCGCAAAAATGCCCAAAAAACGGGTGGGCTATAGCCTTGGGGGGAGGGGCTGGCCTACTTCGTCCGCCGGACTCGGAATGGGGCGAGACATTGTGAGCGGCCTTCGTGTGCCAAAAATAGGCCGTGGGAACAGCCGCGCCCAAAAATAAGCCCCCGAAGGTCCCGTCCCCAAGTTCGTCCGCCGCAAAAATGCCCAAAAAACAGGTGGGCTATAGCCTTGGGGGGAGGGGCTGGCCAACTTCGTCCGCCGGACTCGGAATGGGGCGAGACTTTACGAGCGCCCTATGTGTGCCAAAAATATGCCGCGGGCACAGCCGCACCCAAAAATAAGCCCCCAAAGGTCCCGTCCTCAAGTTCATCCGCCCCAAAAATGCCCAAAAAATGGGTGGGCTATAGCCTTGGGGGGAGGGGCTCGCCAACATCGTCCGCCGGACTCGGAATGGGGCGAGATTTTGCGAGCGCCCTCCGTGTGCCAAAAATAGGCGCAGGCACAGCGCGCCCAAAAATATGCCCCGAAGGTCCCACGTCAACAAGTTCGTCCGCCGCAAAATGCCCAAAAACAGGTGGGCTATAGCCTTGGGGAGGGCTGGCCAACCGTCCGCCGGACTCGGAATGGGGCGAGACTTACGAGCGCCCTATGTGTGCCAAAAATAGGCCGCGGCACAGCCATACCCAAAAATAAGCCCCAAAGGTCCCGTCCTCAAGTTCGTCCGCCCAAAATTCCCAAAAGCGGGTGGGCTATAGCCTGGGGGAGGGATGGCCAACCGTCCGCCGGACTCGGAATGGGGCGAGACATTGCGGCGGCCTTCAGTGCCAAAAATAGGCGCGGGAACAGCCGCCCAAAAATAACCCCGAAGGTCCCGTCCCCAAGTTCGTCCGCAAAAATGCCCAAAAACAGGTGGGCTATAGCCTTGGGGAGGGCGGCCGACTTCGTCCGCGGACTCGGAATGGGGCGAGACTTTGCGCCTGAATGGGCGAGACTTACGAGCGCCTCTGTGTGCCAAAAATAGGCACAGCCACACCCAAAAATAAGCCCCGAAGGTCCCGTCCTCAAGTTCGTCCGCCCCAAAATGCCCAAAAACGGGTGGGCTATAGCCTTGGGGGAGGGCTGGCCTTCGTCCGCGGACTCGGAATGGGGCGAGACTTTGCGAGCGCCCTCTGTGTGCCAAAACTAGGCACAGCCGCGCCCAAAAATAAGCCCCCGAAGGTGCCGTCCCCAAGTTCGTCGAACGCAAAAATGCCCAAAAAACGGGTGGGCTATAGCCATGGGGGGAGGGGCTGGCGTACTTCGTCCGTCGGACTCGGAATGGGGCGAGACTTTGCGAGCGCCCTTCGTGTGCCAAAAATAGGCCGCGGGCACAGTCGCGCCCAAAAATAAGCTCCCGAAGGTCCCGTCCTCAAGTTCGTCCGCCCCAAAAATGCCCAAAAAACGGGTGGGCTATAGCCTTGGCGGGAGGGGCTGGCTAACTTCGTCTGCCGGACTCGGAATGGGACGAGACTTTGCGAGCGCCCTCCGTGTACCAAAAATAGGCTGTGGGTACAGCTGCGCTCAAAAATAAGCCCCCGAAGGTCCCGTCCCCAAGTTCGTCCGCCGCAAAAATGCCCAAAAAACGGGTGGGCTATAGCCTTGGGGGGAGGGGCTGGCCAACTTCGTCCGCCGGACTCGGAATGGGGCGAGACTTTGCGAGCACCCTCAGTGTGCCAAAAATAGGCCACGGGCACAGCCGCACCCAAAAATAGGCCCCCGAAGGTGCCGTCCCCAAGTTCGTCGAACGCAAAAATGCCCAAAAAACGGGTGGGCTATAGCCATGGGGGGAGGGGCTGGCCTACTTCGTCCGTCGGACTCGGAATGGGGCGAGACTTTGCGAGCGCCCTTCGTGTGCCAAAAATAGGCCGCGGGCACAGTCGCGCCCAAAAATAAGCTCCTGAAGGTCCCGTCCCCAAGTTCGTCCGCCGCAAAAATGCCCAAAAAACGGGTGG
Organism: Citrus mangshanensis; assembly: GCA_030449895.1. Classification (NCBI taxonomy): domain Eukaryota; kingdom Viridiplantae; phylum Streptophyta; class Magnoliopsida; order Sapindales; family Rutaceae; genus Citrus; species Citrus mangshanensis. Next base: position 242,264 of record JASUUJ010000120.1, on the reverse strand, counting down.
GCTATAGCCTTGGGGGGAGTGGCGGGCCAACTTCGTCTGCCGGACTCGGAATGGGGCCAGACATTGCGAGCGGCCTCCGTGTGCCAAAAATAGGCCGCGGGCACAGCCGCGCCCCAAAATAAGCCCCCGAAGGTCCCTTCCCCAAGTTCGTCCGCCGCAAAAATGCCCAAAAAACGGGTGGGCTATAGCCTTGGGGGGAGGGGCTGGCCAACTTCGTCTGCCGGACCCGGAATGGGACGAGACTTTGCGAGCGCCCTCCGTGTGCTAAAAATAGGCCGCGGGCATCACCGCGCCCCATAATTACCCCCCGAAGGTCCCATCCCCAAGTTCGTCCGCCGCAAAATTGCCCAAAAAACGGGTGGGCTATAGCCTTGGGGGGAGGGGCTGGCCAACTTTGTCCGCCGGACTCGGAATGGGGCGAGACTTTACGAGCACCCTCCGTGTGCCAAAAACAGGCTGCGAGCACAGCCGCGCACAAAAATTACCCCCCGAAGGTCCCGTCCCCAAGTTCGCCCGCCGCAAAAATGCCCAAAAAACGGGTGGGCTATAGCCTTTGGGGGAGGGGCTGGCCAACTTCGTCCGCCGGACTCGGAATGGGACGAGACTTTGCGAGCACCCTTAGTGTGTCAAAAATAGGCCGCGGGCACAGTCGCACCCAAAAATAGGCCCCCGAAGGTGCCGTCCCCAAGTTCGTCGAACGCAAAAATGCCCAAAAAACGGGTGGGCTATAGGCTTGGGAGGAGGGGATGGCCTACTTCGTCCGTCGGACTTGGAATGGGGCGAGACTTTGCGAGCGCCCTCCGTGTGCCAAAAATAGGCCGCGGGCACAGTCGCGCCCAAAAATAAGCCCCTGAAGGTCCCGTCCCCAAGTTCGTCCGCCGCAAAAATGCCCAAAAAACGGGTGGGCTATAGCCTTGTGGGGAGGGGCTGGCCAACTTCGTCCGCCGGACTCGGAATGGGGCGAGACTTTGCGAGCGCCCTTTTGTGCCAAAAATAGGCCATGGGCACAGCCGCGCCCAAAAATAAGCCCCCGAAGGTCCCGTCCCCAAGTTCGTCCGCCGCAAAAATGCCCAAAAAACGGGTGGGCTATAGCCTTGGGGGGAGGGGCCGGCCAACTTCGTCCGCCGGACTCGGAATGGGACGAGACTTTGCGAGAGCCCTCCCTGCGCCAAAAATAGGCCGCAAACACAGCTGCGACCAAAAATAAGCCCCCGAAGGTCCCGTCCCCAAGTTCGTCCGCCACAAAAATGCCCAAAAAACGGGTGGGCTATAGCCTTGGGGGGAGGGGCTGGCCTACTTCGTCCGCCGGACTCGGAATGGGGCGAGACTTTGCGAGCGCCCTCTGTGTGCCAAAACTAGGCCGCGGGCACAGCCGCGCCCAAAAATAAGCCCCCGAAGGTGCCGTCCCCAAGTTCGTCGAACGCAAAAATGCCCAAAAAACGGGTGGGCTATAGCCATGGGGGGAGGGGCTGGCCTACTTCGTCCGTCGGACTCGGAATGGGGCGAGACTTTGCGAGCGCCCTTCGTGTGCCAAAAATAGGCCGCGTGCACAGTCGCGCCCAAAAATAAGCTCCCGAAGGTCCCGTCCCCAAGTTCGTCCGCCGCAAAAATGCCCAAAAAACGGGTGGGCTATAGCCTTGGGGGGAGTGGCGGGCCAACTTCGTCTGCCGGACTCGGAATGGGGCGAGACATTGCGAGCGGCCTCCGTGTGCCAAAAATAGGCCGCGGGAACAGCCGCGCCCAAAAATAAGCCCCCGAAGGTCCCGTCCCCAAGTTCGTCCGCCGCAAAAATGCCCAAAAAACAGGTGGGCTATAGCCTTGGGGGGAGGGGCTGGCCAACTTCGTCCGCCGGACTCGGAATGGGGCGAGACTTTACGAGCGCCCTATGTGTGCCAAAAATATGCCGCGGGCACAGCCGCACCCAAAAATAAGCCCCCAAAGGTCCCGTCCTCAAGTTCATCCGCCCCAAAAATGCCCAAAAAATGGGTGGGCTATAGCCTTGGGGGGAGGGGCTCGCCAACATCGTCCGCCGGACTCGGAATGGGGCGAGATTTTGCGAGCGCCCTCCGTGTGCCAAAAATAGGCCGCAGGCACAGCCGCGCCCAAAAATATGCCCCCGAAGGTCCCGTCAACAAGTTCGTCCGCCGCAAAAATGCCCAAAAAACAGGTGGGCTATAGCCTTGGGGGGAGGGGCTGGCCAACTTCGTCCGCCGGACTCGGAATGGGGCGAGACTTTACGAGCGCCCTATGTGTGCCAAAAATAGGCCGCGGGCACAGCCATACCCAAAAATAAGCCCCCAAAGGTCCCGTCCTCAAGTTCGTCCGCCCCAAAAATTCCCAAAAAACGGGTGGGCTATAGCCTTGGGGGGAGGGGATGGCCAACTTCGTCCGCCGGACTCGGAATGGGGCGAGACATTGCGAGCGGCCTTCGTGTGCCAAAAATAGGGCGCGGGAACAGCCGCGCCCAAAAATAAGCCCCCGAAGGTCCCGTCCCCAAGTTCGTCCGCCGCAAAAATGCCCAAAAAACAGGTGGGCTATAGCCTTGGGGGGAGGGGCCGGCCGACTTCGTCCGCCGGACTCGGAATGGGGCGAGACTTTGCGAGCGCACTCGGAATGGGGCGAGACTTTACGAGCGCCCTCTGTGTGCCAAAAATAGGCCGCGGGCACAGCCACACCCAAAAATAAGCCCCCGAAGGTCCCGTCCTCAAGTTCGTCCGCCCCAAAAATGCCCAAAAAACGGGTGGGCTATAGCCTTGGGGGGAGGGGCCGGCCCACTTCGTCCGCCGGACTCGGAATGGGGCGAGACTTTGCGAGCGCCCTCCGTGTGCCAAAAATAGGCCGCGGGCACAGCCGCGCGCAAAAATAAGCTCCCGAAGGTCCCGTCCCCAAGTTCGTCCGCCGCAAAAATGCCCAAAAAACGGGTGGGCTATAGCCTTGGGGGGAGTGGCGGGCCAACTTCGTCTGCCGGACTCGGAATGGGGCGAGACATTGCGAGCGGCCTCCGTGTGCCAAAAATAGGCCGCGGGCACAGCCGCGCCCCAAAATAAGCCCCCGAAGGTCCCTTCCCCAAGTTCGTCCGCCGCAAAAATGCCCAAAAAACGGGTGGGCTATAGCCTTGGGGGGAGGGGCTGGCCAACTTCGTCTGCCGGACCCGGAATGGGACGAGACTTTGCGAGCGCCCTCCGTGTGCTAAAAATAGGCCGCGGGCATCACCGCGCCCCATAATTACCCCCCGAAGGTCCCATCCCCAAGTTCGTCCGCCGCAAAAATGCCCAAAAAACGGGTGGGCTATAGCCTTGGGGGGAGGGGCTGGCCAACTTCGTCCGCCGGACTCGGAATGGGGCGAGACTTTACGAGCACCCTCCGTGTGCCAAAAACAGGCTGCGAGCACAGCCGCGCACAAAAATTACCCCCCGAAGGTCCCGTCCCCAAGTTCGCCCGCCGCAAAAATGCCCAAAAAACGGGTGGGCTATAGCCTTTGGGGGAGGGGCTGGCCAACTTCGTCCGCCGGACTCGGAATGGGACGAGACTTTGCGAGCACCCTTAGTGTGTCAAAAATAGGCCGCGGGCACAGTCGCACCCAAAAATAGGCCCCCGAAGGTGCCGTCCCCAAGTTCGTCGAACGCAAAAATGCCCAAAAAACGGGTGGGCTATAGGCTTGGGAGGAGGGGATGGCCTACTTCGTCCGTCGGACTTGGAATGGGGCGAGACTTTGCGAGCGCCCTCCGTGTGCCAAAAATAGGCCACGGGCACAGTCGCGCCCAAAAATAAGCCCCTGAAGGTCCCGTCCCCAAGTTCGTCCGCCGCAAAAATGCCCAAAAAACGGGTGGGCTATAGCCTTGGGGGGAGAGGCTGGCCAACTTCTTCCGCCGGACTCGGAATGGGGCGAGACATTGCGAGCAGCCTCCGTGTGCCAAAAATAGGCCGCGGGCACAGCCGCGCCCAAATATAAGCCCCCGAAGGTCCCTTCCCCAAGTTCGTCCGCCGCAAAAATGCCCAAAAAATGGGTGGGCTATAGCCTTGGGGGGAGGGGCTGGCCGACTTCATCCGCCGGACTCGGAATGGGGCGAGACTTTGCGAGCGCCCTCCCTGTGCCAAAAATAGGCTGCGGGCACAGCCACGTCCAAAAATAAGCACCCAAAGGTCCCGTCCCCAACTTCGTCCGCCGCAAAAATGCCCAAAAACCGGGTGGGCTATAGCCTTGGGGGGAGGGGCTGGCCAACTTCGTCCGCCGGACTCGGAATGGGCCGAGACTTTGCGAGCACCCTCCGTGTACCAAAAATAGGCTGTGGGTACAGCCGCGCTAAAAAATAAGCCCCCGAAGGTCCCGTCCCCAAGTTCGTCCGCCGCAAAAATGCCCAAAAAACGGGTGGGCTATAGCCTTGGGGGGAGGGGCTGGCCAACTTCGTCCGCCGGACTCGGAATGGGACGAGACTTTGCGAGAGCCCTCCGTGTGCCAAAAATAGGCCGCGGGCACAGCCGCACCCAAAAATAAGCCCCTGAAGGTCCCATCCCCAAGTTCGTCCGCCGCAAAAATGCCCAAAAAACGAGTGGGCTATAGCCTTGGGGGGAGGGGCTGGCCAACTTCGTCCGCCGGACTCGGAATGGGGCGAGACTTTCGAGCGCCCTCCGTGTGCAAAAATAGGCCGCGGGCACAGCCGCTTCCAAAAATAAGCCCCCGAAGGTCCCGTCCCCAAGTTCGTCCGCCGCAAAAATGCCCAAAAAACGGGTGGCCTATAGCCTTGGGGGGAGGGGCTGGCCAACTTCGTCCGCCGGACTCGGAATGGGGCGAGACTTTGCGAGCACCCTCCGTGTACCAAAAATAGGCCGTGGGCACAGCCGCGCCCAAAAATAAGCCCCCGAAGGTCCCGTCCCCAAGTTCGTCCGCCGCAAAAATGCCCAAAAAACGGGTGGGCTATAGCCTTGGGGGGAGGGGCCGGCCAACTTCGTCCGCCGGACTCGGAATGGGACGAGACTTTGCGAGAGCCCTCCCTGCGCCAAAAATAGGCCGTGAACACAGCTGCGACCAAAAATAAGCCCCCGAAGGTCCCGTCCCCAAGTTCGTCCGCCGCAAAAATGCCCAAAAAACGGGTGGGCTATAGGCTTGGGGGGAGGGGCTGGCCTACTTCGTCCGCCGGACTCGGAATGGGGCGAGACTTTGCGAGCACCCTCTGTGTGCCAAAACTAGGCCGCGGTCACAGCCGCGCCCAAAAATAAGCCCCCGAAGGTCCCATCCCCAAGTTCGTCCCCCGCAAAAATGCCCAAAAAACGGGTGGGCTATAGCCTTGGGGGGAGGGGCTGGCCGACTTCGTCCGCCGGACTCGGAATGGGACGAGACTTTGCGAGCGCCCTCTGTGTGCCAAAAATAGGCCGCGAACACAGCCGCGACCAAAAATAAGCCCCCGAAGGTCCCGTCCCCAAGTTCGTCCGCCGCAAAAATGCCCAAAAAACAGGTGGGCTATAGCCTTGTGGGGAGGGGCTGGCCAACTTCGTCCGCCGGACTCGGAATGGGGCGAGACTTTGCGATCGCCCTCCGTGTGCCAAAAATAGGCCGCGCCCAGCCGCGCCCAAAACTAAGCCCCGAAGGTCCCGTCCCCAAGTTCGTCCGCCGCAAAATGCCCAAAAAGCGGGTGGGCTATAGCCTTGGGGAGGGCTGGCCAACTCGTCCGCCGGACTCGGAATGGGGCGAGACTTTCCGAGGGCCCTCCGTGTGGAAAAAATAGGCCGCGGGCAGAGCCGGGCCCAAAATTAGCCCCCCAAGGGACCGTCCCCAAGTTCGTCCGCCGCAAAAGTGGCCAAAAAGCGGGTGGGCTATAGCCTTGGGGAGGGCTGGCCAATCCGCGGACTCGGAATTGGAGCCGAGACTTTGCGAGCGCCCTCCGTGTGCGAAAAATAGGCCGCGGACACAGCTGCGACCAAAAATAAGCCCCCGAAGGTCCCGTCCCCAAGTTCGTCCGCCGCAAAAATGCCCAAAAAACGGGTGGGCTATAGCCTTGGGGGGAGGGGCTGGCCTACTTCGTCCGCTGGACTCGGAATGGGGCGAGACTTTGCGAGCGCCCTCTGTGTGCCAAAACTAGGCTGCGGGCACAGCCGCGCCCAAAAATAAGCCCCCGAAGGTCCCGTCCAAAAGTTCGTCCGCCGCAAAAATGCCCAAAAAACGGGTGGGCTATAGCCTTGGGGGGAGGGGCTGGCCAACTTCGTCCGCCGGACTCGGAATGGGCGAGACTTTGCGAGCACCCTCCGTGTGCAAAAAATAGGCTACGGGCACAGCCGCGCCCAAAAATAAGCCCCCGAAGGTCCCGTCCCCAAGTTCGTCCGCCGTAAAAAAGCCCAAAAAACGGGTGGGCTATAGCCTTGGGGGAGGGCTGGCCCAATCGTCCGCCGGACTCGGGTGGGCGAGACTTTGCGAGCGCCCTCCGTGTGCGAAAAATAGGCCGCGGACACAGCTTCGACCAAAAATAAGCCCCCGAAGGTCCCGTCCCCAAGTTCGTCCGCCGCAAAAATGCCCAAAAAACGGGTGGGCTATAGCCTTGGGGGGAGGGGCTGGCCTACTTCGTCCGCCGGACTCGGAATGGGGCGAGACTTTGCGAGCGCCCTCTGTGTGCCAAAACTAGGCTGCGGGTACAGCCGCGCCCAAAAATAAGCCCCCGAAGGTCCCTTCCCCAAGTTCGTCCCCCGCAAAAATGCCCAAAAAACGGGTGGGCTATAGCCTTGCGGGGAGGGGCTGGCCAACTTCGTCCGCCGGACTCGGAATGGGGCGAGACTTTGTGAGCACCCTCCGTGTACCAAAAATAGGCCATGGGCACAGCCGCACCCAAAAATAAGCCCCCGAAGGTCCCGTCCCCAAGTTCGTCCGCCGCAAAAATGCCCAAAAAACGGGTGGGCTATAGCCTTGTGGGAGGGCTGGCCGACAAATCCGCCGGACTCGGAATGGGGCGAGACTTTGCAGCGCCCTCCGTGTGCCAAAATAGGTCGCGGCACAGCAGCTCCCAAAAATAAGCCCCCGAAGGTCCCGTCCCCAAGTTCGTCCGCAAAAATGCCCAAAAAACGGGTGGGCTATAGCCTTGGGGGGAGGGGCTGGCCAACTTCGTCCGCCGGACTCGGAATTGGACGAGACTTTGCGAGCGCCCTCCGTGTGCGAAAAATAGGCCGCGGACACAGCTGCGACCAAAAATAAGCCCCCGAAGGTCCCGTCCCCAAGTTCGTCCGCCGCAAAAATGCCCAAAAAACGGGTGGGCTATAGCCTTGGGGGGAGGGGCTGGCCAACTTCGTCCGCCGGACTCGGAATGGGACGAGACTTTGCGAGAGCCCTCCGTGTGCCAAAAATAGGCCGCGGGCACAGCCGCACCCAAAAATAAGCCCCTGAAGGTCCCATCCCCAAGTTCGTCCGCCGCAAAAATGCCCAAAAAACGAGTGGGCTATAGCCTTGGGGGGAGGGGCTGGCCAACTTCGTCCGCCGGACTCGGAATGGGGCGAGACTTTACGAGCGCCCTCCGTGTGCCAAAAATAGGCCGCGGGCACAGCCGCTTCCAAAAATAAGCCCCCGAAGGTCCCGTCCCCAAGTTCGTCCGCCGCAAAAATGCCCAAAAAACGGGTGGCCTATAGCCTTGGGGGGAGGGGCTGGCCAACTTCGTCCGCCGGACTCGGAATGGGGCGAGACTTTGCGAGCACCCTCCGTGTACCAAAAATAGGCCGTGGGCACAGCCGCGCCCAAAAATAAGCCCCCGAAGGTCCCGTCCCCAAGTTCGTCCGCCGCAAAAATGCCCAAAAAACGGGTGGGCTATAGCCTTGGGGGGAGGGGCTGGCCGACTTCGTCCGCCGGACTCGGAATGGGACGAGACTTTGCGAGCGCCCTCTGTGCGCCAAAAATAGGCCGCGAACACAGCCGCGACCAAAAATAAGCCCCCGAAGGTCCCGTCCCCAAGTTCGTCCGCCGCAAAAATGCCCAAAAAACAGGTGGGCTATAGCCTTGTGGGGAGGGGCTGGCCAACTTCGTCCGCCGGACTCGGAATGGGGCGAGACTTTGCGATCGCCCTCCGTGTGCCAAAAATAGGCCGCGGGCCCAGCCGCGCCCAAAAATAAGCCCCCGAAGGTCCCGTCCCCAAGTTCGTCCGCCGCAAAAATGCCCAAAAAACGGGTGGGCTATAGCCTTGGGGGGAGGGGCTGGCCGACTTCGTCCGCCGGACTCGGAATGGGGCGAGACTTTGCGAGCGCCCTCCGTGTGCCAAAAATAGGTCGCGGGCACAGCAGCGCCCAAAAATAAGCCCCCGAAGGTCGCGTCCCCAAGTTCGTCCGCAGCAAAAATGCCCAAAAAACGGGAGGGCTATAGCCTTGGGGGGAGGGGCTGGCCAACTTCGTCCGCCGGACTCGGAATGGGGCGAGACTTTGCGAGCACCCTCCGTGTGCCAAAAATAGGTCACGGGCACAGCCGCGCCCAAAAATAAGCCCCCGAATGTCCCATCCCCAAGTTTGTCCGCCGCAAAAATGCCCAAAAAACGGGTGGGCTGTAGCCTCGGGGGGAGGGGCTGGCCGACTTCGTCCGCCGGACTCGGAATGGGGTGAGACTTTGCGAGCGCCCTCCGTGTGCCAAAAATAGGCCGCGGACACAGCCGCACCCAAAAATAAGCCCCCGAAGGTCCCGTCCCCAAGTTCATCCGCACCAAAAATGCCCAAAAAACGGGTGGGCTATAGACTTGGGGGGAGGGGCTGGCCAACTTCGTCCGCCGGACTCGGAATGGGGCGAGACTTTGCGAGCTCCCTCCGTGTGCCAAAAATAGGCCGCGGGCACAGCCGCGCCCAATAATAAGCCCCCGAAGGTCCCGTCCCCAAGTTCGTCCGCCGCAAAAATGCCCAAAAAACGGGTGGGCTATAGCCTTGGGGGGAGGGGCTGGCCAACTTCGTCCGCCGGACTCGGAATGGGTGAGACTTTGCGAGCGGCCTCCGTGTGCCAAAAATAAGCCGCGGGCACAGCCGCGCCCAAAAATAAGCCCCCGAAGGTCCCTTCCCCAAGTTCGTTCGCCGCAAAAATGCCCAAAAAACGGGTGGGCTATAGCCTTGGGGGGAGGGGCTGGCCCACTTCGTCCGCCAGTCTCGGTATGGGGCGAGACTTTGCGAGTGCCCTCCGTGTGCCAAAAATAGGCCGCGGGCACAGCCGCGCCCAAAAATAAGCCCCCGAAGGTCCCGTCCCCAAGTTCGTCCGCCTCAAAAATGCCCAAAAAACGGGTGGGCTGTAGCCTTGGCGGGAGGGGCTGGCCTACTTCGTCCGTCGGATTCGGAATGGGGCGAGACTTTGCGAGCGCCCTCCGTGTGCCAAAAATAGGCCGCGGGCACAGCCGTACCCAAAAATAAGCCCCCGAACGTCCCGTCCCCAAGTTCGTCCGCCGCAAAAATGCCCAAAAAACGGGTGGGCTATAGCCTTGGGGGAGGGCTGGCCAACCGTCCGCTTCGGACTCGGAATTGGACGAGACTTTGCGAGCGCCCTCCGTGTGCGAAAAATAGGCCGCGGACACGGCCGCGCCCAAAAATAAGCCCCCGAAGGTCCTGTCCCCAAGTTCGTCCGCCGCAAAAATGCCCAAAAAACGGGTGGGCTATAGCCTTGGGGGGAGGGGCTGGCCCACTTCGTCCGCCAGACTCGGAATGGGGCGAGACTTTGCGAGTGCCCTCCGTGTGCCAAAAATAGGCCGCAGGCACAGCCGCGCCCAAAAATAAGCCCCCGAAGGTCCCGTCCCCAAGTTCGTCCGCCGCAAAAATGCCCAAAAAACGGGTGGGCTGTAGCCTTGGCGGGAGGGGCTGGCCTACTTCGTCCGTCGGATTCGGAATGGGGCGAGACTTTGCGAGCGCCCTCCGTGTGCCAAAAATAGGCCGCGGGCACAGCCGCGCCCAAAAATAAGCCCCCGAAGGTCCCGTTCCCAAGTTCGTCCGCCCAAAAATGCCCAGCGGGTGGGCTATAGCAGGGGAGGGGCTGGCCAACTTCGTCCGCGGACTCGGAATTGGGCGAGACTTTGCGGCGCCCTCCGTGTGCGAAAAATGAGCGCGGACACGGCCGCGCCCAAAAATAAGCCCCCGAAGGTCCTGTCCCCAAGTTCGTCCGCCGCAAAAATGCCCAAAAAACGGGTGGGCTATAGCCTTGGGGGGAGGGGCTGGCCCACTTCGTCCGCCAGACTCGGAATGGGGCGAGACTTTGCGAGTGCCCTCCGTGTGCCAAAAATAGGCCGCAGGCACAGCCGCGCCCAAAAATAAGCCCCCGAAGGTCCCGTCCCCAAGTTCGTCCGCCTCAAAAATGCCCAAAAAACGGGTGGGCTGTAGCCTTGGCGGGAGGGGCTGGCCTACTTCGTCCGTCGGATTCGGAATGGGGCGAGACTTTGCGAGCGCCCTCCGTGTGCCAAAAATAGGCCGCGGGCACAGCCGCACCCAAAAATAAGCCCCCGAACGTCCCGTCCCCAAGTTCGTCCGCCGCAAAAATGCCCAAAAAACGGGTGGGCTATAGCCTTGGGGGGAGGGGCTGGCCAACTTCGTCCGCCGGACTCGGAATTGGACGAGACTTTGCGAGCGCCCTCCGTGTGCGAAAAATAGGCCGCGGACACGGCCGCGCCCAAAAATAAGCCCCCGAAGGTCCCGTCCCCAAGTTCGTCCGCCGCAAAAATGCCCAAAAAACGGGTGGGCTATAGCCTTGGGGGGAGGGGCTGGCCAACTTCGTCCGCCGGACTCGGAATTGGGCGAGACTTTGCGAGCGCCCTTTGTGTACCAAAAATAGGACACGGGCACAGCCGCGCCCAAAAATAAGCCCCCGAAGGTTCCGTCCCCAAGTTCGTCCGCCGCAAAAATGCCCAAAAAACGGGTGGGCTATAGCCTTGGGGGGAGGGGCTGGCCAACTTCGTCCGCCGGCCTCGGAATGGGGCGAGACTTTGCGAGTGCCCTCCATGTGCAAAAAATAGGCCGCGGACACGGCCGCGCCCAAAAATAAGCCCCCGAAGGTCCCGTCCCCAAGTTTGTCCGCCGCAAAAATGCCCAAAAAACGGGTGGGCTATATCCTTGGGGGGAGGGGCTGGCCAACTTCGTCCGCTGGACTCGGAATGGGGCGAGACTTTGCGAGCGCCCTCCGTGTGCCAAAAATAGGCTGCGGGCACAGCCGCGCCCTAAAATAAGCCCCCAAAGGTCCCGTCCCCAAGTTCGTCCGCCGCAAAAATGCCCAAAAAACGGGTGGGCTATAGCCTTGGGGGGAGGGGCTGGCCAACTTCGTCCGCCGGACTCGGAATGGGGCGAGACTTTGCGAGCACCCTCCGTGTGCAAAAAATAGGCCGCGGGCACAGCCGCGCCCAAAAATAAGCCCCCAAAGGTCCCGTCCCCAAGTTCGTCCGCCGCAAAAATGCCCAAAAAACGGGTGGGCTATAGCCTTGGGGGGAGGGGCTGGCCAACTTCGTCCGCCGGACTCGGAATTGGACGAGACTTTGCGAGCGCCCTCCGTGTGCGAAAAATAGGCCGCGGACACGGCCGGGCCCAAAAATAAGCCCCCGAAGGTCCCGTCCCCAAGTTCGTCCGCCGCAAAAATGCCCAAAAAACGGGTGGGCTATAGCCTTGAGGGGAGGGGCTGGCCAACTTCGTCCGCCGGACTCGGAATTGGGCGAGACTTTGCGAGCGCCCTTTGTGTACCAAAAATAGGACGCGGGCACAGCCGCGCCCAAAAATAAGCCCCCGAAGGTTCCGTCCCCAAGTTCGTACGCCGCAAAAATGCCCAAAAAACGGGTGGGCTATAGCCTTGGGGGGAGGGGCTGGCCAACTTCGTCCGCCGGGCTCGGAATGGGGCGACACTTTGCGAGCACCCTCCATGTGCAAAAAATAGGCCGCGGACACGGCCGCGCCCAAAAATAAGCCCCCGAAGGTCCCGTCCCCAAGTTCGTCCGCCGCAAAAATGCCCAAAAAACGGGTGGGCTATAGCCTTGGGGGGAGGGGCTGGCCAACTTCGTCCGCCGGACTCAGAATGGGCCGAGACTTCACGAGCGCCCTCCGTGTGCCAAAAATAGGCCGCGGGCACAGCCGCGCCCAAAAATAAGCCCCCGAAGGTCCCGTCCCAAAGTTCGTCCGCCGCAAAAATGCCCAAAAAACGGGTGGGCTATAGCCCTGGGGGGAGGGGCTGGCCAACTTCGTCCGCCGGATTCGGAATGGGGCGAGACTTTGCGAGCTCCCTCCGTGTACCAAAAATAGGCTGCGGGCACAGCCCCGCCCAAAAATAAGCCCCCGAAGGTCCCGTCCCCAATTTCGTCCGCCGCAAAAATGCCCATAAAACGGGTGGGCTATAGCCTTGGGGGGAGGGGCTGGCCAACTTCGTCCGCCGGACGCGGAATGGGGCGAGACTTTGGGAGCGGCCTCCGTGTGCCAAAAATAGGCCGCGGGCACAGCTGCGACCAGAAATAAGCCCCCGAAGGTCCTGTCCCCAAGTTCGTCCGCCGCAAAAATGCCCAAAAAACGGGTGGGCTATATCCTTGGGGGGAGGGGCTGGCCCACTTTGTCCGCCAGACTCGGAATGGGGCGAGACTTTGTGAGTGCCCTCCGTGTGCGAAAAATAGGCCGCGGGCACAGCCGCGCCCAAAAATAAGCCCCCGAAGGTCCCGTCCCCAAGTTCGTCCGCCTCAAAAATGCCCAAAAAACGGGTGGGCTGTAGCCTTGGGGGGAGGGGCTGGCCTATTTCGTCCGTCGGATTCGGAATTGGGCGAGACTTTGCGAGCGCCCTCCGTGTGCCAAAAATAGGCCGCGGGCACAGTCGCGCCCAAAAATAAGCCCCCGAAGGTCCCGTCCCCAAGTTCGTCCGCCGCAAAAATGCCCAAAAAACGGGTGGGCTATCGCCTTGGGGGGAGGGGCTGGCCAACTTCGTCCGTCGGATTCGGAATGGGGTGAGACTTTGCGAGCGCCCTCCGTGTGCCAAAAATAGGCCGCGGGCACAGCCGCACCCAAAAATAAGCCCCCGAACGTCCCGTCCCCAAGTTCGTCCGCCGCATAAATGCCCAAAAAACGGGTGGGCTATAGCCTTGGGGGGAGGGGCTGGCCAACTTCGTCCGCCGGACTCAGAATGGGGCAAGACTTTATGAGCACCCTTTGTGTGTAAAAAATAGGCCACGGGCACGGCCGCGGCCAAAAATAAGCCACCGAAGGTTCCGTCCCCAAGTTCGTACGCCGCAAAAATGCCCAAAAAACGGGTGGGCTATCGCCTTGGGGGGAGGGGCTGGCCAACTTCGTCCGCCGGACTCGGAATGGGCGAGACTTTGCGAGCGGCCTCCGTGTGCCAAAAATAAGCCGCGGGCACAGCCGCGCCCAAAAATAAGCCCCCGAAGGTCCCTTCCCCAAGTTCGTCCGCCGCAAAAATGCCCAAAAAACGGGTGGGCTATAGCCTTGGGGGGAGGGGCTGGCCCACTTCGTCCGCCAGACTCGGAATGGGGCGAGACTTTGCGAGTGCCCTCCGTGTGCCAAAAATAGGCCGCGGGCACAGCCGCGCCCAAAAATAAGCCCCCGAAGGTCCCGTCCCCAAGTTCGTCCGCCTCAAAAATGCCCAAAAAACGGGTGGGCTGTAGCCTTGGCGGGAGGGGCTGGCCTACTTCGTCCGTCGGATTCGGAATGGGGCGAGACTTTGCGAGCGCCCTCCGTGTGCCAAAAATAGGCCGCGGGCACAGCCGTACCCAAAAATAAGCCCCCGAACATCCCGTCCCCAAGTTCGTCCGCCGCATAAATGCCCAAAAAACGGGTGGGCTATAGCCTTGGGGGGAGGGGCTGGCCAACTTCGTCCGCCGGACTCAGAATGGGGCGAGACTTTATGAGCACCCTTTGTGTGTAAAAAATAGGCCACGGGCACGGCCGCGCCCAAAAATAAGCCCCCGAAGGTCCCGTCCCCAAGTTCGTCCGCCGTAAAAATGCCCAAAAAATGGGTGGGCTATATCCTTGGGGGGAGGGGCTGGCTAACTTCGTCCGCCGGACTCGGAATGGGGCGAGACTTTGCGAGCGCCCTCCGTGTGCCAAAAATAGGCCGCGGGCAAAGCCGCGCCCAAAAATAAGCCCCCGAAGTTCCGTTCCCAAGTTCGTCCGCCGCAAAAATGCCCAAAAAATGGGTGGGCTATATCCTTGGGGGGAGGGGCTGGCCCACTTCGTCCGCCGGACTCGGAATGGGGCGAGACTTTGCTAGCGCCCTCCGTGTGCCAACAATAGGCCGTGGGCACAGCTGCACCAAAAAATAAGACCCTGAAGGTCCCGTCCCCAAGTTCGTCTGCCGCAAAAATGCCCAAAAAACGGGTGGGCTATAGCCTTGGGGGGAGGGGCTGGCCAACTTCGTCCGCCGGACTCGGAATGGGGCGAGACTTTGAGAGCGCCCCCCGTGTGCCAAAAATAGGCAGCCGGCACAGCCGCGCCAAAAATAAGCCCCTGAAGGTCCCGTCCCCAAGTTCGTCCTCCGCAAAAATGCCCAAAAAACGGGTGGGATATAGCCTTAGGGGGAGGGGCGGGCCAATTTCGTCCGCCGGACTCGGAATGGGGCGAGACTTTGCGAGCGCCCTCTGTGTGCCAAAAATAGGCCGCGGGAACAGCCACTCCCAAAAATAAGCCCCCGAAGGCCCCGTCCCCAAGTTCGTCCGCCGTAAAAATGCCCAAAAAACGGGTGGGCTATAGCCTTGGGGGGAGGGGCTGGCCCACTTCGTCCGCCGGACTCGGATTGGGGGAGACTTTGCGAGCGCCCTCTGTGTGCCAAAAATAGGCCGCGGGCACAGCCGCTCCCAATAATCAGCCCCCGAAGGTCCCGTCCCCAAGTTCGTCCGCCGTAAAAATGCCCAAAAAACGGGTGGGCTATAGCCTTGGGGGGAGGGGCTGGCCAACTTCGTCCGCCGGACTCGGATTGGGGGAGACTTTGCGAGCGCCCTCTGTGTGCCAAAAATAGGCCGCGGGCACAGCCGCTCCCAAAAATAAGCCCCCGAAGGTCCCGTCCCCAAGTTCGTCCGCCGTAAAAATGCCCAAAAAACGGGTGGGCTATAGCCTTGGGGGGAGGGGCTGGCCAACTTCGTCCGCCGGACTCGGAATGGGGCGAGAATTTGCGAGCGCCCTCCATGTGCCAAAAATAGGCCGCGGGAACAGCCGCGCCCAAAAATAAGCCCCCGAAGGTCCCGTCCCCAAGTTCGTCCGCCGCAAAAATGCCCAAAAAACGGGTGGGCTATAGCCTTGGGGGGAGGGGCTGGCCAACTTCGTCCGCCGGACTCGGAATGGGGCGAGACTTTGCGATCGCCCTCTGTGTGCCAAAAATAGGCCGCGGGGACAGCCTTGCCCAAAAATAAGCCCCCGAAGGTCCCGTCCCCAAGTTCGTCCCCCGCAAAAATGCCCAAAAAACGGGTGGGCTATTGCCTTGGGGGGAGGGGCTGGCCAACTTCGTCCGCCGGACTCGGAATGGGGCGAGACTTTGCGAGCGCCCTCCGTGTGCCAAAAATAGGCCGTGAACACAGCCGCGCCCAAAAATAAGCCCCCGAAGGTCCCGTCCCCAAGTTCGTCCGCTGCAAAAATGCCCAAAAAACGGGTGGGCTATAGCCTTGGGGGGAGGGGCTGGCCAACTTCGTCCGCCGGACTCGGAATGGGGCGAGACTTTGCGAGCAGCCTCCGTGTGCCAAAAATGGGCCGCGGGCACAGCCACTCCCAAAAATAAGCCCCCAAAGGTCCCGTCCCCAGGTTCGTCCGCCGCAAAAATGCCCAAAAAACGGGTGGGCTATAGCCTTGGGGGGAGGGGCTGGCCAACTTCGTCCGCCGGACTCGGAATGGGGCTATAATTTGCGAGCGCCCTCCGTGTGCCAAAAATAGGCCGCTGGCACAGCCGTGCCCAAAAATAAGCCCCCGAAGGTCCCATCCCCAAGTTCGTCCGCCGCAAAAATGCCCAAAAAACGGGTGGGCTATAGCCTTTGGGGGAGGGGCTGGCCAATTTCGTCCGCCGGACTCGGAATGGGGTGAGACTTTGCGAGCGCCCTCCGTGTGCCAAAAAGAGGCCACGGGCACAGCCGCGCCAAAAAATAAGCCCCCGAAGGTCCCGTCCCCAAGTTCGTCCGCCGCAAAAATGCCCAAAAAATGGGTGGGCTATAGCCTTGGGGGGAGGGGCTGGCCAACTTCGTCCGCCGGACTCGGAATGGGGCGAGACTTTGCGATCGCCCTCTGTGTGCCAAAAATAGGCCGTGGGGACAGCCTTGCCCAAAAATAAGCCCCCGAAGGTCCCGTCCCCAAGTTCGTCCCCCACAAAAATGCCCAAAAAACGGGTTGGCTATTGCCTTGGGGGGAGGGGCTGGCCTACTTCGTCCGCCGGACTCGGAATGGGGCGAGACTTTGCGAGCGCCCTCCGTGTGCCAAAAATAGGCCGTGAACACAGCCGCGCCCAAAAATAAGCCCCCGAAGGTCCCGTCCCCAAGTTCGTCCGCTGCAAAAATGCCCAAAAAACGGGTGGGCTATAGCCTTGGGGGGAGGGGCTGGCCAACTTCGTCCGCCGGACTCGGAATGGGGCGAGACTTTGCGAGCGGCCTCCGTGTGCCAAAAATGGGCCGCGGGCACAGCCACTCCCAAAAATAAGCCCCCAAAGGTCCCGTCCCCAAGTTCGTCCGCCGCAAAAATGCCCAAAAAACGGGTGGGCTATAGCCTTTGGGGGAGGGGCTGGCCAATTTCGTCCGCCGGACTCGGAATGGGGTGAGACTTTGCGAGCGCCCTCCGTGTGCCAAAAAGAGGCCACGGGCGCAGCCTCGCCCAAAAATAAGCCCCCGAAGGTCCCGTCCCCAAGTTCGTCCGCCGCAAAAATGCCCAAAAAATGGGTGGGCTATAGCCTTGGGGGGAGGGGCGGGCCAACTTCGTCCGCCGGACTCGGAATGGGGCGAGACTTTGCGAGTGGCCTCCGTGTGCCAAAAATAGGCCGTGGGTAAAGCCTTGCCCAAAAATAAGCCCCCGAAGGTCCCGTCCCCAAGTTCGTCCGCCGCAAAAATGCCCAAAAAACGGGTGGGCTATAGCCTTGGGGGGAGGGGCTGGCCAACTTCGTCCGCCGGACTCGGAATGGGGTGAGACTTTGCGAGCGCCCTCCGTGTGCCAAAAATAGGCCGTGGACAAAGCCGTGCCCAAAAATAAGCCCCCGAAGGTCCCGTCCCCATGTTTGTCCGCCGCAAAAATGCCCAAAAAATGGGTAGGCTATAGCCTTGGGGGGAGGGGCTGGCCAACTTCATCCGTCGGACTCGGAACGGGGCGAGACTTTGCGATCGCCCTCCGTGTACCAAAAATAGGGCGCGGGCATAGCCGCGCCCAAAAATAAGCCCCGCAAGGTCCCGTCCCAAGTTCGTCCGCCGCAAAAATGCCCAAAAAACGGGTGGGCTATAGCCTTGGGGGGAGGGGCTGGCCAACTTCATCCGCCGGACTCGGAATGGGGCGAGACTTTGCGATCGCCCTCCGTGTTCCAAAAATAGGCCGCAGACACGGCCGCACAAAAAAATAAGCCCCCCAAGGTCCCGTCCCAAGTTCGTCCGCCGCAAAAATGCCCAAAAAACGGGTGGGCTATAGCCTTGGGGGGAGGGGCTGGCCAACTTCGTCCGCCGGACTCGGAATGGGGCGAGACTTTTCGAGCACCCTCCGTGTGCCAAAAATAGGCCATGGGCACAGCCGCGCCCAAAAATAAGCCCCCGAAGGTCCCGTCCCCAAGTTCGTCCGCCGCAAAAATGACCAAAAAACGGGTGGGCTATAGCCTTGGGGGGAGGGGCTGGGCAACTTCGTCCGCCGGACTCGGAATGGGGCGAGACTTTACGAGCACCCTCCGTGTGCCAAAAATAGGCCGTGAACACAGCCGCGCCCAAAAATAAGCCCCCGAAGGTCCCGTCCCCAAGTTCGTCCGCCGCAAAAATGCCCAAAAAACGGGTGGGCTATAGCCTTGGGGGGAGGGGCTGGCCAACTTCGTCCGCCGGACTCGGCATGGGGCGAGACTTTGCGAGTGCCCTCCGTGTTCCAAAAATAGGCCGCGGGCACAGCCGCGCCCAAAAATAAGCCCCCGAAGGTCCCGTCCCCATGTTCGTCCGCCGCAAAAATGCCCAAAAAACGGGTGGGCTATAGCCTTGGGGGGAGGGGCTGGCCAACTTCGTCCGCCGGACTCGGAATGGGGCGGGACTTTGCGAGCGCCCTCCGTGTTCCAAAAATAGGCCGTGGGCACAGCCGCGCCCAAAAATAAGCCCCCGAAGGTCCCGTCCCCAAGTTCGTCCGCCGCAAAAATGCCCAAAAAACTGGTGGGCTATAGCCTTGGGGGGAGGGGCTGGGCAACTTCGTCCGCCGGACTCGGAATGGGACGAGACTTTACAAGCACCGTCCCTGTGCCAAAAATAGGCCGCGGGCACAGCCGCACCCAAAAGTAAGCCCCCGAAGGTCCCGTCCCCAAGTTCGTCCGCCGCAAAAATGCCAAAAAAACGGGTGGGCTATAGCCTTGGGGGGAGGGGCTGGCCAACTTCGTCCGCCTGACTCGGAATGGGGCGAGATTTTGTGAGCGCCCTCCGTGTGCCAAAAATAGGCCGTGAACACAGTTTTGCCCAAAAATAAGCCCCCGAAGGTCCCATCCCCAAGTTCGTCCGCCGCAAAAATGCCCAAAAAACGGGTGGGCTATAGCCTTGGGGGGAGGGGCTGGCCAACTTCGTCCGCCGGACTCGGAATGGGGCGGGACTTTGCGAGCGCCCTCCGTGTTCCAAAAATAGGCCGCGGACACAGCCGCGCCCAAAAATAAGCCCCCGAAGGTCCCGTCCCCAAGTTCGTCCGCCGCAAAAAAGCCCAAAAAACGGGTGGGCTATAGCCTTGGGGGGAGGGGCTGGCCAACTTCGTCCGCCGGACTCGGAATGGGGCGGGACTTTGCGAGCGCCCTCCGTGTTCCAAAAATAGGCTGCGGGCACAGCCGCGCCCAAAAATAAGCCCCCGAAGGTCCCGTCCCCAAGTTCGTCCGCCGCAAAAATGCCCAAAAAACTGGTGGGCTATAGCCTTGGGGGGAGGGGCTGGCCAACTTCGTCCGCCGAACTCGGAATGGGGCTATAATTTGCGAGCGCCCTCCGTTTGCCAAAAATAGGCCGCTGGCACAGCCGTGCCCAAAAATAAGCCCCCGAAGGTCCCATCCCCAAGTTCGTCCGCCGCAAAAATGCCCAAAAAACGGGTGGGCTATAGCCTTTGGGGGAGGGGCTGGCCAATTTCGTCCGCCGGACTCGGAATGGGGTGAGACTTTGCGAGCGCCCTCCGTGTGCCAAAAATAGGCCACGGGCGCAGCCGCGCCCAAAAATAAGCCCCCGAAGGTCCCGTCCCCAAGTTCGTCCGCCGCAAAAATGCCCAAAAAATGGGTGGGCTATAGCCTTGGGGGGAGGGGCTGGCCAACTTCGTCCGCCGGACTCGGAATGGGGCGAGACTTTGCGATCGCCCTCTGTGTGCCAAAAATAGGCCGCGGGGACAGCCTTGCCCAAAAATAAGCCCCCGAAGGTCCCGTCCCCAAGTTCGTCCCCCCAAAAATGCCCAAAAAACGGGTGGGCTATTGCCTTGGGGGGAGGGGCTGGCCAACTTCGTCCGCCGGACTCGGAATGGGGCGAGACTTTGCGAGCGCCCTCCGTGTGCCAAAAATAGGCCGTGAACACAGCCGCGCCCAAAAATAAGCCCCCGAAGGTCCCGTCCCCAAGTTCGTCCGCTGCAAAAATGCCCAAAAAACGGGTGGGCTATAGCCTTGGGGGGAGGGGCTGGCCAACTTCGTCCGCCGGACTCGGCATGGGGCGAGACTTTGCGAGTGCCCTCCGTGTTCCAAAAATAGGCCGCGGGCACAGCCGCGCCCAAAAATAAGCCCCCGAAGGTCCCGTCCCCATGTTCGTCCGCCGCAAAAATGCCCAAAAAACGGGTGGGCTATAGCCTTGGGGGGAGGGGCTGGCCAACTTCGTCCGCCGGACTCGGAATGGGGCGGGACTTTGCGAGCGCCCTCCGTGTTCCAAAAATAGGCCGCGGGCACAGCCGCGCCCAAAAATAAGCCCCCGAAGGTCCCGTCCCCAAGTTCGTCCGCCGCAAAAATGCCCAAAAAACTGGTGGGCTATAGCCTTGGGGGGAGGGGCTGGCCAACTTCGTCCGCCGGACTCGGAATGGGACGAGACTTTACAAGCACCCTCCCTATACCAAAAATAGGCCGCGGGCACAGCCGTACCCAAAAGTAAGCCCCCGAAGGTCCCGTCCCCAAGTTCGTCCGCCGCAAAAATGCCAAAAAAACGGGTGGGCTATAGCCTTGGGGGGAGGGGCTGGCCAACTTCGTCCGCCGGACTCGGAATGGGGCGAGATTTTGTGAGCGCCCTCCGTGTGCCAAAAATAGGCCGTGAACACAGTTTCGCCCAAAAATAAGCCCCCGAAGGTCCCGTCCCCAAGTTCGTCCGCCGCAAAAATGCCCAAAAAACGGGTGGGCTATAGCCTTGGGGGGAGGGGCTGGCCAACTTCGTCCGCCGGACTTGGAATGGGGCGGGACTTTGCGAGCACCCTCCGTGTTCCAAAAATAGGCCGCGGACACAGCCGCGCCCAAAAATAAGCCCCCGAAGGTCCCGTCCCCAAGTTCGTCCGCCGCAAAAATGCCCAAAAAACGGGTGGGCTATAGCCTTGGGGGGAGGGGCTGGCCAACTTCGTCCGCCGGACTCAGAATGGGGCGAGACTTTACGAGCGCCCTCCGTGTGCCACAAATAGGCCGCGAACACAGCTGCGACAAAAAATAAGCCCCCGAAGGTCCCGTCCCCAAGTTCGTCCGCCGTAAAAAAGCCCAAAAAACGGGTGGGCTTTAGCCTTGGGGGGAGGGGCTGGCCAACTTCGTCCGCCGGACTCGGAATGGGGCGGGACTTTGCGAGCGCCCTCCGTGTTCCAAAAATAGGCCGCGGGCACAGCCGCGCCCAAAAATAAGCCCCCGAAGGTCCCGTCCCCAAGTTCGTCCGCCGCAAAAATGCCCAAAAAACGGGTGGGCTATAGCCTTGGGGGGAGGGGCAGGCCAACTTCGTCCGCCGGACTCGGAATGGGACGAGACTTTACAAGCGCCCTCCCTGTGCCAAAAATAGGCCGCGGGCACAGCCGTACCCAAAAGTAAGCCCCCGAAGGTCCCGTCCCCAAGTTCGTCCGCCGCAAAAATGCCAAAAAAACGGGTGGGCTATAGCCTTGGGGGGAGGGGCTGGCCAACTTCGTCCGCCGGACTCGGAATGGGGCGAGACTTTGCGAGCGCCCTCCGTGTACCAAAAATAGGCCGCGGGCATAGCTGCGCCCAAAAATAAGCCCCTGAAGGTCCCGTCCCCAAGTTCGTCCGCCGCGAAAATGCCCAAAAAACGGGTGGGCTATAGCCTTGGGGGGAGGGGCTGGCCAACTTCGTCCGCCGGACTCGGAATGGGACGAGACTTTACGAGCGCCCTCCCTGTGCCAAAAATAGGCCCCAGGCAATGCCACACCCAAAAATAAGCCCCCGAAGGTCCCGTCCCCAAGTTCGTCCGCCGCAAAAATGCCCAAAAAACGGGTGGGCTATAGCCTTGGGGGGAGGGGCTGGCCAACTTCGTCCGCCGGACTCGGAATGGGGCGAGATTTTGTGAGCGCCCTCCGTGTGCCAAAAATAGGCCGCGAACACAGTTTCGCCCAAAAATAAGCCCCCGAAGGTCCCATCCCCAAGTTCGTCCGCCGAAAAAATGCCCAAAAAACGGGTGGGCTATAGCCTTGGGGGGAGGGGCTGGCCAACTTCGTCCGCCGGACTCGGAATGGGGCGGGACTTTGCGAGCGCCCTCCGTGTTCCAAAAATAGGCCGCGGACACAGCCGCGCCCAAAAATAAGCCCCCGAAGGTCCCGTCCCCAAGTTCGTCCGCCGCAAAAATGCCCAAAAAACGGGTGGGCTATAGCCTTGGGGGGAGGGGCTGGCCAACTTCGTCCGCCGGACTCAGAATGGGGTGAGACTTTACGAGCGCCCTCCGTGTGCCACAAATAGGCCGCGAACACAGGTGCGCCCAAAAATAAGCCCCCGAAGGTCCCGTCCCCAAGTTCGTCCGCCGCAAAAAAGCCCAAAAAACGGGTGGGCTATAGCCTTGGGGGGAGGGGCTGGCCAACTTCGTCCGCCGGACTCGGAATGGGGCGAGACTTTGCGAGCGCCCTCCGTGTTCCAAAAATAGGCCGCGGGCACAGCCAAGCCCAAAAATAAGCCCCCGAAGGTCCTGTCCCCAAGTTCGTCCGCCGCAAAAATGCCCAAAAAACGGGTGGGCTATAGCCTTGGGGGAGGGGCTGGCCAACTTCGTCCGCCAAGCTCGGAATGGGGCGAGACTTTTCGAGCTTCCTCCGTGTGCCAAAAATAGGCCGCGGGCACAGCCGCGCCCAAAAATAAGCCCCCGAAGGTCCCGTCCCCAATTTCGTCTGCCGCAAAAATGCCCAAAAAACGGGTGGGCTATAGCCTTGGGGGGAGGGACTGGCCCACTTCGTCCGCCGGACTCGGAATGGGGCGAGACTTTGCGAGCGCCCTCCGTGTGCCAAAAATAGGCCGCGGGCACAGCCGCGCCGAAAAATAAGCCCCCGAAGGTTCCGTCCCCAAGTTCGTCCGCCGCAAAAATGCCCAAAAAACGGGTGGGCTATAGCCTTCGGGGGAGGGGATGGCCCACTTCGTCCGCCGGACTCGGAATGGGGCGAGACTTTGCAAGCGCCCTCCGTGTGACAAAAATAGGCCGCGAGCACAGCCGCACCCAAAAATAAACCCCCGAAGGTCCCGTCCCCAAGTTCGTCCGCCGCAAAAAAGCCCAAAAAACGGGAGGGCTATAGCCTTGGGGGGAGGGGCTGGCCAACTTCGTCCGCCGGACTCGGAATGGGTCGAGACTTTGCGAGCGCCCTCCGTGTGCCAAAACTAGGCCGCGGGCACAGTCGCGGCGATAAAAAATCCCCCGAAGGTCCCGTCCCCAAGTTCGTCCGCCGCAAAAATGCCCAAAAAACGGGTGGGCTATAGCGTTCGGCGGAGGGGCTGGCCAACTTCGTCCGCCGGACTCGGAAAGGGGTGAGACATTGCGAGCGGCCTCCGTGTACCAAAAATAGGCCGCGGGCACAGCCGTGCCCAAAAATAAGCGCCCGAAGGTCCCATTCCCAAGTTCGTCCGCCGCAAAAATGCCCAAAAAACGGGTGGGCTATAGCCTTGGGGGGAGGGGCTGGGCAACTTCGTCCGCCGGAATCGGAATGGGGCAAGACTTTGTGAGCACACTCCGTGTGCCAAAAATAGGCCGCGGGCACAGCCGTACCCAAAAATAAGCCCCCGAAGGTCCCGTCCCCAACTTCGTCCGTCGCAAAAATACCCAAAAAACGGGTGGGCTATAGCCTTGGGGGGAGGGGCGGGCCAACTTCGTCCGCCGGACTCAGAATGGGGCGAGACATTGCGAGTGCCCTCCGTGTGCCAAAAATAGGCCGCGGGCCTCGCCCAAAAATAAGCCACCGAAGGTCCCGTCCCCAAGTTCGTCCGCCGCAAAAATGCCCAAAAAACGGGTGGGCTATAGCCTTGGGGGGAGGGGCTGGCCGACTTCGTCCGCCAGACTCGGAATGGGGCGAGACTTTGCGAGTGCCATCCGTGTGCCAAAAATAGGCCGTGGGCACAGCCGCGCCCAAAAATAAGCCCCCGAAGGTCCCGACCCCAAGTTCGTCCGCCGCAAAAATGCCCAAAAAACGAGTGGGCTATAGCCTTGGGGGGAGGGGTAGCCAACTTCGTCCGCCGGACTCGGAATGGGGCGAGACTTTACGAGCGCCCTCCGTGTGCAAAAAATAGGCCGCGGACACAGCAGCGCCCAAAAATAAGCCCCCGAAGGTCCCGTCCCCAAGTTCGTCCGCCACAAAAATGCCCAAAAAATGGGTGGGCTATAGCCTTGGGGGGAGGGGCTGGCCAACTTCGTCCGCCGGACTCGGAATGGGGCGAGACTTTGCGACCGCCCTCCGTGTGCCAAAAATAGGCCGCGGGCACAGCCACGTCAAAAAATAAGCCCCCGAAGGTACCGTACCCAAGTTCGTCCGCCGGACTCGGAATGGGGCGAGACTTTGCGAGCGGCCTCCGTGTGCAAAAAATAGGCCGCGGGCACAGCCACACCCAAAAATAAGCCCCCGAAGGTCCCGTACCCAAGTTCGTCCGCCGCAGAAATGCCCAAAAAACGGGTGGGCTATAGCCTTGGGGGGAGGGGCTGGCCGACTTCGTCCGCCGGACTCGGAATGGGGCGAGACTTTGCGAGCACCCTCCGTGTGCAAAAAATAGGCCGGGGGCACAGCCGTACACAAAAATAAGCCCCCGAAGGTCCCGTCCCCAAGTTCATCCGCCGCAAAAATGCCCAAAAAAGGGTGGGCTATAGCCTTGGGGGGAGGGGCTAGCCAAGTTCGTCTGCCGGACTCGGAATGGGGTGAGACTTTGCGAACGCCCTCCGTGTGCCAAAAATAGGCCGCGGGCACAGCCGCGCCCAAAAATAAGCCCCCGAAGGTCCTGTCCCCAAGTTCGTTCGCCGCAAAAATGCCCAAAAAACGGGTGGGCTATAGCCTTGGGGGGAGGGGCCAGCCAAGTTCGTCCGCCGGACTCGGAATGGGGCGAGACTTTGCGAGCACCCTCCGTGTGCCAAAAAGAGGCCGCGGGCACAGCCGTACCCAAAAATAAGCCACCGAAGGTCCCGTCCCCAAGTTCGTCCGTCGCAAAAATGCCCAAAAAACGGGTGGCTATAGCCTTGAGGGGAGGGGCTGGCCAACTTCGTCCGCCGGACTCGGAATGGGGCGAGACTTTGCGAGCGCCCTCCATGTGCCAAAAATAGGCCGCTGACACAGACGTGCACAAAAATAAGCCCCTGAAGGTCCCGTCCCCAAGTTCGTCCGCCGCAAAAATGCCCAAAAAACGGGTGGGCTATACCCTTGGGGGGAGGGACTGGCCAACTTCGTCCGCCGGACTCGGAATGGGGCGAGACTTTGCGAGCGCCCTCCGTGTGCCAAAAATAGGCCGGGGGCACAGCCGCGGCCAAAAATAAGCCCCCTAAGGTCCCGTCCCCAAGTTCGTCCGCCGCAAAAATGCCCAAAAAATGGGTGGGCTATAGCCTTGGGGGGAGGGGCTGGCCAAGTTCGTCCGCCGGACTCGGAATCGGGAGAGACTTTGCGAGCGCCCTCCGTTTGCCAAAAATAGGCCGTGGGCACAGCCGCGCCAAAAAATAAGCCCCCGAAGGTCCCGTCCCCAAGTTCGTCCCCCGCTAAAATGCCCAAAAAACGGGTGGGCTATAGCCTTGGGGGGACGGGCTGGCCAACTTCGTCCGCCGGACTCGGAATGGGGCGAGACTTTGCTAGCGCCCTCCATGTGCCAAAAATAGGCCGCGGGCACAGCCGCGCCCAAAAATAACCACCCGAAGGCCGGGGCGCCAAGTTTGTCCAGCGGAAAAAGGCCACAAAAACGGGTGGGCTATAGCCTTTGGGGGTGGGGCTGGCCAACTTCGTCCGCCGGACTCGGAATGGTGCGAGACTTTGCGAGCGGCCTCCGTGTGCCAAAAATATGCCGCGGGCACAGCCGCGCCCAAAAATAACCACCCGAAGGCCGGGGCGCCAAGTTTGTCCAGCGGAAAAAGGCCACAAAAGCGGGTGGGCTATAGCCTTGGGGGGTGGGGCTGGCCAACTTCGTCCGCCGGACTCGGAATGGCGCGATACTTTTTGAGCGGCCTCCGTGTGTAAAAAATAGGCTGCGGTCACAGCCGCGCCCAAGAATAACCGCCCGAAGGCCGGGGCGCCAAGTTCGTCCAGCGGAAAAAGGCCACGAAAACGGGTGGGCTATAGCCTTGGGGGGTGGGGCTGGCCCACTTCGTCCGCCGGACTCGGAATGGCGCGAGACTTTGCGAGCGGCCTCCGTGTACCAAAAATAGGCCGCGGGCACAGCCGCGCCCAAAAATAACCACCCGAAGGCTGGGACGCCAAGTTCGTCCAGCGGAAAAAAAAAACAAAAGCGGGTGGGCTATAGCCTTGGGGGGTGGGGTTGGCCAACTTCGTCCGCCGGACTCGGAATGGCGCGAGACATTGCGAGCGGCCTCCGTGTGCCAAAAATAGGCCACGGGCACAGTCGAGCCCTAAAATAACCGGCCGAAGACGGGGCGCCAAGTTCGTCCAGCGGAAAATGGCCACAAAAACGGGTGGGCTATAGCCTTGGGGGGTGGGGATGGCCAACTTCGTCCGCCGGACTCGGAATGGCACGAGACTTTGCGAGCGGCCTCTGTGTGCCAAAAATAGGCCGCGCGCACAGTATCACCCAAAAATAACCGCCCGAATGCCGGGGCGCCAAGTTCGTCCAGCGGAAAAAGGCCACAAAAACGGGTGGGCTATAGCCTTGGGGGGTGGGGCTGGCCCACTTCGTCCGCCGGACTCGGAATGGTGCGAGACTTTGCGAGCGGCCTCCGTGTGCCAAAGATAGGCCGCAGGCACAGCCGCGCCCAAAAATAACCGCCCGAAGGCCGGGGCGCCAAGTTCGTCCAGCGGAAAATGGCCACAAAAGCGGGTGGGCTATAGCCTTGGGGGGTGGGGCTGGCCAACTTCATCCGCCGGACTCGGAATGGCGCGAGATTTTGTGAGCGGCCTCTGTGTGCCAAAAATAGGCCGCGGACACAGCCGCACACAAAAATAACCGCCCGAAGGCCGGGTCGCCAAGTTCGTCCAGCGGAAAAAGGCCACAAAAACGGGTGGGCTATAGCCTTGGGGGGTGGGGCTGGACAACTTCGTCCGCCGGACTCGGAATGGCAGGAGAGTTTGCAATCGGCCTCCGTGTGCCAAAGATAGGCCGCAGGCACAGCCGCGCCCAAAAATAACCGCCCGAAGGCCGGGGCGCCAAGTTCGTCCAGCGGAAAATGGCCACAAAAACGGGTGGGCTATAGCCTTGGGGGGTGGGGATGGCCAACTTCGTCCGCCGGTCTAAGAATGGCGCGGGACTTTGCGAGCGTCCTCCGTGTTCCAAAAATAGGCCGCGGACACAGCCGCGACCAAAAATAACCGCCCGAAGGCCAGGGCGCCAAGTCCGTCCAGCGGAAAATGGCCTCAAAAACGGGTGGGCTATAGCCTTGGGGGGTGGGGATGGCCAACTTCGTCCGCCGGTCTCAGAATGGCGCGGGACTTTGCGAGCGGCCTCCGTGTGCCCAAAATAGGCCGTTGGCACAGCCGCGCCCAAAAATAACCGCCCGAAGGCCGGGGAGCCAAGTCCGTCCAGTGGAAAAAGGCCACAAAAACGGGTGGGCTATAGCCTTGGGGGGTGGGGCTGGCCAACTTCGTCCGCCGGACTCGGAATGGTGCGAGACTTTGCGAGCGGCCTCAGTGTACGAAAAATAGGCCGCGGGCACAGCCGCGCACAAAAATAACCGCCAAGGCCGGGCGCCAAGTTCGTCAAGCGGAAAAAGGCCACAAAAACGGGTTGGCTATAGCCTTGGGGGGTGGGGGTGGCCAACTTCGTCCGCCGGACTCGGAATGGCGCGAGACTTTGCGAGCGGCCTCCGTGTGCCAAAAATAGGCCGCGGGCACAGCCGTGCTAAAAAATAACCGCCCGAAGGCCGGGTCGCCAAGTTCATCCAGCGGAAAAAGGCCACAAAAATGGGTGGGCTATAGCCTTGGGGGGTGGGGCTGGCCAACTTCGTCCGCCTGACTCGGAATGGCGCGAGATTTTGTGAGCGGCCTCTGTGTGCCAAAAGTAGGCCGCGGACACAGCCGCGCCCAAAAATAACCGCCCGAAGGCCGGGGCGCCAAGTTCGTCCAGCGGAAAATGGCCACAAAAACGGGTGGGCTATAGCCTTGGGGGGTGGGGATGGCCAACTTTGTCCGCTGGTCTCAGAATGGCGCGGGACTTTGCGAGCGGCCTCCGTGTGCCCAAAATAGGCCGTTGGCACAGCCGCGCCCAAAAATAACCGCCCGAAGGCCGGGGCGCCAAGTTCGTCCAGCGGAAAATGGCCACAAAAACGGGTGGGCTATAGCCTTGGGGGGTGGGGCTGGCCAACTTCGTCCGCCGGACTCGGAATGGTGCGAGACTTTGCGAGCGGCCTCTGTGTACGAAAAATAGGCCGCGGGCACAGCCGCGCCCAAAAATAACCGCGCGAAGGCCGGGGCGCCAAGTTCGTCAAGCGGAAAAAGGCCACAAAAACGGGTAGGCTATAGCCTTGGGGGGTGGGGGTGGCCAACTTCGTCCGCCGGACTCGGAATGGCGCGAGACTTTGCGAGCGGCCTCCGTGAGACAAAAATAGCCCGCGGGCGCAGCCGCGCAAAAAAATAACCGCCCGAAGGCCGGGGCACCAAGTTCGTCCGGCGGAAAAAGGCCACAAAAACGGGTGGGCTATAGCCTTGGGGGTTGGGGCTGGCCAACTTCGTCCGCCGGACTCGGAATGGTGCGAGACTTTGCGAGCGGCCTCTGTGTACGAAAAATAAACTGCGGGCACAGCCGCGCCCAAAAATAACCGCGCGAAGGTCGGGGCGCCAAGTTCGTCAAGCGGAAAAAGGCCACAAAAACGGGTAGGCTATAGCCTTGGGGGGTGGGGCTGGCCAACTTCGTCCGCCGGGCTCGGAATGGCGCGAGAGTTTGCGAGCGGCCTCCGTGTGCCAAAAATAGGCCGCGGGCACAGCCGCGCTAAAAAATAACCACCCGAAGGCCGGGGCGCCAAGTTCATCCAGCGGAAAAAGGCCACAGAAACAGGTGGGCTATAGCCTTGGCGGGTGGGGCTGGCCAACTTCGTCCGCCGAACTCGGAATGGCGCGAGACTTTACGAGCGGCATCCGTGTGCCAAAAATAGGCCGTGGCCACAGCCACGCCCAAAAATAACCGCCCGAAGGCCGGGGCGCCAAGTTCGTCGAGCGGAAAAAGGCCACAAAAATGGGTGGGCTATAGCCTTGGGGGGTGGGGCTGGCCAACTTCGTCCGCCTGACTCGGAATGGCGCGAGATTTTGCGAGCGGCCTCTGTGTCCCAAAAATAGGCCGCGGACACAGCCGCGCACAAAA
Source organism: Citrus mangshanensis (assembly GCA_030449895.1). Taxonomy (NCBI): domain Eukaryota; kingdom Viridiplantae; phylum Streptophyta; class Magnoliopsida; order Sapindales; family Rutaceae; genus Citrus; species Citrus mangshanensis. Next base: position 213,292 of record JASUUJ010000120.1, on the reverse strand, counting down.
ATAACCGCCCGAAGGCCGGGGCGCCAAGTTCGTCCAGCGGAAAAAGGCGACAAAAACCGGTGGGCTATAGCCTTGGGGGGTGGGGCTGGCCAACTTCGTCCGCCGAACTCGGAATGGCGCGAGACTTTACGAGCGGCATCCGTGTGCCAAAAATAGGCCGTGGCCACAGCCGCGCCCAAAAATAACCGCCCGAAGACGGGGCGCCAAGTTCGTCCAGCGGAAAATGGCCACAAAAACGGGTGGGCTATAGCCTAGGGGGGTGGGGATGGCCCACTTCGTCCGCCGGTCTCAGAATGGTGCGGGACTTTGCGAGTGTCCTCTGTGTGCCAAAAATAGGCCGCGGACACAGCCGCGTCCAAAAATAACCGCCCGAAGGCCGGGGCGCCAAGTCCGTCCCGCGGAAAAAGGCCACAAAAACGGGTGGGCTATAGCCTTGGGGGGTGGGGCTGGCCAACTTCGTCCGCCGGACTCGGAATGGCGCGAGATTTTGCGAGCGGCCTTTGTGTACCAAAATAGGTCATGGACACAGCCGCAAGACAAAAATAACCGCCCAAGGCCGGGCGCCAAGTTCGTCCAGCGGAAAAAGGCCACAAAAAAGGGTGGGCTATAGCCTTGGGGGGTGGGGCTGGCCAACTTCGTCCGCCGGACTCGGAATGGCGGGAGACATTGCGAGCGGCCTCCGTGGCAAAATAGGTCGGGCACAGCCGCGCCCAAAAATAACCGCCCGAAGGCCGGGGCGCCAAGTTCGTCCAGCGGAAAATGGCCACAAAAACGGGTGGGCTATAGCCTTGGGGGTTGGGATGGCCAACTTCGTCCGCCGGTCTCGGAATGGCGCGAGACTTTGCGAGTGGTCTCCGTGTGCCAGAAAAAGGCCGCGGACACAGCCGCACCCAAAAATAACCGCCCGAAGGCCAGGGCGCCAAGTCCGTCCAGCGGAAAAATGCAACAAAAACGGGTGGGCTATAGCCTTGGGGGTTTCGGCTGGCCAACTTCGTCTGCCGGACTCGAAATGGCGCGAGACTTTGCGAGCGGTCTCCGTGTGCCAAAAATAGTCCGCGGGCACAGCCGCGCCCAAAAATAACCGCCCGAAGGCCGGGGCGCCAAGTTCGTCCAGCGGAAAAAGGCCACAAAAACGGGTGGGCTATAGCCTTGGGGGGTGGGGCTGGCCGACTTCGTCCGCCGGACTCGGAATGGCGCGAGACTTTGCGAGCGGCCTCCGAGAGACAAAAATAGCCCGCGGGCGCAGCCGCGCCAAAAAATAACCGCCCGAAGGCCGGGGCACCAAGTTCGTCCAGCGGAAAAAGGCCACAAAAACGGGTGGGCTATAGCCTTGGGGGGTGGGGCTGGCCCACTTCGTCCGCCGGACTCGAAATGGCACGAGACTTTGCGAGCGGCCTCCGTTTGCCAAAAATAGGCCGCAGGCATAGCCGCGCCCAAAAATAACCGCCCGAAGGCCGGGGCGCCAAGTCCGTCCAGCGGAAAAAGGCCACAAAAACGGGTGGGCTATAGCCTTGGGGGGTGGGGCTGGCCGACTTCGTCCGCCGGACTCGGAATGGCGTGATACTTTGCGAGCGGCCCCCGTTTGCCAAAAATATGCCACGGGCACAGTCGAGCCAAAAAATAACCGGCCGACGGCCGGGGCGCCAAGTTCGTACAGCGGAAAAAGGCCACAAAAACGAGTGGGCTATAGCCTTGGGGGGTGGGGTGGCCAACTTCGTCCGCCGGACTCGGAATGGCGCGAGACTTTGTGAGCGGCCTCCGTGTGCCAAAAATAGGCCGCGGGCACAGCCACGCCCAAAAATAACCGCCCGAAGGCCGGGGCGTCAAGTTCGTCCAGCGGAAAAAGGCCACAGAAACGGGTTGGCTATAACTTTGGGGGGTGGGGCTGGCCAACTTCGTCTGCCGGACTCGGAATGGCGCGAGACTTTGTGAGCGGCCTCCGTGTGCCAAAAATAGGCCGCGGGCACAGCCACGCCCAAAAATAACCGCCCGATGGCCGAGGCGTCAAGTTCGTCCAGCGGAAAAAGGCCACAAAAACGGGTGGGCTATAGCCTTGGGGAGTGGGGATGGCCAACTTCGTCCGCCGGTCTAAGAATGGCGCGGGACTTTGCGAGCATCCTCTGTGTTCCAAAAATAGGCCGCGGACACAGCCGCGACCAAAAATAACCACCCGAAGGCCAGGGCGCCAAGTCCGTCCAGCGGAAAATGGCCTCAAAAACGGGTGGGCTATAGCCTTGGGGGGTGGGGATGGCCAACTTCGTCCGCCGGTCTCAGAATGGCGCGGGACTTTGCGAGCGGCCTCCGTGTGCCCAAAATAGGCCGTTGGCACAGCCGCGCCCAAAAATAACCGCCCGAAGGCCGGGGAGCCAAGTCCGTCCAGCGGAAAAAGGCCACAAAAACGGGTGGGCTATAGCCTTGGGGGGTGGGGCTGGCCAACTTCGTCCGCCGGACTCGGAATGGTGCGAGACTTTGCGAGCGGCCTCTGTGTACGAAAAATAGGCCGCGGGCACAGCCGCGCCCAAAAATAACCGCGCGAAGGCCGGGGCGCCAAGTTCGTCAAGCGGAAAAAGGCCACAAAAACGGGTAGGCTATAGCCTTGGGGGGTGGGGCTGGCCAACTTCGTCCGCCGGACTCGGAATGGCGCGAGACTTTGCGAGCGGCCTCCGTGTGCCAAAAATAGGCCGCGGGCACAGCCGCGCTAAAAAATAACCGCCCGAAGCCCGGGACGCCAAGTTCGTCAAGCGGAAAAAGGCCACAAAAACGGGTAGGCTATAGCCTTCGGGGGTGGGGCTGGCCAACTTCGTCCGCCGGACTCGAAATGGCGCGAGACTTTGCGAGCGGCCTCCGTATGCCAAAAATAGGCCGCGGGCACAGTCGCGCTAAAAAATAACCGCCCGAAGGCCGGGGCGCCAAGTTCATCCAGCGGAAAAAGGCCACAAAAATGGGTGGGCTATAGCCTTGGGGGGTGGGGCTGGCCAACTTCGTCCGCCTGACTCGGAATGGCGCGAGATTTTGTGAGCGGCCTCTGTGTGCCAAAAATAGGCCGCGGACACAGCCGGACACAAAAATAACCGCCCGAAGGCCGGGGCGCCAAGTTCGTCCAGCGGAAAAAGGCCACAAAAACGGGTGGGCTATAGCCTTGGGGGGTGGGGCTGGACAACTTCGTCCGCCGGACTCGGAATGGCGGGAGACTTTGCGAGCGGCCTCCGTGTGCCAAAGATAGGCCGCAGGCACAGCCGTGCCCAAAAATAACCGCCCGAAGGCCGGGGCGCCAAGTTCGTCCAGCGGAAAATGGCCACAAAAACGGGTAGGCTATAGCCTTGGGGGGTGGGGATGGCCAACTTCGTCCGCCGGTCTAAGAATGGCGCGGGACTTTGCGAGCGTCCTCCGTGTTCCAAAAATAGGCCGCGGACACAGCCGCGACAAAAAATAACCGCCCGAAGGCCAGGGCGCCAAGTCCGTCCAGCGGAAAATGGCCTCAAAAACGGGTGGGCTATAGCCTTGGGGGGTGGGGATGGCCAACTTCGTCCGCCGGTCTCAGAATGGCGCGGGACTTTGCGAGCGGCCTCCGTGTGCCCAAAATAGGCCGTTGGCTCAGCCGCGCCCAAAAATAACAGCCCGAAGGCCGGGGAGCCAAGTCCGTCCAGCGGAAAAAGGCCACAAAAACGGGTGGGCTATAGCCTTGGGGGGTGGGGCTGGCCAACTTCGTCCGCCGGACTCGGAATGGTGCGAGACTTTGCGAGCGGCCTCTGTGTATGAAAAATAGGCTGCGGGCACAGCCGCACCCAAAAATAACCGCGCGAAGCCGGGGCGCCAAGTTCGTCAAGCGGAAAAAGGCCACAAAAACGGGTAGGCTATAGCCTTGGGGGGTGGGGCTGGCCAACTTCGTCCGCCGGACTCGGAATGGCGCGAGACTTTGCGAGCGGCCTCCGTGTGCAAAAAATAGGTCGCGGGCACAGCCGCGCTAAAAAACAACCGCCCGAAGGCCGGGGCGCCAAGTTCATCCAGCGGAAAAAGGCCGCAGAAACGGGTGGGCTATAGCCTTGGCGGGTGGGGCTGGCCAACTTCGTCCGCCGGACTCGGAATGGCGCGAGACTTTACGAGCGGCCTCCGTGTGCCAAAAATAGTCCGCGGGCACAGCCGCGCCCAAAAATAGCCGCCTGAAGGCCGGGGCGCAAAGTTCGTCCAGCGGAAAAAGGCCACAAAAACGGGTGGGCTATAGCCCCTGGGGTGGGGCTGGCCAACTTCGTCCGCCGGACTCGAAATGGCGCGAGACTTTGCGAGCGGCCTCCGTGTACCAAAAATAGGCCGTAGGCACAGCCGCGCCCAAAAATAACCGCCCGAAGGCCGGGGCGCCAAGTTCGTCCAGCGGTAAAAAGGCCACAAAAACGGGTGGGCTATAGCCTTGGGGGGTGGGGCTGGCCAACTTCGTCCGCCGGACTCGAAATGGCGCGAGACTTTGCGAGCGGCCTCCGTGTGCCAAAAATAGGCCGCAGGCACAGCCGCGCCCAAAAATAACCGCCCGAAGGCCGGGGCGCCAAGTTCGTCCAGCGGAAAATGGCCACAAAAACGGGTGGGCTATAGCCTTGGGGGGTTGGGATGGCCAACTTCGTCCGCCGGTCTCGGAATGGCGCGGGACTTTCCGAGTGGTCTCCGTGTGCCAGAAAAAGGCCGCGGACACAGCCGCACCCAAAAATAACCGCCCGAAGGCCAGGGCGCCAAGTCCGTCCAGCGGAAAAATGCAACAAAAACGGGTGGGCTATAGCCTTGGGGGTTTCGGCTGGCCAACTTCGTCTGCCGGACTCGAAATGGCGCGAGACTTTGCGAGCGGCCTCCGTGTGCCAAAAATAGTCCGCGGGCACAGCCGCGCCCAAAAATAGCCGCCTGAAGGCCGGGCGCAAAGTTCGCCCAGCGGAAAAGGCCACAAAACGGGTGGGCTATAGCCCTGGGGTGGGCTGGCCAACCGTCCGCCGGACTCGAAATGGCGCGAGACTTTGCGAGCGGCTCCATGTGCCAAAATAGGTCAGAGGCACAGCCGCGCCCAAAAATAACCGCCCGAAGGCCGGGGCGCCAAGTTCGTCCAGCGGTAAAAAGGCCACAAAAACGGGTGGGCTATAGCCTTGGGGGGTGGGGCTGGCCAACTTCGTCCGCCGGACTCGAAATGGCGCTAGACTTTGCGAGCGGCCTCCGTGTGCCAAAAATAGGCCGCAGGCACAGCCGCGCCCAAAAAATAACCGCCCGAAGGCCGGGGCGCCAAGTCCGCCCAGCGGAAAAAGGCCACAAAAACGGGTGGGCTATAGCCTTGGGGGGTGGGGCTGGCCGACTTCGTCCGCCGGACTCGGAATGGCGCGAGATTTTGCGAGCGGCCTCCGTGTGCCAAAAATAGGTCATGGACACAGCACAAGACAAAAATAACCGCCCGAAGGCCGGGGCGCCAAGTTCGTCCAGCGGAAAAAGGCCACAAAAAAGGGTGGGCTATAGCCTTGGGGGGTGGGGCTGGCCAACTTCGTCCGCCGGACTCGGAATGGCGGGAGACATTGCGAGCGGCCTCCGTGTGGCAAAAATAGGCCGCGGGCACAGCCGCGCCCAAAAATAAACGCCCGAAGGCCGGGGCGCCAAGTTCGTCCAGCGTAAAATGGCCACAAAAACGGGTGGGCTATAGCCTTGGGGGGTGGGGCTGGCCAACTTCGTCCGCCGGACTCGGAATGGCGGGAGACATTGCGAGCGGCCTCCGTGTGGCAAAAATAGGCCGCGGGCACAGCCGCGCCCAAAAATAAACGCCCGAAGGCCGGGGCGCCAAGTTCGTCCAGCGGAAAATGGCCACAAAAACGGGTGGGCGATAGCCTTGGGGGGTGGGGCTGGCCAACTTGGTCCGCCGGACTCGAAATGGCGCGAGACTTTGCGAGCGGCCTCCGTGTGCCAAAAATAGGCCGCAGGCACAGCCGCACCCAAAAATAACCGCCCGAAGGCCGGGGCACCAAGTTCGTCAAGCGGAAAAAGGCCACAAAAACGGGTAGGCTATAGCCTTGGGGGGTGGGGCTGGCCAACTTCGTCCGTCGGACTCGGAATGGCGCGAGACTTTGCGAGCGGCCTCCGTGTGCAAAAAATAGGCCGCGGGCACAGCCGCGCTAAAAAATAACCGCCCGAAGGCCGGGCACCAAGTTCAAGCGGAAAAAGGCCACAAAAACGGGTAGGCTATAGCCTTGGGGGTGGGCTGGCCAACTTCGTCCGTCGGACTCGGAATGGCGCGAGACTTTGAGCGGCCCGTGCAAAATAGGCCGCGGGCACAGCCGCGCTAAAAAATAACCGCCCGAAGGCCGGGGCGCCAAGTTCATCCAGCGGAAAAAGGCCGCAGAAACGGGTGGGCTATAGCCTTGGCGGGTGGGGCTGGCCAACTTCGTCCGCCGGACTCGGAATGGCGCGAGACTTTACGAGCGGCATCCGTGTGCCAAAAATAGGCCGTGGCCACAGCCACGCCCAAAAATAACCGACCGAAGGCCGGGGCGCCAAGTTCGTCCAGCGGAAAAAGGCCACAAAAATGGGTGGGCTATAGCCTTGGGGGGTGGGGCTGGCCAACTTCGTCCGCCTGACTCGGAATGTCGCGAGATTTTGCGAGCGGCCTCTGTGTCCCAAAAATAGGCCGCGGACACAGCCGCGCACAAAAATAACTGCCCGAAGGCCGGGGCGCCAAGTTCGTCCAGCGGAAAAAGGCCACAAAAACGGGTGGGCTATAGCCTTGGGGGGTGGGGCTGGACAACTTCGTCCGCCGGACTCGGAATGGCGGGAGACTTTGCGAGCGGCCTCAGTGTGCCAAAGATAGGCCGCGGGCACAGCCGCGCCCAAAAATAACTGCCCGAAGGCCGGGGCGCCAAGTTCGTCCAGCGGAAAATGGCCACAAAAACGGGTGGGCTATAGCCTTGGGGGGTGGGGATGGCCCACTTCGTCCGCCGGTCTCGGAATGGCGCGGGACTTTCCGAGTGGTCTCCGTGTGCCAGAAAAAGGCCGCGGACACAGCCGCACCCAAAAATAACAGCCCGAAGGCCAGGGCGCCAAGTCCGTCCAGCGGAAAAATGCAACAAAAACGGGTGGGCTATAGCCTTGGGGGTTTAGGCTGGCCAACTTCGTCTGCCGGACTCGAAATGGCGCGAGACTTTGCGAGCGGCCTCCGTGTGCCAAAAATAGTCCGCGGACACAGCCGCGCCCAAAAATAGCCGCCTGAAGGCCGGGGCGCAAAGTTCGTCCCGCGGAAAAAGGCCACAAAAACGGGTGGGCTATCGCCCCTGGGGTGGGGCTGGCCAACTTCGTCCGCCGGACTCGAAATGGCGCGAGACTTTGCGAGCGGCCTCCGTGTGCAAAAAATAGGCCGCAGGCACAGCCGCGCCCAAAAATAACCGCCCGAAGGCCGGGGCGCCAAGTTCGTCCAGCGGTAAAAAGGCCACAAAAACGGGTGGGCTATAGCCTTGGGGGGTTGGGCTGGCCAACTTCGTCCGCCGATCTCGAAATGGCGCGAGACTTTGCGAGCGGCCTCCGTGTGCCAAAAATAGGCCGCAGGCACAGCCGCGCCCAAAAATAACCGCCCGAAGGCCGGGGCGCCAAGTTCGTCCAGCGGAAAAAGGCCACAAAAACGGGTGGGCTATAGCCTTGGGGGGTGGGCTGGCCCACTTCGTCCGCCGGACTCGGAAGGGGGCGTGACTTTGCGAGCGGCCTCGTGGTGCCAAAATAGGCGCGGCGCAGCGCTAAAAATAACCGCCCGAAGGCCGGGGCACCAAGTTCGTCCAGCGGAAAAAGGCCACAAAAACGGGTGGGCTATAGCCTTGGGGGGTGGGGCTGGCCGACTTCGTCCGCCGGACTCGGAATGGCGCGAGACTTTGCGAGCGGCCTCCGTGTGCCAAAAATAGGCCGCAGGCACTGCCGCGCCCAAAAATAACCGCCCGAAGGCCGGGGCGCCAAGTCCGCCCAGCGGAAAAAGGCCACAAAAACGGGTGGGCTATAGCCTTGGGGGGTGGGGCTGGCCGACTTCGTCCGCCGGACTCGGAATGGCGCGAGATTTTGCGAGCGGCCTTTGTGTGCCAAAAATAGGTCATGGACACAGCCACAGACAAAAATAACCGCCCGAAGGCCGGGGCGCCAAGTTCGTCCAGCGGTAAAAAGGCCACAAAAACGGGTGGGCTATAGCCTTGGGGGGTTGGGCTGGCCAACTTCGTCCGCCGGGCTCGAAATGGCGCGAGACTTTGCGAGCGGCCTCCGTGTGCCAAAAATAGGCCGCAGGCACAGCCGCGCCCAAAAATAACCGCCCGAAGGCCGGGCGCCAAGTTCCCAGCGGAAAAAGGCCACAAAACGGTGGGCTATAGCCTTGGGGTGGGGCTGGCCGACTTCGTCCGCCGGACTCGGAATGGCGCGAGACTTTGCGAGCGGCCTCGTGTGCCAAAATAGCCGCGGCGCAGCCGCGCTAAAATAACCGCCCAAGGCCGGGCACCAAGTTCTCCAGCGGAAAAAGGCCACAAAAACGGGTGGGCTATAGCCTTGGGGGTGGGGCTGGCCGACTCGTCCGCCGGACTCGGAATGGCGCGAGACTTTGCGAGCGGCCTCCGTGTGCCAAAATAGGCCGCAGGCACAGCCGCGCCAAAAATAACCGCCCAAGGCCGGGCGCCAAGTCCGCCCAGCGGAAAAGGCCACAAAACGGGTGGGCTATAGCCTTGGGGGTGGGGCTGGCCGACTTCGGTCTCACGGACTCGGAATGGCGCGAGATTTTGCGAGCGGCCTTTGTGTACCAAAAATAGGTCATGGACACAGCCACAGACATAAAAATAACCGCCCGAAGGCCGGGCGCCAAGTCTGCCCAGCTGAAAAAGGCCACAAAAAGGGTGGGCTATAGCCTTGGGGTGGGGCTGGCTAACTTCGTCCGGACTCGGAATGGCGGGAGACATTGCGAGCGGCCTCCGTGGTGGCAAAATAGGTCGGGCACAGCCGCGCCCAAAAATAAACGCCCGAAGGCCGGGGCGCCAAGTTCGTCCTGCGTAAAATAGCCACAAAAACGGGTGGGCTATACCCTTGGGGGGTGGGGCTGGCCAACTTCGTCCGCCGGACTCGGAATGGCGGGAGACATTGCGAGCGGCCTCCGTGTGGCAAAATAGGTCAGGGCACAGCCGCGCCCAAAAATAAACGCCCGAAGGCCGGGGCGCCAAGTTCGTCCAGCGGAAAATGGCCACAAAAACGGGTGGGCTATAGCCTTGGGGGGTGGGGCTGGCCAACTTCGTCCGCCGGACTCGGAATGGCGCGAGATTTTGCGAGCGGCCTTTGTGTGCCAAAAATAGGCCGCGGACACAGCCACGCACAAAAATAACCGCCCGAAGGCCGGGGCGCCAAGTTCGTCCAGCGGAAAAAGGCCACAAAAAAGGGTGGTCTATAGCCTTGGGGGGTGGGGCTGGCCAACTTCGTCCGCCGGACTCGGAATGACGCGAGACTTTGCGAGCGGCCTCCGTGTGGCAAAAATAGGCCGCGGGTACAGCCGCGCCCAAAAATAACCGCCCGAAGGCCGGGGCGCCAAGTTCGTCCAGCGGAAAATGGCCACAAAAACGGGTGGGCTATAGCCTTGGGGGGTGGGGATGGCCAACTTCGTCCGCCGGTCTCAGAATGGCGCGGGACTTTTCGAGTGGTCTCCGTGTGCCAGAAAAAGGCCGCGGACACAGCCGTACCCAAAAATAACCGCCCGAAGGCCACGGCGCCAAGTCCGCCCAGCGGAAAAAGGCCACAAAAACGGGTGGGCTATAGCCTTGGGGGGTGGGGCTGGCCGACTTCGTCCGCCGGACTCGGAATGGCGCGAGATTTTGCGAGCGGCCTTTGTGTGCCAAAAATAGGCCGCGGACACAGCCGCGTACAAAAATAACCGCCCGAAGGCCGGGGCGACAAGTTCGTCCAGCGGTAAAAAGGCCACAAAAACGGGTGGGCTATAGCCTTGGGGGGTTGGGCTGGCCAACTTCGTCCGCCGGGCTCGAAATGGCGCGAGACTTTGCGAGCGGCCTCCGTGTGCCAAAAATAGGCCGCAGGCACAGCCGCGCCCAAAAATAACCGCCCGAAGGCCGGGGCGCCAAGTTCGTCCAGCGGAAAAAGGCCACAAAAACGGGTGGGCTATAGCCTTGGGGGGTGGGGCTGGCCGACTTCGTCCGCCGGACTCGGAATGGCGCGAGACTTTGCGAGCGGCCTCGGTGTGCCAAAAATAGGCCGCGCGCGCAGCCGCGCTAAAAATAACCGCCCGAAGGCCGGGCACCAAGTTCGCCCAGCGGAAAAAGGCCCCAAACCCGGGTGGGCTATAGCCTTGGGGGGTGGGGCTGGCCGACTTCGTCCGCCGGACTCGGAATGGCGCGAGACTTTGCGAGCGGCCTCCGTGTGCCAAAAATAGGCCGCGCCCAAAAATAACCACCCGGAGGCCGGGGCGCGAATTTCGTCCAGCGGAAAAAGGCCACAAAAACGGGTGGGCTATAGCCTTGGGGGGTGGTGCTGGCCAAATTCGTCCGCCGGACTCGGAATGGCGCGAGACTTTGCGAGCGGTTTCTGTGTGCCAAAAATAAGCCGAGGGCACAGCCGCGCCCAAAAATAACCACCCGAAGGCCGGGGCGCCAAGTCCGTCCAGCGGAAAAAGGCCACAAAAACGGGTGGGCTATAGTCTTGGGGGGTGGGGCAGGCCAACTTCGTCCGCCGGACTCGGAATGGCGCGAGACTTTGCGAGCGGCCTCCGTGTGCCAAAAATAGGCCACGGTCACAGCCGCACCCAAAAATAACCGCCCGAAAGCCGGGGCGCCATGTTCGTCCAGCGGAAAAAGGCCACAACAACGGGTGGGCTATAGCCTTGGGGGGTGGGCCTGGCCAACTTCGTCCGCCGGACTCGGAATGGCGCGAGACTTTGCGAGCGGCCTCCGTGTGCCCAAAATAGACCTTTGGCGCAGCCGCGCCCAAAAATAACCGCCCGAAGGCCGGGGAGCCAAGTCCGTCCAGCGGAAAAAGGCCACAAAAACGGGTGGGCTATAGCCTTGGGGGGTGGGGCTGGCCAACTTCGTCCGCCGGACTCGGAATGGCGCGAGACTTTGCGAGCGGCCTCCGTGTGCCAAAAATATGCCGCGGCACAGCCCGCCAAAATAACCGCCCGAAGGCCGGGGCGCCAAGTTCGTCCAGCAGAAAAAGGCCACAAAAACGGGTGGGCTATAGCCTTGGGGGGTGGGGCTGGCCAACTTCGTCCGACGGACTCGGAACGGAGTGAGACTTTACGAGCGGCCTCCGTGTGCCAAAAATAGGCCGCACCCAAAAATAACCGACCGAAGGCCGGGGCCCGAATTTCGTCCAGCGGAAAAAGGCCACAAAAACGGGTGGGCTATAGCCTTGGGGGGTTGTGCTGGCCAAATTCGTCCGCCGGACTCAGAATGGCGCGAGACTTTGCGAGCGGCCTCCGTGTGCCAAAAATAAGCCATGGGCACAGCCGCGCCCAAAAATAACCGCCCGAAGGTCGGGGCGCCAAGTCCGTCCAGCGGAAAAAGGCCACAAAAACGGGTGGGCTATAGCCTTGGGGGGTGGGGCAGGCCAACTTCGTCCGCCGGACTCGGAATGGCGCGAGACTTTGCAAGCAGCCTCCGTGTGCCAAAAATAGGCCGCGGTCACAGCCGAGCCCAAAAATAACCGCCCGAAAGCCGGGGCGCCAGGTTCGTCCAGCTGAAAAAGGCCACAACAACGGGTGGGCTATAGCCTTGGGGGGTGTGGCTGGCCCACTTCATCCGCCGGACTCGGAATGGCGCGAGACTTTGCGAGCGGCCTCCGTGTGACCAAAATAGGCCGTTGGCACAGACGCGCCCAAAAATAACCGCCCGAAGGCCGGGGAGCCAAGTCCGTCCAGCGGAATAAGGCCACAAAAACGGGTGGGCTATAGCCTTGGGGGGTGGGGCTGGCCTACTTCGTCCGCCGGACTCGGAATGGCGCGAGACTTTGCGAGTGGTCTCCGTGTGCCAAAAATATGCCGCGGGCACAGCCGTACCCAAAAATAACTGCCCGAAGGCCGGGGCGCCAAGTTCGTCCAGCGGAAAAGGCCACAACAACGGGTGGGCTATAGCCTTGGGGGGTGGGGCTGGCCAACTTCGTCCGCCGGACTCGGAATGGCGCGAGACTTTGCGAGCGGCCTCCGTGTGCCAAAAATAGGCCGCGGTCACAGCCGCGCCCAAAAATAACCGCCCGAAAGCCGGGGCGCCAAGTTCGTCCAGCGGAAAAAGGCAACAACAACGGGTGGGCTATAGCCTTGGGGAGTCGGGCTGGCCAACTTCGTCCGCCGAACTCGGAATGGTACGATACTTTGCGAGGGGCCTCCGTGTGCCAAAAATAGGCCGCGGTCATAGCCGCGCCCAAAAATAACCGCCGGAAAGCCGGGGCGCCAAGTTCGTCCAGCGGAAAAAGGCCACAACAACGGGTGGGCAATAGCCTTGGGGGGTGGGGCTGGCCAACTTCGTCCGCCGGACTCGGAATGGCGCGAGACTTTGCGAGCGGCCTCCGTGTGCCAAAAAAAGTCCGCGGGCACAGCCGCGCCAAAAAATAACCGCCCGAAGGCCGGGGTACCAAGTTTGTCCAGCGGAAAAAGGCCACAAAAACGGGTGGGCTATAGCCTTGGGGGGTGGGGCTGGCCAGCTTCGTCCGCCGGACTCGGAATGGAGCGAGACTTTACGAGCAGCCTCCGTGTACCAAAAATATGCGCGCCCATAAATAACCGCCCGAAGGCCGGGGCGCAAATTTCGTACAGCGGAAAAAGGCCACAAAAACGGGTGGGCTATAGCCTTGGGGGGTGGGGCTGGCCAGCTTCGTCCGCCGGACTCGGAATGGAGCGAGACTTTACGAGCAGCCTCCGTGTACCAAAAATATGCGCGCCCATAAATAACCGCCCGAAGGCCGGGGCGCAAATTTCGTACAGCGGAAAAAGGCCACAAAAACGGGTGGGCTATAGCCTTGGGGGGTGGGGCTTGCCAACTTCGTCCGCCGGACTCGGAATGGCACGAGACTTTGCGAACGGCTTCCGTGTGCCAAAAATAGGCCGCGGGCACAGCCGCGCCCAAAAATAACCGCCCGAAGGCCGGGGCGCCATGTTCGTCCAGCGGAAAAAGGCCACAAAAACGGGTGGGCTATAGCCTTGGGGGGTGGGGCTGGCCAACTTCGTCCGCCGGACTCGGAATGGCACGAGACTTTGCGAGCGGCCTCCGTGTGCCAAAAATAGGCCGCGGTCACAGCCGCGCCCAAAAATAACAGCCCGAAGGCCGGGGCGCCAAGTTCGTCCAGCGGAAAAAGGCCACAACAACGGGTGGGCTATAGCCTTGGGGGGTGGGGCTGGCCTACTTCGTCCGCCGGATTCGCAATGGCGCGAGACTTTGCGAGCAGCCTCCGTGTGCCAAAAATAGGCTGTTGGCACAGCCGCGCCCAAAAATAACGGCCTGAAGTCCGGGGAGCCAAGTCCGTCCAGCGGAAAAAGGCCACAAAAACGGGTGGGCTATAGCCTTGGGGGGTGGGGATGGCCGACTTCGTCCGCCGGACTCGGAATGGCGCGAGACTTTGCGAGCGGCCTCCGTGTGCCAAAAATAGGCTGTTGGCACAGCCGCGCCCAAAAATAACGGCCTGAAGTCCGGGGAGCCAAGTCCGTCCAGCGGAAAAAGGCCACAAAAGCGGGTGGGCTCTAGCCTTGGGGGGTGGGGATGGCCGACTTCGTCCGCCGGACTCGGAATGGCGCGAGAATTTGCGAGTGGCCTCCGTGTGCCAAAAATAGGCCGCAGGCACAGCCGCGCCCAAAAATAACGGACCGAAGGCCGGAGCGCCAAGTTCGTCCAGCGGAAAAAGGCCACAAAAATGGGTGGGCTATAGCCTTGGGGGGTGGGGCTGGCCAACTTCATCCGCCGGACTCGGAATGGCATGAGACTTTGCGACCGGCCTCCGTGTGCCATAAATAGGCCGTGGACACAGCCGCGCCGAAAAATAAGCATCCGAAGGCCGGGCCGCCAAGTTCGTCTAGCGGAAAAAGGCCACAAAAACGGGTGGGCTATAGCCTTGGGGGGTGGGGCTGGCCCACTTCGTCCGCCGGACTCGGAATGGCGCGAGACTTTGCGAGCAGCCTCCATGTGCCAAAAATAGGCCGCGGGCACAGCCGCGCCCAAAAATAACCGCCCAAAGGCCGGGGCGCCAAGTTCGTCCAGCGGAAAAAGGCCACAGCAACGGGTGGGCTATAGCCATGGGCGGTGGGGCTGGCCAACTTCGTCCGCCGGTCTCGGAATGGCGCGGGACTTTACGAGTGGGGTCCGTGTGCCAAAAATAGGCCGTGGACACAGCGGCGACCAAAAATAACCGCCCGAAGGCCACGGCGCCAAGTCCGTCCAGCGGAAAAAGGCCACAAAAAAAGGGTGGGCTATAGCCTTGGGGGGTGGGGCTGGCCCACTTCGTCCGCCGGACTCGGAATGGCGCGAAACATTGCGAGCAGCCTCTGTGTGCCAAAAATAGGCCGCGGGCAAAGCCGCACCAAAAAATAACAGCCCGAAGGCTGGGGCGCCAAGTTCGTCGAGCGGAAAAAGGCCACAAAAACGGGTGGGCTATAGCCTTGGGGGGTGGGGCTGCCCAACTTCGTCCGCCGGACTCCGAATGGTGCGAAACTTTGCGAGCGGCCTCCGTGTGCCAAAAATAGGCTGCGACCACAGCCGCGCCCAAAAATAACCGCCCGAAGGCCGGGGCGCCAATTTCGTCCAGCGGAAAAAGGCCACAACAACGGGTGGGCTATCGCCTTGGGGGGTGGGGCTGGCCAACTTCATCCGCCGGACTCGGAATGGCGCGAGACTTTGCGAGCGGCCTCCGTGTGCCAAAAATAGGCCGCGGTCACAGCCGCGCCCAAAAATAACCGCCCGAAGGCCGGGGCGCCAAGTTCGTCCAGCGGAAAAAGGCCACAACAACGGGTGGGCTATCGCCTTGGGGGGTGGGGCTGGCCAACTTCGTCTGCCGGACTCGGAATGGCGCGAGACTTTGCGAGCGGCCTCCGTGTGCTAAAAATGGGCCACGGACACAGCCGCGCCCAAAAATAACCGGCTGAAGGCCGGGGCGGCAAGTTCGTCCAGCGGAAAAAGACAACAAAAACGGGTGGGCTATAGCCTTGGGGGGTGGGGCTGGCCAACTTCGTCCGCCGGACTCGGAATGGCGCGAGACTTTGCGAGCGGCCTCCGTGTGCCAAGAAGAGGCCACGGGCACAGCCGCGCCAAAAAATAACCGCCCGAAGGCCGGGGCGCCAAGTTCGTCCAGCGGAAAGAGGCCACAAAAACGGATGGGCTATAGCCTTGGGGGGTGGGGCTGGCCCACTTCGTCCGCCGGACTCGGAATGGTGCGAGACTTTTCGAGCGGCCTCCGTGTGCCAAAAATAGGCCGCGCCCAAAAATAACCGCCCGAAGGCCGGGGCGCCAAGTTCGTCCAGCGGAAAAAGGCAACAAAAACGGGTGGGCTATAGCCTTGGGGGGTGGGGCTGGCCCACTTCGTCCGCCGGACACGGAATGGCGCGATACATTTCGAGCGGCCTCTGTGTACCAAAAATAGGCCACGGTCACAGCCGCGCCAAAAAATAACTGCCCGACGGCCGGGGCGCCAAGTTCGTCCCGCGGAAAAAGGCCACAACAACGGGTGGGCTATAGCCATGGGGGTTGGGGATGGCCAACTTCGTCCGCCGGACTCGGAATGGAGCGAGACTTTGCGAGCGGCATGCGTCTGCCAAAAATAGGCCGCGGGTACAGCCACGCCCAAAAATAACCGCCTGAAGGCCGGGGCGCCAAGTTCATCCAGCGGAAAAAGGCCACAAAAACGGGTGGGCTATAGCCTTGGGGGGTGGGGCTGGCCAACTTCGTCCGCCGGACTCAGAATGGTGCGACACTTTGCGAGCGGCCTTCGTGTGCCAAAAATAGGCTGCGCCTACAGCCGCGCCCAAAAATAACCGCCCGAAGGCCGGGGCGCCAATTTCGTCCAGCGGAAAAAGGCCACAAAAACGGGTGGGCTATAGCCTTGGGGGGTGGGGCTGGCCAACTTCGTCCGCCGGACTCGGAATGGCGCGAGACATTGCGAGCGGACTCCGTGTGCCAAAAATAAGCCGCGGGTACAGCCGTACCCAAAAATAACTGTCCAAACGCCAGGGCGCCAAGCCCGTCCAGCGGAAAAAGGCCACAAAAACGGGTGGGCTATCGCCTTGAGGGGTGGGGCTGGCCAACTTCATCCGCCGGACTCGGAATGGCGCGAGACTTTGCGAGCAGCCTCCGTGTGCCAAAAATAGGCCGCGGTCACAGCCGCGCCCAAAAATAACCACCCGAAGGCCGGGGCGCCAAGTTCGTCCAGCGGAAAAAGGCCACAACAACGGGTGGGCTATAGCCTTGGGGGGTGGGGCTGGCCAACTTCGTCCGCCGGACTCCGAATGGTGCGAGACTTTGTGAGCGGCCTCCGTGTTCCAAAAATAGGCCGCGGGCACAGCTGAACCCAAAAATAACCGCCCGAAGGCCGGGGCGCCAAGTTCGTCCAGCGGAAAAAGCCCATAACAACGGGTGGGCTATAGCCTAGGAAGGTGGGGCTGGCCAACTTCGTCCGCCGGACTCGGAATGGCGCGAGACTTTGCGAGCGGCCTCCGTGTGCCCAAAATAGGCTGTTGGCGCAGCCGCGCCCAAAAATAACGGCCTGAAGTCCGGGGCGGAAAGTTCGTCCAGCGGAAAAAGGCCACAAAAACGGGTGGGCTACAGCCTTGGGGGGTGGGGCTGGCCATCTTCATCCGCCGGACTCGGAATGGCGCGAGACTTTGCGAGCGGCCTCCGTGTGCCAAGAAGAGGCCGCGGTCACAGCCGCGCCCAAAAATAACCGCCCGAAGGCCGGGGCGCCAAGTTCGTCCAGCGGAAAAAGGCCACAACAACGGGTGGGCTATAGCCTTGGGGGGTGGGGCTGGCCAACTTCATCCGCCGGACTCGGAATGGCGCGAGACTTTGCGAGCGACCCCAGTGTGCCCAAAATAGAATGTTGGCGCAGCCGCGCCCAAAAATAACGGCCTGAAGGCCGGGGCGCAAAGTTCGTCCAGCGGAAAAAGGCCACAAAAACGGGTGGGCTATAGCCTTGGGGGGTGGGGCTGGCCATCTTCATCCGCCGGACTCGGAATGGCACGAGACTTTGCGAACGGCCTCCCTGTGCCATAAATAGGCCGCGGACACAGCCGCGCCAAAAAATAACCATCCGAAGGCCGGGGCGCCAAGTTCGTCCAGCGGAAAAAGGCCACAAAAACGGGTGGGCGATAGCCTTGGGGGGTGGGGCTGGCCCACTTCGTCCGCCGGACTCGGAATGGCGCGAGACTTTGCGAGCGGCCTCCGTGGGGCCAGGCCGGCCACAGCCGCGCCCAAAAATAACCACCCGAAGGCCGGGGCGCCAAGTTCGTCCAGCGGAAAAAGGCCACAAAAACGGGTGGGCTATACCCTTGGGGGGTGGGGCTGGCCAACTTCGTCCGCCGGACTCGGAATGGCGCGAGACTTTGCGAGCGGCCTCTGTGTGCCAAAAATAGGCCGCGGGCACAGCCGCGCCTAAAAATAACCACCCGAAGGCCGGGGCGCAAAGTTCGTCCAGCGCAAAAAGGCCACAAAAACGGGTGGGTTATAGCCTTGGGGGGTGGGGCTGGCCAACTTCGTACGCCGGGCTCGGAATGGCGCGAGACTTTGCGAACGGCCTCCGTGTGCAAAAAATAGGCCGCGGGCACAGCCGCGTCCAAAAATAACCGCCCGAAGGCCGGGGCGCCAAGTTCGTCCAGCGGAAAAAGGCCACAAAAACGGGTGGGCTATAGCGTTGGGGGGTGGGGCTGGCCAACATCGTCCGCCGGACTCGGAATGGCGCGAGACTTTGCGAGTGGCCTCCGTGTGCCAAGAAGAGGCCGCGGGCACAGCCGCGCCAAAAAATAACCGCCCGAAGGCCGGGGCGCCAAGTTCGTCCAGCGGAAAAAGGCCACAAAAACGGGTGGGCTATAGCATTGGGGGGTGGGGCTGGCCAACTTCATCCGCCGGACGCGGAATGGTACGAGGCTTTGCGAGCAGCCTCCGTGTGCCAAGAAGAGGCCGCGGGCATAGCCGCGCCCAAAAATAACTGCCCGAAGGCCGGGGCGCCATGTTCGTCCAGCGGAAAAAGGCCACAAAAACGGGTGGGCTATAGCCTTGGGGGGTGGGGCTGGCCAACTTCGTCCGCCGGGCTCGGAATGGCGCGAGACTTTGCGAACGGCCTCCGTGTGCAAAAAATAGGCCGCGGGCACAGCCGCGCCCAAAAATAACCGTCCGAAGGCCGGGGCGCCAAGTTCGTCCAGCGGAAAAAGGCCACAAAAACGGGTGGGCTATAGCGTTGGGGGGTGGGGCTGGCCAACTTCGTCCGCCGGACTCGGAATGGCGCGAGACTTTGCGAGTGGCCTCCGTGTGCCAAGAAGAGGCCGCGGGCACAGCCGCACCAAAAAATAACCGCCCGAAGGCCGGGGCGCCAAGTTCGTCCAGCGGAAAAAGGCCACAAAAACGGGTGGGCTATAGCATTGGGGGGTGGGGCTGGCCAACTTCGTCCGCCGGACATGGAATGGTACGAGGCTTTGTGAGCAGCCTCCGTGTGCCAAGAAGAGGCCGCGGGCATAGCCGCGCCCAAAAATAACTGCCCGAAGGCCGGGGCGCCAAGTTCGTCCAGCGGAAAAAGGCCACAAAAACGGGTGGGCTATAGCCTTGGGGGGTGGGGCTGGCCAACTTCGTCCGCCGGACTCGGAATGGCGCGAGACTTTGCGAGCGGCCTCCGTGTACCAAAAATAAGCCGCGGTCACAGCCGCACCCAAAAATAACCACCCAAAGGCCGGGGCGCCAATCCGTCCAGCACAAAAAGGCCACAAAAACGGGTGGGCTATCGCCTTGGGGGGTGGGGCTTGCCAACTTCGTCCGCCAGACTCGGAATGGCGCGAGACTTTGCGAGTGGCCTCCGTGTGCCAAAAATAGGCCGCGGTCACAGCTACGCCCAAAAATAACCGCCCGACGGCCGAGGCGCCAAGTTCGTCCTGCGGAAAAAGGCCACAACAACGGGTGGGCTATAGCCTTGGGGGGTGGGGATGGCCAACTTCGTCCGCCGGACTCGGAATGGAGCGAGACTTTATGAGCGGCCTCCGTCTGCCAAAAATAAGCTGCGGGCACAGCCGTGCAAAAAAATAAATGCCCGAAGGCCGGGGCGCCAAGTTCGTCCAGCGCAAAAAGGCTACAAAAACGGGTGGGCTATAGCCTTGGGGGGTGGGGCTGGCCAACTTCGTCCGCCGGACTCGGAATGGCGCGATACTTTGCGAGCGGCCTCCGTGTGCCAAAAATAGGCCGCGGTCAAAGCCGCGCCCAAAAATAACCGCCCGACGGCCGAGGCGCCAAGTTCGTCCTGCGGAAAAAGGCCACAACAACGGGTGGGCTATAGCCTTGGGGGGTGGGGATGGCCAACTTCGTCCGCCGGACTCGGAATGGAGCGAGACTTTACGAGCGGCCTCCGTCTGCCAAAAATAAGCTGCGGGCACAGCCGCGCCAAAAAATAAACGCCCGAAGGCCGGGGCGCCAAGTTCGTCCAGCGCAAAAAGGCTACAAAAACGGGTGGGCTATAGCCTTGGGGGGTGGGGCTGGCCAACTTCGTCCGCCGGACTCGGAATGGCGCGAGACTTTGCGAGCGGCCTCCGTGTGCAAAAAATAGGCTGCGGTCACAGCCGCGCCCAAAAATAACCGCCCGAAGGCCGGGGCGCCAAGTTCGTCCAGCGGAAAAAGGCCACAAAAACGGGTGGGCTATAGGCTTGGGGGGTGGGGCTGGCCAACTTCGTCCGCCGGACTCGGAATGGTGCGAGACTTTGCGAGCGGCCTCGGTGTGCCAAAAATAGGCCATGGGCACAGTCGCGCCAAAAAATAACCGCCCGAAGGCCGGGGCGCCAAGTTCGTCCAGCGGAAAAAGGCCACAAAAACGGGTGGGCTATAGGCTTGGGGGGTGGGGCTGGCCAACTTCGTCCTCCGGACTCGTAATGGCGTGAGACTTTGCGAGCGGCCTCCGTGTGCCAAATATAGGCCGCGGGCACAGCGGCGCCCAAAAATAACCGCTCAATGGCCGGGGCGCCAAGTTCGTCCAGCGGAAAAAGGCCCAAATCCCGGGTGGCCTTGAGCCTTGGGGGGTGGGGCTGGCCAACTTCGTCCGCCGGACTCGTAATGGCGCGATACTTTTCGAGCGGCCTCCGTATGCAAAAAATAGGCGGCGGTCACAGCCGCGCCCAAAAATAACCGCCCGAAGGCCGGGGCGCCAAGTTCGTCCAGCGGAAAAAGGCCACAAAAACGGGTGGGCTATAGCGTTGGGGGGTGGGGCTGGCCAACTTCGTCCGCCGGACTCGGAATGGCGCGATACTTTTCGAGCGGCCTCCGTGTGCCAGGCGGCCACAGCCGCACCAAAAATAACCGGAAGGCCGGGGCGCCAAGTTCGTCCAGCGGAAAAAGGCCACAAAAACGGGTGGGCTATAGCATTGGGGGTGGGGCTGGCCAACTTCGTCCGCCGGACTCGGAATGGCGCGAGACTTTGCGAGCGGCCTCCGTGTGCCAAGAAGAGGCCGCGGGCACAGCCGCGCCAAAAAATAACCGCCCGAAGGCCGGGGCGCCAAGTTCGTCCAGCGGAAAAAGGCCACAAAAACAGGTGGGCTATAGCCTTGGGGGGTGGGGCTGGCCCACTTCGTCCGCCGGACTCGGAATGGCGCGATACTTTTCGAGCGGCCTCCGTGTGCCAAAAATAGGCTGCGGTCACAGCCGCGCCCAAAAATAACCGCCCGAAGGCCGGGGCGCCAAGTTCGTCCAGCGGAAAAAGGCCACAAAAACGGGTGGGCTATAGCCTTGGGGGGTGGGGCTGGCCAACTTCGTCCGCCGGACTCGGAATGGCGCGAGACTTTGCGAGCGGCCTCGGTGTGCCAAAAATAGGCCATGGGCACAGCCGCGCCAAAAAATAACCGCCCGAAGGCCGGGGCGCCAAGTTCGTCCAGCGGAAAAAGGCCACAAAAACGGGTGGGCTATAGGCTTGGGGGGTGGGGCTGGCCAACTTCGTCCTCCGGACTCGTAATGGCGTGAGACTTTGCGAGCGGCCTCCGTGTGCCAAATATAGGCCGCGGGCACAGCGGCGCCCAAAAATAACCGCTCAATGGCCGGGGCGCCAAGTTCGTCCAGCGGAAAAAGGCCACAAAAACGGGTGGGCTATAGGCTTGGGGGGTGGGGCTGGCCAACTTCGTCCTCCGGACTCGTAATGGCGTGAGACTTTGCGAGCGGCCTCCGTGTGCCAAATATAGGCCGCGGGCACAGCGGCGCCCAAAAATAACCGCTCAATGGCCGGGGCGCCAAGTTCGGCCCGCGGGCAAGGGCCACAAAATCGGGTGGGCTATAGCCTTGGGGGTGGGGCTGGCCAACTACGTCCGTCGGACTCGTAATGGCGAGATACTTTGCGAGCGGCCTCCGTATGCAAAAAATAGGCGGCGGTCACAGCCGCGCCCAAAAATAACCGCCCGAAGGCCGGGGCGCCAAGTTCGTCCAGCGGAAAAAGGCCACAAAAACGGGTGGGCTATAGCCTTGGGGGGTGGGGCTGGCCAACTTCGTCCGCCGGACTCGTAATGGCGCGATACTTTTCGAGCGGCCTCCGTATGCAAAAAATAGGCGGCGGTCACAGCCGCACCCAAAAATAACCGCCGGAAGGCCGGGGCGCCAAGTTCGTCCAGCGGAAAAAGGCCACAAAAACGGGTGGGCTATAGCATTGGGGGTGGGGCTGGCCCACTTCGTCCGCCGGACTCGGAATGGCGCGAGACTTTGCGAGCGGCCTCCGTGTGCCAAGAAGAGGCCGCGGGCACAGCCGCGACAAAAAATAACCGCCCGAAGGCCGGGGCGCCAAGTTCGTCCAGCGGAAAAAGGCCACAAAAACAGGTGGGCTATAGCCTTGGGGGGTGGGGCTGGCCTAGTTCGTCCGCCGGACTCGGAATGGCGCGATACTTTTCGAGCGGCCTCCGTGTGCCAAAAATAGGCTGCGGTCACAGCCGCGCCCAAAAATAACCGCCCGAAGGCCGGGGCGCCAAGTTCTTCCAGCGGAAAAAGGCCACAAAAACGGGTGGGCTATAGCCTTGGGGGGTGGGACTGGCCAACTTCGTCCGCCGGACTCGGAATTGCGTGACACTTTGCGAGCGGCCTCCGTGTGCCAAGAAGAGGCCGCGGGCATTGCCGCGCCCAAAAAAAAAAAGCCCAAAGGCCGGGGCGCCAAGTTCGTCCAGCGGAAAAAGGCCACAAAAACGGGTGGGCTATAGCCTTGGGGGGTGGGGCTGGCCAACTTCGTCCGCGGGACTCGGAATGGCGCGAGACTTTGCGAGCGGCCTCCGTGTGCCAAATATAGGCTGCGGGCACAGCTGCGCCCAAAAATAACCGCCCAATGGCCGGGGCGCCAAGTTCGTCCAGCGGAAAAAGGCCACAAAAACGGGTGGGCTATAGCCTTGGGGGGTGGGGCTGGCCAACTTCGTCCGCCGGACTCGGAATGGCGCGAGACTTTGCGAGCGGCCTCCTTGTGCTAAAAATAGGCCGCGGACACAGCCGCGCCAAAAAATAACCGCCCGAAGGCCGGGGCACCAAGGTCATCCACCAGAAAAAGGCCACAAAAACGGGTGGGCTATAGCCTTGGGGGGTGGGGCTGGCCAACTTCGTCCGCCGGACTCGGAATGGCGCGAGACTTTGCGGCCACAGCCGCGCCAAAAATAACCGCCGGAAGGCCGGGCGCCAAGTTCGTCCAGCGGAAAAAGGCCACAAAAACGGGTGGGCTATAGCTTGGGGGTGGGGCTGGCCAACTGGTCCGCTCGGACTCGGAATGGCGCGAGACTTTGCGAGCGGCCTCCATGTGTGCCAAAATAGGCGCGGCCACAGCCGCACCAAAAATAACCGCCGGAAGGCCGGGCGCCAAGTTCGTCCCCCGCAAACCGGCCACACAACCGGGTGGGCTATAGCCTTGGGGGGTGGGGCTGGCCAACTTCGTCCGCCGGACTCGGAATGGTGCGAGACTTTGCGAGCGGCCTCCGTGTGCCAAGAAGAGGCCGCGGGCACAGCCGCGCCAAAAAATAACCGCCCGAAGGCCGGGGCACCAAGTTCGTCCAGCGGAAAAAGGCCACAAAAACGGGTGGGCTATAGCCTTGGGGGGTGGGGCTGGCCCACTTCGTCCGCCGGACTCGGAATGGCGCGAGAAGCGGCCCGGTCAAAGCCGCGCCCAAAAATAACCGCCCGACGGCCGAGGCGCCAAGTTCGTCCTGCGGAAAAAGGCCACAACAACGGGTGGGCTATAGCCTTGGGGGGTGGGGATGGCCAACTTCGTCCGCCGGACTCGGAATGGAGCGAGACTTTACGAGCGGCCTCCGTCTGCCAAAAATAAGCTGCGGGCACAGCCGCGCCAAAAAATAAACGCCCGAAGGCCGGGGCGCCAAGTTCGTCCAGCGCAAAAAGGCTACAAAAACGGGTGGGCTATAGCCTTGGGGGCTGGGGCTGGCCAACTTCGTCCGCCGGACTCGGAATGGCGCGAGACTTTGCGAGCGGCCTCCGTGTGCAAAAAATAGGCTGCGGTCACAGCCGCGCCCAAAAATAACCGCCCGAAGGCCGGGGCGCCAAGTTCGTCCAGCGGAAAAAGGCCACAAAAACGGGTGGGCTATAGGCTTGGGGGGTGGGGCTGGCCCACTTCGTCCGCCGGACTCGGAATGGCGCGATACTTTGCGAGCGGCCTCCGTGTGCCAAAAATAGGCCGCGGCCACAGCCGCACCCAAAAATAACCGCCGGAAGGCCGGGGCGCCAAGTTCGTCCAGCGGAAAAAGGCCACAAAAACGGGTGGGCTATAGCCTTGGGGGCTGGGGCTGGCCAACTTCGTCCGCCGGACTCGGAATGGCGCGAGACTTTGCGAGCGGCCTCCGTGTGCAAAAAATAGGCTGCGGTCACAGCCGCGCCCAAAAATAACCGCCCGAAGGCCGGGGCGCCAAGTTCGTCCAGCGGAAAAAGGCCACAAAAACGGGTGGGCTATAGCGTTGGGGGGTGGGGCTGGCCAACTTCGTCCGCCGGACTCGGAATGGCGCGATACTTTTCGAGCGGCCTCCGTGTGCCAAAAATAGGCCGCGGCCACAGCCGCGCCCAAAAATAACCGCCGGAAGGCCGGGGCGCCAAGTTCGTCCAGCGGAAAAAGGCCACAAAAACGGGTGGGCTATAGCATTGGGGGTGGGGCTGGCCAACTTCGTCCGCCGGACTCGGAATGGCGCGAGACTTTGCGAGCGGCCTCCGTGTGCCAAGAAGAGGCCGCGGGCACAGCCGCGCCAAAAAATAACCGCCCGAAGGCCGGGGCGCCAAGTTCGTCCAGCGGAAAAAGGCCACAAAAACAGGTGGGCTATAGCCTTGGGGGGTGGGGCTGGCCCAGTTCGTCCGCCGGACTCGGAATGGCGCGAGACTTTGCGAGCGGCCTCCTTGTGCTAAAAATAGGCCGCGGACACAGCCGCGCCAAAAAATAACCTCCCGAAGGCCGGGGCGCCAAGGTCATCCACCGGAAAAAGGCCACAAAAACGGGTGGGCTATAGCCTTGGGGGGTGGGGCTGGCCAACTTCGTCCGCCGGACTCGGAATGGCGCGATACTTTTCGAGCGGCCTCCGTGTGCAAAAAATAGGTTGCGGTCACAGCCGTGCCCAAAAATAACCGCCCGAAGGCCGGGACGCCAAGTTCGTCCAGCGGAAAAAGGCCACAAAAACGGGTGGGCTATAGCCTTGGGGGGTGGGGCTGGCCCACTTCGTCCGCCGGACTCGGAATGGCGCGAGACTTTGCGTGCGGCCTCCGTGTGCCAAAAATAGGCCGCGGCCACAGCCGCGCCCAAAAATAACCGCCGGAAGGCCGGGGCGCCAAGTTCGTCCAGCGGAAAAAGGCCACAAAAACGGGTGGGCTATAGCGTTGGGGGGTGGGGCTGGCCAACTTCGTCCGCCGGACTCGGAATGGCGCGATACTTTTCAAGCGGCCTCCGTGTGCCAAATATAGGCCGCGGGCACAGCGGCGCCCAAAAATAATAGCTCAATGGCCGGGGCGCCAAGTTCGTCCAGCGGAAAAAGGCCACAAAAACGGGTGGGCTATAGCCTTGGGGGGTGGGGCTGGCCAACTTCGTCCGCCGGACTCGTAATGGCGCGATACTTTTCGAGCGGCCTCCGTATGCAAAAAATAGGCTGCGGTCACAGCCGCGCCCAAAAATAACCGCCCGAAGGCCGGGGCGCCAAGTTCGTCCAGCGGAAAAAGGCCACAAAAACGGGTGGGCTATAGCGTTGGGGGGTGGGGCTGGCCAACTTCGTCCGCCGGACTCGGAATGGCGCGATACTTTTCGAGCGGCCTCCGTGTGCCAAAAATAGGCCGCGGCCACAGCCGCGCCCAAAAATAACCGCCGGAAGGCCGGGGCGCCAAGTTCGTCCAGCGGAAAAAGGCCACAAAAACGGGTGGGCTATAGCCTTGGGGGGTGGGGCAGGCCCACTTCGTCCGCCAGATTCGGAATGGCGCGAGACTTTGCGAGCGGCCTCTGTGTGCCAAAAATAGGCCGCGGTCACAGCCGCGCCCTAAAATAACTGCCCGAAAACCGGGGCGCCAGGTTCGTCCAGCGGAAAAAGGCCACAACAACGGTTGGGCTATAGCCTTGGGGGGTGGGGCTGGCCAACTTCGTCCGCCGGACTCGGAATGGCGCGATACTTTTCGAGCGGCCTCCGTGTGCCAAAAATAGGCCGCGGCCACAGCCGCGCCCAAAAATAACCGCCGGAAGGCCGGGGCGCCAAGTTCGTCCAGCGGAAAAAGGCCACAAAAACGGGTGGGCTATAGCCTTGGGGGGTGGGGCAGGCCCACTTCGTCCGCCAGATTCGGAATGGCGCGAGACTTTGCGGCCTCCAAAAATAGGCCGCGGTCACAGCCGCGCCCTAAAATAACTGCCCGAAAACCGGGGCGCCAGGTTCGTCCAGCGGAAAAAGGCCACAACAACGGTTGGGCTATAGCCTTGGGGGGTAAGGCTGGCCAACTTCGTCCGCCAGACTCGGAATGGCGCGAGACTTTGCGAGCGGCCTCTGTGTGCCCAAAATAGGCCGTTGGCACAGCCGCGCCCAAAAATAACCGCCCGAAGGCCGGGGAGCCAAGTCCGTCCAGCGGAAAAAGGCCACAAAAACGGGTGGGCTATAGCCTTGGGGGGTGGGGCTGTTCAACTTCGTCCGCCGGACTCGGAATGGCGCGAGACTTTGCGAGCGGCTTCCGTGTGCCAAAAATAGGTCGCGGGCACAGCCGCGCCCAAAAATAACCGCCCGAAGGCCGGGGCGCCAAGTTCGCCTAGCGGAAAATGGCCACAAAAACGGGTGGGCTATAGCCTTGGGGGGTGGGGCTGGCCAACTTCGTCCGCCGGACTCGGAATGGCGCGAGACTTTGCGAGCGGCCTGGGTGAGCCAAAAATAGGCTGCGGGCACAGCCGCGCCCATAAATAACCTCCCGAAGGCCGGGGCGCCAAGTTCGTCCTGCGGAAAAAGGCCACAAAAACGGGTGGGCTATAGCCTTGGGGGGTGGGGCTGGCCAACTTCGTCCGCCGGACTCGGAATGGTGCGAGACTTTGTGAGCGGCCTCCGTGTGCCAAAAATAGGCCGCGGGCACAGCCGCGTCCAAAAATAACCGCCCGAAGGTCGGGGCGCCAATTTCGTCCAGCGGAAAAAGGCCACAACAACGGGTGGGCTATAGCCTTGGGGGGTGGGGCGGGCCAACTTCGTCCGCCGGACTCGGAATTGCACGAGACTTTACGAGTGGCCTCCGTGTGCCCAAAATAGGCTGTTGGCACAGCCGCGCCCAAAAATAATGGCCTGAAGGCCGGGGCGCAAAGGTCGTCCAGCGGAAAAAGGCCACAAAAACGGGTGGGCTATAGCCTTGGGGGGTGGGGCTGCCCATCTTCATCCGCCGGACTCGGAATGGCACGAGACTTTGAGAATGGCCTCCCTGTGCCATAAATAGGGCGCGGACACAGCCGCACCGAAAAATAACCATCCGAAGGCGGGGGCGCCAAGTTCGTCCAGCGGAAAAAGGCCACAAAAACGGGTGGGCTATAGCCTTGGGGGGTGGGGCTGGCCAACTTCGTCCGCCGGACTCGGAATGGCGCGAGACTTTGCGAGCGGCCTCCGTGTGCCAAAAATAGGCCGCGGGCATAGCCGCACCCAAAAATAACCGCCCGAAGGCCGGGGCGTCAAGTCCGTCCAGCAAAAAAAGGCCACAAAAACGGGTGGGCTATCGCCTTGGGGGGTGGGGCTGGCCAACTTCGTCCGTCGGCCTCGGAATGGCGCGAGACTTTGCGAGCGGCCTCCGTGTGCCAAAATTAGGCCGCGGTCACTGCCGCGCCCAAAAATAACCGCCCAATGGCCGGGGCGCCAAGTTCGTCCAGCGGAAAAAGGCCACAACAACGGGTGGGCTATAGCCTTGGGGGGTGGGTATGGCCAACTTCGTCCGCCGGACTCGGTATGGAGCGAGACTTTGCGAGCGGCCTCTGTCTACCAAAAATAGGCCGCGGGCACAGCCGCGCCCAAAAAAAAACCACCCGAAGGCCGGGGCGCCAAGTTCGTCCAGCGGAAAAAGGCCACAAAAACAGGTGGGCTATAGCCTTGGGGGTGGGGCTGGCCAACTTCGTCCGCCGGACTCGGAATGGCGCGAGACTTTGCGAGCGGCCTGGGTGAGCCAAAAATAGGCTGCGGGCACAGCCGCGCCCAAAAATAACCACCCGAAGGCCGGGGCGCCAAGTCCGTCCTGCGGAAAAATGCAACAAAAACGGGTGGGCTATAGCCTTGGGGGGTGGGGCTGGCCGACTTCGTCCGCCGGACTCGGAATGGCACGAGACTTTCCGAGCGGCCTCCGTGTGCCAAAAATAGGCCGCGGACGCAGCCGCGCCCAAAAATAACCGCCCGAAGGCCGGGGCGCCAAGTTCGTCCAGCGGAAAAAGGCCACAAAAACGGGTGGGCTATAGCCTTGGGGGGTGGGGCTGGCCAACTTCGTCCGCCGGTCTCGGAATGGCGTGAGACTTTGCGAGCGGCCTGCGTGTGCCAAAAATAGACCGCGGGCACAGCCGCGCCCAAAAATAACCGCCCGAAGGCCGGGGCGCCAAGTTCGTCCAGCGGAAAATGGCCACAAAAACGGGTGGGCTATAGCCTTGGGGGGTGGGGCTGGCCAACTTCGTCCGCCGGACTCGGAATTGCGCAAGACGTTGTGAGCGACATCCGTGTGCCAGAAATAGGCTGCGGGCACAGCCGCGCCCATAAATAACCGCCCGAAGGCCGGGGCGCCAAGTTCGTCCTGCGGAAAAAGGCCACAAAAACGGGTGGGCTATAGCCTTGGGGGGTGGGGCTGGCCAACTTCGTCCCCCGGACTCGGAATGGCGCGAGACTTTGCGAGCGGCGTCCGTGTGCCAAAAATAGGCCGCGGGCACAGCCGCTCCCAAAAATAACCACCCGAAGGCCGGGGGGCCAAGTTCGACCAGCGGAAAAAGGCCACAAAAACGGGTGGGCTATAGCCTTGGGGGGTGGGGCTGGCCGACTTCGTCCGCCGGACTCAGAATGGCGCGAGTCTTTGCGAGCGGCCTCCGTGTGCCAAAAATAGGACGCGGGTACAGCCGCACCCAAAAATAACCCCCCGAAGGCCGGGGGGCCAAGTTCGTCCAGCGGAAAAAAGCCACAAAAACGGGTGCGCTATAGCCTTGGGGGGTGGGGCTGGCCGATTTCGTCTGCCGGACTCGGAATAGCGCGAGACTTTGCGAGCGGCCTCGGTGAGCCAAAAATAGGCCACGGGCACAGCCGCGCCCAAAAATAACCGCCCGAAGGCCGGGGCACCAAGTTCGTCCAGCGGAAAAAGGCCACAAAAACGGGTGGGCTATAGCCTTGGGTGGTGGGGGTGGCCAACTTCATCCGCCGGACTCGGAATGGCGCGAGACTTTGCGAGCGGACTCGGTGAGCCATAAATAGGCCACGGGCACAGCCGCAAACAAAAATAACCACCCGAAAGCCGGGGCGCCAAGTTCGTCCAGCGGAAAAAGGGCACAAAAATGGGTGGGCTATAGCCTTGGGTGGTGGGGGTCGCCAACTTCATCCGCCGGACTCGGAATGGCGCGAGACTTTACGAGCGCCCTCCGTGTGCCAAAAATAGGCCGCGGGCACAGCCGCGCCCAAAAATAACTGCCCGAAGGCCGGGGCGCCAAGTTCGTCCAGCGGAAAAAGGCCACAAAAACGGGTGGGCGATAGCCTTGGGGGGTGGGGCTGGCCGACTTCGTCCGCCCGACTCAGAATGGCGCGAGACTTTGCGAGCGGCCTCCGTGTGCCAAAAATAGGACGCGGGTACAGCCGTGCCCAAAAATAACCGCCCGAAGGCCCCGTCCCCAAGTTCGTCCGCCGCAAAAATGCCCAAAAAACGGGTGGGTTATAGCCTTGGGGGGAGGGGCTGGCCAACTTCGTCCGCCGGACTCGAAATGGGGCGAGACTTTGCGAGCGCCCTCCGTGTGCCAAAAATAGGTTGCAGGCAAATCCGCGCCCAAAAATAAGCCCCCGAAGGTCCCGTCCCCAAGTTCGTCCGCCGCAAAAATGCCCAAAAAACGGGTGGGCTATAGCCTTGGGGGGAGGGGCTGGCCCACTTCGTCCGCCGGACTCGGAATGGGGCAAGACTTTGCGAGCACCCTCCGTGTGCCAAAAATAGGCCGCGGGCACAGCCGCACCCAAAAATAAGCACCCGAAGGTCCCGTCCCCAAGTTCGTCCGCCGCAAAAATGCCCAAAAAACGGGTGGGTTATAGCCTTGGGGGGAGGGGCTGGCCAACTTCGTCCGCCGGACTCGAAATGGGGCGAGACTTTGCGAGCGCCCTCCGTGTGCCAAAAATAGGCCGCAGGCAAATCCGCGCCCAAAAATAAGCCCCCGAAGGTCCCGTCCCCAAGTTCGTCCGCCGCAAAAATGCCCAAAAAACGGGTGGGCTATAGCCTTGGGGGGAGGGGCTGGCCCACTTCGTCCGCCGGACTCGGAATGGGGCGAGACTTTGTGAGCACCCTCCGTGTGCCAAAAATAGGCCGCGGGCACAGCCGCGCCCAAAAATAAGCCCCCGAAGGTTCCGTCCCCAAGTTCGTCCGCCGCAAAAATGCCCAAAAAACGGGTGGGCCATAGCCTTGGGGGGAGGGGCTGGCCAACTTCGTCCGCCGGACTCGGAATGCGGCGAGACCTTACGAGCGCCCTCCGTGTGCCAAAAATAGGCCGTGGGCACAGCCGCGCCAAAAAATAACCGCCCGAAGGTCGGGGCGCCAATTTCGTCCAGCGGAAAAAGGCCACAACAACGGGTGGGCTATAGCCTTGGGGGGAGGGGCTGGCCCACTTCGTCCGCCGGACTCGAAATGGGGCGAGACTTTGCGAGCGCCCTCCGTGTGCCAAAAATAGGCCGCGGCACAGCCATGCCCAAAAATAAGCCCCCGAAGGTCCCGTCCCCAAGTTCGTCCGCCGCAAAAATGCCCAAAAAACTGGTGGGCTATAGCCTTGGGGGGAGGGGCTGGCCAACTTCGTCCGCCGGACTCGGAATGGGGCGAGAGTTTGCGAGCGCCCTCCGTGTGCCAAAAATCGGCCGCGGGCACAGCCGCGCCCAAAAATTAGCCCCCGAAGGTTCCGTCCCCAAGTTCGTCCGCCGCAAAAATGCCCAAAAAACGGGTGGGCCATAGCCTTGGGGGGAGGGGCTGGCCAACTTCGTCCGCCGGACTCGGAATGCGGCGAGACCTTACGAGCGCCCTCCGTGTGCCAAAAATAGGCCGTGGGCACAGCCGCGCCAAAAAATAACAGCCCGAAGGTCGGGGCGCCAATTTCGTCCAGCGGAAAAAGGCCACAACAACGGGTGGGCTATAGCCTTGGGGGGTGGGGCTGGCCAACTTCGTCCGCCGGACTCGGAATGGCGCGAGACTTTGCGAGCGGCCTCCGTGTGCCCAAAATAGGCTGTTGGCACAGCCGCGCCCAAAAATAATGGCCTGAAGGCCGGGGCGCAAAGGTCGTCCAGCGGAAAAAGGCCACAAAAACGGGTGGGCTATAGCCTTGGGGGGTGGGGCTGGCCATCTTCATCCGCCGGACTCGGAATGGCACGAGACTTTGCGAATGGCCTCCGTGTGCCATAAATAGGCCGCGGACACAGCCGCGCCGAAAAATAACCATCCGAAGGCCGGGGCGCCAAGTTCGTCCAGCGGAAAAAGGCCACAAAAACGGGTGGGCTTTAGCCTTGGGGGGTGGGGCTGGCCAACTTCGTCCGCCGGACTCGGAATGGCGCGAGACTTTGCGAGCGGCCTCCGTGCGCCAAAAATAGGCCGCGGGCAGAGCCTCGCCCAAAAATAACCGCCCGAAGGCCGGGGCGTCAAGTCCGTCCAGCAGAAAAAGGCCACAAAAACGGGTGGGCTATCGCCTTGGGGGGTGGGGCTGGCCAACTTCGTCCGCCGGCCTCGGAATGGCGCGAGACTTTTCGAGCGGCCTCCGTGTGCCAAAAATAGGCCGCGGTCACTGCCGCGCCCCAAAATAACAGCCCAATGGCCGGGGCGCCAAGTTCGTCCAGCGGAAAAAGGCCACAACAACGGGTGAGCTATAGCCTTGGGGGGTGGGGCTGGCCGACTTCGTCCGCCGGACTCGGTATGGAGTGAGACTTTGCGAGCGGCCTCCGTCTGCCAAAAATAGGCCGCGGGCACAGCCGCGCCCAAAAATAAACGCCCGAAGGCCGGGGCGCCAAGTTCGTCCAGCGCAAAAAGGCCACAAAAATGGGTGGGCTATAGCCTTGGGGGGTGGGACTGGCCGACTTCGTCCGCCGGTGTCGGAATGGTGCGAGACTTTGCGAGCGGCCTGCGTGTGCCAAAAATAGACCGCGGGCACAGCCGCGCCCAAAAATAACCGCCCGAAGGCCGGGGTGCCAAGTTCGTC
Organism: Citrus mangshanensis; assembly: GCA_030449895.1. Taxonomy (NCBI): domain Eukaryota; kingdom Viridiplantae; phylum Streptophyta; class Magnoliopsida; order Sapindales; family Rutaceae; genus Citrus; species Citrus mangshanensis. The sequence continues at coordinate 181,282 of JASUUJ010000120.1, read as the reverse complement.
CAGCGGAAAATGGCCACAAAAACGGGTGGGCTATAGCCTTGGGGGGTGGGGCTGGCCAACTTCGTCCGCCGGACTCGGAATTGCGCAAGACGTTGTGAGCGACATCCGTGTGCCAAAAATAGGCTGCGGGCACAGCCGCGCCCATAAATAACCGCCCGAAGGCCGGGGCGCCAAGTCCTGCGGAAAAAGGCCACAAAACGGGTGGGCTATAGCCTTGGGGTGGGGCTGGCCAACTTCGTCCCCGGACTCGGAATGGCGCGAGAGTTTGCGAGCGGCGTCCGTGGTGCCAAAATAGGCTGGCACAGCCGCGCCCAAAAATAACCACCCGAAGGCCGGGGGGCCAAGTTCGACCAGCGGAAAAAGGCCACAAAAACGGGTGGGCTATAGCCTTGGGGGGTGGGGCCGGCCGACTTCGTCCGCCGGACTCAGAATGGCGCGAGACTTTGCGAGCGGCCTCCGTGTGCCAAAAATAGGACGCGGGTGCAGCCGCGTCCAAAAATAACCCCCCGAAGCCCGGGGGGCCAAGTTCGTCCAGCGGAAAAAAGCCACAAAAACGGGTGCGCTATAGCCTTGGGGGGTGGGGCTGGCCGACTTCGTCCGCCGGACTCGGAATAGCGCGAGACTTTGCGAGCGGCCTCGGTGAGCCAAAAATAGGCCACGGGCACAGCCGCGCCCAAAAATAACCGCCCGAAGGCCGGGGCGCCAAGTTCGTCCAGCGGAAAAAGGCCACAAAAACGGGTGGGCTATAGCCTTGGGGGGTGGGACTGGCCGACTTCGTCCGCCGGACTCGGAATGGCGCGAGACTTTGCGAGCGGCCTGCGTGTGCCAAAAATAGACCGCGGGCACAGCCGCGCCCAAAAATAACCGCCCGAAGGCCGGGGCGCCAAGTTCGTCCAGCGGAAAATGGCCACAAAAACGGGTGGGCTATAGCCTTGGGGGGTGGGGCTGGCCAACTTCGTCCGCCGGACTCGGAATTGCGCAAGACGTTGTGAGCGACATCCGTGTGCCAAAAATAGGCTGCGGGCACAGCCGCGCCCATAAATAACCGCCCGAAGGCCGGGGCGCCAAGTTCGTCCTGCGGAAAAAGGCCACAAAAACGGGTGGGCTATAGCCTTGGGGGGTGGGGCTGGCCAACTTCGTCCCCCGGACTCGGAATGGCGCGAGACTTTGCGAGCGGCATCCGTGTGCCAAAAATAGGCCGCGGGCACAGCCGCGCCCAAAAATAACCACCCGAAGGCCGGGGGGCCAAGTTCGACCAGCTGAAAAAGGCCACAAAAACGGGTGGGCTATAGCCTTGGGGGGTGGGGCTGGCCGACTTCGTCCGCCGGACTCAGAATGGCGCGAGACTTTGCGAGCGGCCACCGTGTGTCAAAAATAGGACGCGGGTACAGCCGCGCCCAAAAATAACCACCCGAAGGCCGGGGCGCCAAGTTCGTCCAGCGGAAAAAAGCCACAAAAACGGGTGCGCTATAGCCTTGGGGGGTGGGGCTGGCCGACTTCGTCCGCCGGACTCGGAATAGCCCAAGATTTTGCGAGCGGCCTCGGTGAGCCAAAAATAGGCCACGGGCACAGCCGCGCCCAAAAATAACCACCCGAAGGCCGGGGCGCCAAGTTCGTCCAGCGGAAAAAGGCCACAAAAACGGGTGGGCTATAGCCTTGGGTGGTGGGGGTGGCCAACTTAATCCGCCGGACTCGGAATGGCGCGAGACTTTGCGAGCGGCCTCGGTGAGCCAAAAATAGGCCACGGGCACAGCCGCGCCCAAAAATAACCACCCGAAGGCCGGGGCGCCAAGTTCGTCCAGCGGAAAAAGGCCACAAAAACGGGTGGGCTATAGCCTTGGGTGGTGGGGGTGGCCAACTTCATCCGCCGGACTCGGAATGGCGCGAGACTTTGCGAGCGCCCTCCGTGTGCCAAAAATAGGCCGCGGGCACAGCCGCGCCCAAAAATAACTGCCCGAAGGCCGGGGCGCCAAGTTCGTCCAGCGGAAAAAGGCCACAAAAACGGGTGGGCTATAGCCTTGGGGGGTGGGGCTGGCCAACTTCGTCCGCCGGACTCGGAATGGCGCGAGACTTTGCGAGTGGCCTCCGTGTGCCAAAAATAGGCCGTGTGCACAGCCGCGCCCAAAAATAACTGCCCGAAGGCCGGGGCGCCAAGTTCGTCCAGCGGAAAAAGGCCACAAAAACGGGTGGGCTATAGCCTTGGGGGGTGGGGCTGGCCAACTTCGTCCGCCGGACTCGGAATGGCGCGAGACTTTGCGAACGGCCTCCGTGTGCCAAAAATAGGCTGCGGGCACAGCCGCGCCCAAAAATAACCGACCGAAGGCCGGGCGCCAAGTTCGTCCAGCGGAAAAAGGCCACAAAAACGGGTGGGCTATAGCCTTGGGGGGTGGGGCTGGCCAACTTCGTCCGCCTGACTCGGAATGGCGCGAGAGTTTACGAGCGGCCACCGTGTGCCAAAAATAGGCCGCAGACACAGCCGCGCCCAAAAATAACTGCCCGAATGCCGGACCGCCAAGTTCGTCCAGCGGAAAAGGCCACAAAAACGGGTGGGCTATAGCCTTGGGGGTTGGGGCTGGCCCACTACGTCCGCCAGACTCGGAATGTCGCGAGACTTTACGAGCCGCCTCTGTGTGCCAAAAATAGGCCGCGGGCACAGCCGCGCCCAAAGATATCCGCCCGAAGGCCGGGGCGCCATGTTCGTCCAGCGGAAAAAGGACAGAAAAACGGGTGGGCTATAGCCTTGGGGGGAGGGGCTGGCGAACTTCGTCCGCCGGACTCGGAATAGGGCGAGACTTTGCGAGCGCCCTCCGTGTGCCAAGAATAGGCCGTGGGCACAGCCGCGCCCAAAAATAAGCCCCCTATGGTCCCGTCCCCAAGTTCGTCCGCCGCAAAAATGCCCAAAAAACGGGTGGGCTATAGCCTTGGGGGGAGGGGCTGGTCAACTTCGTCCGCCGGACTCGGAATGGGGCGAGACTTTTCGAGCACCCTCCGTGTGCCAAAAATAGGCCGCGGGCACAGCCGCGCCCAAAAATAAGCCCCCGAAGGTCCCGTCCCCAAGTTCGTCCGCCGTAAAAATGGCCAAAAAACGGGTGGGCTATAGCCTTGGGGGGACGGGTTGGCCAACTTCGTCCGCCGGACTTGGAATGGGGCGAGCCTTTGCGAGCGCCCTCCATGTGCCAAAAATAGGCCGCGTGCACAGACGCACCCAAAAATAAGTCCCCGAAGGTCCCGTCCCCAAGTTCGTCCGCCGCAAAAATGCCCAAAAATCGGGTGGGCTATAGCCTTGGGGGGAGGGGCTGGCCAACTTCGTCCGCCGGACTCGGAATGGGGCGAGACTTTGCGAGCGCCCTCCGTGTGCCAAAAATAGGCCGCGGGCACAGCCGCGCCCAAAAATAAGCCCCCGAAGGTCCCGTCCCCAAGTTCGTCCGCCGCAAAAATGCCCAAAAAACGGGTGGGCTATAGCCTTGGGGGGAGGGGATGGCCAACTTCGTCCGGCGGACTCGGAATGGGGCGAGACTTTGCGAGCAACCTCCGTGTACTAAAAATGGGCCGCGGGCACAGCGCGCCCAAAAATAAGCCCCCGAAGGTCCCGTCCCCAAGTTCGTCCGCCGCAAATATGCCCAAAAAACGGGTGGGCTATAGCCTTGGGGGGAGGGGCTGGCCCACTTCATCCGCCGGACTCGGAATGGGGCGAGACTTTGCGAGCACCCTCCGTGTGCCAAAAATAGGCCACGGGCACAGCCGCGTCCAAAAATAAGCCCCCGAAGGTCCCGTCCCCAAGTTCGCCCGCCGCAAAAATGCCCAAAAAACGGGTGGGCTATAGCCTTGGGGGGAGGGGATGGCCAACTTCGTCCGCCGGACTCGGAATGGGGCGAGACTTTGCGAGCGTCCTGCGTGTGCCAAAAATAGGCTTTGGGCACTGCCGCACCAAAAAATAAGCCCCTGAAGGTCCCGTCCCCAAGTTCGTCCGCTGCAAAAATGCCCAAAAAACGGGTGGGCTATAGCCTTGGGGGGAGGGGCTGGCCAACTTCGTCCGCCGGACTCGGAATGGGGCGAGACTTTGCGAGCGCCCTCCGTGTGCCAAAAATAGGCCGCGGACATAGCCGTACCCAAAAATAATCCCCCGAAGGTCCCGTCCCCAAGTTCGTCCGCCGCAAAAATGCCCAAAAAACGGGTGGGCTATAGCCTTGGGGGGAGGGGCTAGCCAACTTCGTTCGCTGGACTCGGAATGGGGTGAGACTTTGCGAGCACCCTCCGTGTGCCAAAAATAGGCCGCGGGCACAGCCGCGCTCAATAATAAGCCCCCAAAGGTCCCGTCCCCATGTTCGTCCGCCGCAAAAATGCCCAAAAAACGGGTGGGCTATAGCCTTCGGGGGAGGGGCTGGCCCACTTCGTCCGCCGGACTCGGAATGGGGCAAGACTTTGCGAGCACCCTCCGTGTGTCAAAAATAGGCCGTGGGCACAGCCGCGCCCAAAAATAAGCACCCGATGGTCCCGTCCCCAAGTTCGTCCGCCGCAAAAATGCCCAAAAAACGGGTGGGTTATAGCCTTGGGGGGAGGGGCTGGCCAACTTCGTCCGCCGGAATCGGAATGGGGCGAGACTTTGCGAGCACCCTCCGTGTGTCAAAAATAGGCCGCGGGCACAGCTGCACCCAAAAATAAGCCCCCGAAGGTCCCGTCCGCAGGTTCGTCCGCCGCAAAAATGCCCAAAAAACGGGTGGGCTATACCCTTGGGGTGAGGGGCTGGCCCACTTCGTCCGCCGGACTCGGAATGCGGCGAGACTTTTCGAGCGCCCTCCGTGTGCCAAAAATAGGCCGCGGCACAGCCATGCCCAAAAATAAGCCCCCGAAGGTCCCGTCCCCAAGTTCGTCCGCCGCAAAAATGCCCAAAAAACGGGTGGGCTATAGCCTTGGGGGGAGGGGCTGGCCAACTTCGTCCGCCGGACTCGGAATGGGGCGAGACTTTGCGAGCGCCCTCCGTGTGCCAAAAATAGGCCGCGGGCACAGCCGCGCCCAAAAAAAAAGCCCCAGAAGGTCCCGTCCCCAAGTTCGTCCGCCGCAATAATGCCAAAAAAACGGGTGGGCTAATTCGTCCGCCGAACTCGGAATGGGGAGAGACTTTACGAGCGCCCTCCATGTGCCAAAAATATGCCGCGGGCGCAGCCGCACAAAAAAATAAGCCCCCGAAGGTCCCGTCCCCAAGTTCGTCCGCCACAAAAATGCCCAAAAAACGGGTGGGCTATAGCCTTGGGGGGAGTGGCTGGCCAACTTCGTCCGCCGGACTCGGAATGGGGCGAGACTTTGCGAGCGCCCTCCGTGTGTCAAAAATAGGCCGCGGGCAAAGCTGCACCCAAAAATAAGCCCCCGAAGGTCCCGTCCCCGGGTTCGTCCGCCGCAAAAATGCCCAAAAAACGGGTGGGCTACAGCCTTGGGGGGAGGGGCTGGCCAACTTCGTCCGCCGGAATCGGAATGGGGCGAGACTTTGCGAGCGCCCTCCGAGTGCCAAAAATAGGCCGCGTGCACTGCCGCGCCCAAAAATAAGCCCCCGAAGGTCCCGTTTCCAAGTTCGTCCGCCGCAAAAATGCCCGAAAAACGGGTGGGCTATAGCCTTGTGGGGAGGGGCTGGCCCACTTCGTCCGCCGGACTCAGAATGGGGCGAGACTTTGGGAGCGCCCTCCGTGTGCCAAAACTAGGCCGCGGGCACTGCCGCGCCCAAAAATAAGCCCCCGAAGGTCCCGTCCCCAAGTTCGTCCGCCGCAAAAATGCCCAAAAAATGGGTGGCCTATAGCCTTGGGGGGAGGGGCTGGCAAACTTCGTCCGCCGGACTCGGAATGGGGCGAGACATTGCGAGCTGCCTCCGTGTGCCAAAAATAGGCCGCGGGTACAGCCGCGTCCAAAAATAAGCACCCGAAGGTCCCGTCCCCAAGTTCGTCCGCCGCAAAAAACGGGTGGGCTATAGCCTTGGGGGGAGGGGCTGGCCCACTTCGTCCGCCGGACTCGGAATGGGGTGAGACTTTGCGAGCACCCTCCGTGTGCCAAAAATATGACGCCCAAAAATAACCCCCGAAGGTCCCGTCCCCAAGTTCGTCCGCCGCAAAAAACGGGTGGGCTATAGCCTTGGGGGGAGGGGCTGGCCCACTTCGTCCGCCGGACTCGGAATGGGGTGAGACTTTGCGAGCACCCTCCGTGTGCCAAAAATATGCCGCGGGCACAGCCACGCCCAACAATAACCCCCGAAGGTCCCGTCCCCAAGTTCGTCCGCCGCAAAAATGCCCAAAAAACGGGTGGGCTATAGCCTTAGGGGGAAGGACTGGCCGACTTCGTTCGCCGGACTCGGAATGGGCCGAGACTTTGCGAGCGGCCTCCGGGTGCCAAAAAATGGAAAAAATAAGCCCCGAAGGTCCCGTCCCCAAGTTCGTCCCTAAAAAATGCCCAAAAATGGGTGGGCTATAGCCTTGGGGGAGGGCTGGCCAATCCGCCGGACTCGGAATGGGGTGAGCCTTTGCGAGCGCCCTCCATGTGCCACCCATATGCCGTGGGCTCAGCCGCGCCCAAAGCTAAGCCCCAAGTCCGTCCGCCGCCCAAAAATTGGGCTACAGCCTTGTTGGGAGGGCTGGCCAACCGTCCGCCGGAATCGGAATGGGGCGAGACTTTGCAGCGCCCTCTGTGTGCCAAAATATAGGCACAGCCGCGCACAAAAATAAGCCCCGAAGGTCCCCAAGTTCCCCCCCAAAAATGCCCAAAAAGCGGGTGGGCTATAGCCTTCGTCCGCCGGACTCGGAATGGGGTGAGACTTTGCGAGCGTCCTGCGTGTGCCAAAAATAGGCTTTGGGCACTGCCGCACCAAAAAATAAGCCCCCGAAGGTCCCGTCCCCAAGTTCGTCCGCTGCAAAAATGCCCAAAAAACGGGTGGGCTATAGCCTTGGGGGGAGGGGCTGGCCAACTTCGTCTGCCGGACTCGGAATGGGGCGAGACTTTGCGAGCACCCTCCGTGTGCCAAAAATAGGCCGCGGACATAGCCGCACCCAAAAATAATCCCCCGAAGGTCCCGTCCCCAAGTTCGTCCGCCGCAAAAATGCCCAAAAAACGGGTGGGCTATAGCCTTGGGGGGAGGGGCTGGCCAACTTCGTCCGCTGGACTCGGAATGGGGCGAGACTTTCCGAGCACCCTCCGTGTGCCAAAAATAGGCCGCGGGCACAGCCGCGCTCAATAATAAGCCCCCAAAGGTCCCGTCCCCATGTTCGTCCGCCGCAAAAATGCCCAAAAAACGGGTGGGCTATAGCCTTCGGGGGAGGGGCTGGCCCACTTCGTCCGCCGGACTCGGAATGGGGCAAGACTTTGTGAGCACCCTCCGTGTGTCAAAAATAGGCCGCGGGCACAGCCGCGCCCAAAAATAAGCACCCGATGGTCCCGTCCCCAAGTTCGTCCGCCGCAAAAATGCCCAAAAAACGGGTGGGTTATAGCCTTGGGGGGAGGGGCTGGCCAACTTCGTCCGCCGGAATCGGAATGGGGCGAGACTTTTCGAGCACCCTCCGTGTGTCAAAAATAGGCCACGGGCACAGCTGTACCCAAAAATAAGCCCCCGAAGGTCCCGTTCGCAGGGTCGTCCGCCGCAAAAATGCCCAAAAAACGGGTGGGCTATACCCTTGGGGTGAGGGGCTGGCCCACTTCGTCCGCCGGACTCGGAATGCGGCGAGACTTTTCGAGCGCCCTCCGTGTGCCAAAAATAGGCCGCGGCACAGCCATGCCCAAAAATAAGCCCCCGAAGGTCCCGTCCCCAAGTTCGTCCGCCGCAAAAATGCCCAAAAAACGGGTGGGCTATAGCCTTGGGGGGAGGGGCTGGCCAACTTCGTCCGCCGGACTCGGAATGGGGCGAGACTTTGCGAGCGCCCTCCGTGTGCCAAAAATAGGCCGCGGGCACAGTCGCGCCCAAAAAAAAGCCCCAGAAGGTCCCGTCCCCAAGTTCGTCCGCCGCAATAATGCCCAAAAAACGGGTGGGCTAATTCGTCCGCCGAACTCGGAATGGGGAGAGACTTTACGAGCGCCCTCCATGTGCCAAAAATATGCCGCGGGCACAGCCGCACAAAAAAATAAGCCCCCGAAGGTCCCGTCCCCAAGTTCGTCCGCCACAAAAATGCCCAAAAAACGGGTGGGCTATAGCCTTGGGGGGAGTAGCTGGCAAACTTCGTCCGCCGGACTCGGAATGGGGCGAGACTTTGCGAGCGCCCTCCGTGTGTCAAAAATAGGCCGCGGGCACAGCTGCACCCAAAAATAAGCCCCCGAAGGTCCCGTCCCCAGGTTCGTCCGCCGCAAAAATGCCCAAAAAACGGGTGGGCTACAGCCTTGGGGGGAGGGGCTGGCCAACTTCGTCCGCCGGAATCGGAATGGGGCGAGACTTTGCGAGCGCCCTCCGAGTGCCAAAAATAGGCCGCGGACACTGCCGCACCCAAAAATAAGCCCCCGAAGGTCCCGTTTCCAAGTTCGTCCGCCGCAAAAATGCCCAAAAAACGGGTGGGCTATAGCCTTGTGGGGAGGGGCTGGCCAACTTCGTCCGCCGGACTCAGAATGGGGCGAGACTTTGGGAGCGCCCTCCGTGTGCCAAAACTAGGCCGCGGGCACTGCCGCGCCCAAAAATAAGCCCCCGAAGGTCCCGTCCCCAAGTTCGTCCGCCGCAAAAATGCCCAAAAAATGGGTGGCCTATAGCCTTGGGGGGAGGGGCTGGCAAACTTCGTCCGCCGGACTCGGAATGGGGCGAGACTTTGCGAGCTGCCTCCGTGTGCCAAAAATAGGCCGCGGGTACAGCCGCATCCAAAAATAAGCACCCGAAGGTCCCGTCCCCAAGTTCGTCCGCCGCAAAAAACGGGTGGGCTATAGCCTTGGGGGGAGGGGCTGGCCCACTTCGTCCGCCGGACTCGGAATGGGGTGAGACTTTGCGAGCACCCTCCGTGTGCCAAAAATATGCCGCGGGCACAGCCGCGCCCAAAAATAACCCCCGAAGGTCCCGTCCCCAAGTTCGTCCGCCGCAAAAATGCCCAAAAAACGGGTGGGCTACAGCCTTGGGGGGAGGGGCTGGCCAACTTCGTCCGCCGGAATCGGAATGGGGCGAGACTTTACGAGCGCCCTCCGAGTGCTGAAAATAGGCCGCGGTCACAGCCGCGCTCAAAAATAAGCCCCCGAAGGTCCCGTCCCCAAGTTCGTCCGCCGCAAAAATGCCCAAAAAACGGGTGGGCTATAGCCTTAGGGGGAAGGACTGGCCGACTTCGTTCGCCGGACTCGGAATGGGCCGAGACTTTGCGAGCGGCCTCCGGGTGCCAAAAATAGGCCGCGGGTACAACCGCACAAAAAAATAAGCCCCCGAAGGTCCCGTCCCCAAGTTCGTCCTACGCAAAAATGCCCAAAAAATGGGTGGGCTATAGCCTTGGGGGGAGGGGCTGGCCAACTTCGTCCGCCGGACTCGGAATGGGGCGAGACTTTGCGAGCGCCCTCCGTGTGCCAAAAATATGCCGCGGGCACAGCCGCGCCCAAAGGTAAGCCCCCAAAGGTCCCGTCCCCAAGTCCGTCCGCCGCAAAAATGCCCAAAAAACGGGTGGGCTACAGCCTTGGGGGGAGGGGCTGGCCAACTTCGTCCGCCGGAATCGGAATGGGGCGAGACTTTGCGAGCGCCCTCCGTTGGCCAAAAATATGCCGCGGGCAAAGCCGCGCACAAAAATAAGCCCCCGAAGGTCCCGTCCCCAAGTTCGTACGCCGCAAAAATGCCCAAAAAACGGGTGGGCTATAGCCTTGGGGGGAGGGACTGGCCGACTTCGTTCCCCGGACTCGGAATGGGGCGAGAATTTGCGAGCGCCCTCCGTGTGCCAAACATAGGCCGCGGGCAGAGCCGCGCCCAAAAATAAGCCCCCGAAGGTCCCGTCCCCAAGTTCGTCCGACGCAAAAATGCCCAAAGAATGGGTGGGCTATAGCCTTGGGGGGAGGGGCTGGCCAACTTCGTCTGCCGGACTCGGAATGGGGCGAGACTTTCCGAACGCCCTCTGTGTGCATAAAATAGGCCGTGGGCACAGCCTCGTCCAAAAATAAGCCCCCGAAGGTCCCGTCCCCAAGTTCGTCTGCCGCAAAAATGCCCAAAAAACGGGTGGGCTATAGCGTTGGGGGGAGGGGCTGGCCAACTTCGTCCGCCGGACTCGGAATGGGGCGAGACTTTCCGAACGCTCTCCGTGTTCATAAAATAGGCCGCGCGCACAGCCGCGTCCAAAAATAAGCCCCCGAAGGTGCCGCCCCAAGTTCGTCCGCCGCAAAAACGCCCAAAAAACGGGTGGGCAATAGCCTTGGGGGGAGGGGCTGGCCAACTTCGTCCGCCGGACTCGGAATGGGGCGAGACTTTGCGAGCGCCCTCCGTGTACCAAAAATAGGCCGCGGGCACAGCCGCGCCCAAAAATAAGGCCCCGAAGGTCCCGTCCCCAAGTTCGTCCGCCGCAAAAATGCCCAAAAAACGGGTGGGCTATAGCCTTGGGGGGAGGGGCTGGCCAACTTCGTCCGCCGGACTCAGAATGGGGCGAGACTGTGCGAGCGGCCTCCGTGTGCCAAAAATAGGCCGTGGGCACAGCTGCACCCAAAAATAAGCCCCCGAAGGTCCAGTCCCCAAGTTCGTCCGCCGCAAAAATGCCCAAAAAACGGGTGGGCTACAGCCTTGGGGGGAGGGGCTGGCCAACTTCGTCCGCCGGAATCGGAATGGTGCGAGACTTTGCGAGTGCCCTCCGTGTGCCAAAAATATGCCGTGGGCACAGCCGCACCCAAAAATAAGCCCCCGAAGGTCCCGTCCCCAGGTTCGTCCGCCGCAAAAATGCCCAAAAAATGGGTGGGCTATAGCCTTGTGGGGAGGGGCTGGCCAACTTTGTCTGCCGGACTCAGAATGGGGCGAGACTTTGGGAGCGCCCTCCGTGTGCCAAAAATAGGCCACGCGCACTGCCGCGCCAAAAAATAAGCCCCCGAAGGTCCCGTCCCCAAGGTCGTCCGCCGCAAAAATGCCCAAAAAATGGATGGCCTATAGCCTTGGGGGGAGGGGCTGGCAAACTTCGTCCGCCGGACTCGGAATGGGGCGAGACTTTGTGAGCTGCCTCCGTGTGCCACAAGTAGGCCGCGGGTACAGCCGCGCCCAAAAATAATCCCCCGAAGGTCCCGTCCCCAAGTTCGTCCGCCGCAAAAAACGGGTGGGCTATAGCCTTGGGGGGAGGGGCTGGCCAACTTCGTCCGCCGGACTCGGAATGGGGTGAGACTTTGCGAGCGCCCTCCGTGTGCCAAAAATATGCCGCGGGCACAGCCGCGCCCAAAAATAAGCCCCCGAAGGTCCCGTCCCCAAGTTCGTCCGCCGCAAAAATGCCCAAAAAACGGGTGGGCTATAGCCTTGGGGGGAGGGGCTGGCCAAATTCGTCCGCCGGACTTAGAATGGGGCGAGACTTTGCGAGCGCCATCCGTGTGCCAAAAATAGGCCGCGGGCACAGCCGTGCCCAAAAATAAGTCCCCGAAGGTCCCGTCCCCAAGTTCGTCGAACGCAAAAATGCCCAAAAAACGGGTGGGCTATAGCCTTGGGGGGAACGGCTTTCCAACTTCGTCCGCCGGGCTCGGAATAGGGCGAGACTTTGCGAGCGCCCTCGGTGTGCCAAAAATAGGCCGTGGGCACAGCCGTGCCCAAAAATAAGCCCCCGAAGGTCCCGTCCCCAAGTTCGTCCGCCGCAAAAATGCCCAAAAAACGGGTGGGCTATAGCCTTGGGGGGAGGGGCTGGCCAACTTCGTCCGCCGGAATCGGAATGGTGCGAGACTTTGCGAGTGCCCTCCGTGTGCCAAAAATATGCCGTGGGCACAGCCGCACCCAAAAATAAGCCCCCGAAGGTCCCATCCCCAGGTTCGTCCGCCGCAAAAATGCCCAAAAAATGGGTGGGCTATAGCCTTGTGGGGAGGGGCTGGCCAACTTTGTCTGCCGGACTCAGAATGGGGCGAGACTTTGGGAGCGCCCTCCGTGTGCCAAAAATAGGCCACGCGCACTGCCACGCCAAAAAATAAGCCCCCGAAGGTCCCGTCCCCAAGATCGTCCGCCGCAAAAATGCCCAAAAAATGGGTGGCCTATAGCCTTGGGGGGAGGGGCTGGCAAACTTCGTCCGCCGGACTCGGAATGGGGCGAGACTTTGTGATCTGCCTCCGTGTGCCACAAGTAGGCCGCGGGTACAGCCGCGCCCAAAAATAATCCCCCGAAGGTCCCGTCCCCAAGTTCGTCCGCCGCAAAAAACGGGTGGGCTATAGCCTTGGGGAGGGCTGGCCAACAATCCGCGGACTTGGAATGGGGTGAGACTTTGCGGCGCACTCCGTGTGCCAAAAATATGCAGCGCAAAAATAAGCCCCCGAAGGTCCCGTCCCCAAGTTCGTCCGCCGCAAAAATGCCCAAAAAACGGGTGGGCTATAGCGTTGGGGGGAGGGGCTAGCCAACATCGTCCGCCGGACTCGGAATGGGGCGAGACTTACTGAACGCCCTCTGTGTGCATAAACTAGGCTGCGGGCACAGCCGCGTCCAAAAATAAGCCCCCGAAGGTCCCGCCCCAAGTTCGTCCGCCGCAAAAATGCCCAAAAAACGGGTGGGCTATAGCCTTGGGGGGAGGGGCTGGCCAAATTCGTCCGCCGGACTTAGAATGGGGCGAGACTTTGCGAGCACCATCCGTGTGCCAAAAATAGGCCGCGGGCACAGCCGCGCCCAAAAATAAGTCCCCGAAGGTCCCGTCCCCAAGTTCGTCGAACGCAAAAATGCCCAAAAAACGGGTGGGCTATAGCCTTGGGGGGAGCGGCTTTCCAACTTCGTCCGCCGGACTCGGAATGGGGCGAGACTTTGCGAGCGCCCTCGGTGTGCTAAAAATAGGCCGTGGGCACAGCCGTGCCCAAAAATAAGCCCCCGAAGGTCCCGTCCCCAAGTTCGTCCGCCGCAAAAATGCCCAAAAAACGGGTGGGCTACAGCCTTGGGGGGAGGGGCTGGCCAACTTCGTCCGCCCGAATCGGAATGGGGCGAGACTTTGCGAGCGCCCTCCGTGTGCCAAAAATAGGCCGCAGGCACAGCCGCGCCCAAAAATAAGCCCCCGAAGGTCCCGTCGCCATGTTCGTCCGCCGCAAAAATGCCCAAAAAACGGGTGGGCTATAGCCTTGGGGGGAGGGGCTGGCCAACTTGGTCCGCCGGACTCGGAATGGGGCGAGACTTTGCGAGCGCCCTCCGTGTGCCAAAAATAGGCAGCGGGAACAGTCGCACCCAAAAATAAGCCCCCGAAGGTCCTGCCCCAAGTTTGTCCGCCGCAAAAATGCTCAAAAAACGGGCGGGGTATAGCCTCGGGGGGAGGAGCTGGCCAACTTCGTCCGCCGGACTCGGAATGGGGCGAGACTTTATGAGCGCCCTCCGTGTACCAAAACTAGGCCGCGGGCACATGCGCGCCCAAAAATGAGCCCCCAAAAATCCCGTCCCCAAGTTCGTCCGCCGCAAAAATGCCCAAAAAACGGGTGGGCTTTAGCCTTGGGGGGAGGGGCTGGCCAACTTCGTCCGCCGGTGTCGGAATGGGGCGAGACTTTACGAGCGCCCTCCGTGTGCCAAAAATAGGCCACGGACACAGCCGCGTCCAAAAATAAGCCCCCGAAGGTCCCGTCCCTAAGTTCGTCCGCCGCAAAAAGTCCCAAAAAACGGGTGGCCTATAGCCTTGGGGGGAGGGGCTGGCCAACTTCGTCCGCCGGACTCGGAATGGGGCGAGACATTGCGAGCACCCTCCGTGTGGTAAAAATAGGCCACGGGCACAGTTGCGCCCAAATATAAGCCCCCGGAGGTCCCATCCCCAAGTTCGTGCGCCGCAAAAATGCCCAAAAAACAGTGGGCTATAGCCCTGGGGGGAGGGGCTGGCCAACTTCGTCCGCCGGACTAGGAATGGGGTGAGACTTTACGAGCGCCCTCCGTGTGCCAAAAATAGGCCGCGGGCGCAGCCGCGCCCAAAAATAAGCCCCCGAAGGTCCCGTCCCCAAGTTCGTCCGCCGCAAAAATGCCCTAAAAAACGGGTGGGCTATAGCCTTGGGGGGAGGGGCTGGACACCTTCGTCCGCCGGACTCGGAATGGGGCGAGACTTTGCAAATGCCCTCCGTGTGCCAAAAATAGGCCGCGGGCACAGCCACGCCCAAAAATAAGCCCACGAAGGTCCCGTCCCCAAGTTCGTCGGCCGCAAAAATGCCCAAAAAACGGGAGGGCTATAGCCTTGGGGGGAGGGGCTGGCCAACTTCGTCCGCCGGACTCGGAATGGGGCGAGACTTTGTGAGGGCCCTCTGTCTGCCAAAAATAGGCCGCAGGCACAGCCGCGCCCAAAAATAAGCCCCCGAAGGTCCCGTCCCCAAGTTCGTCCGCCGCAAAAATGCCCAAAAAACGGGTGGGCTATAGCCTTGGGGGGAGGGGCTGGCCAACTTCGTCCCCCGGACTCGGAATGGGGCGAGACTTTGCGAGCACCCTCCGTGTGCCAAAAATAGGCTGCGACCACAGCCTTGCAAAAAAATAAGCCCCCGAAGGTCCCGTCCCCAAGTTCGTCCGCCGCAAAAATGCCCAAAAAACGGGTGGGCTATAGCCTTGGGGGGAGGGGCTGGACACCTTCGTCCGCCGGACTCGGAATGGGGTGAGACTTTGCGAGCGCCCTCCGTGTGCCAAAAATAGGCCGTGGGCACAGCCGCGCCCAAAAATAAGCTCCCGAAGGTCCCGCCCCCAAGTTCGTCCGCCGCAAAAATGCCCAAAAAATGGGTGAGCTATAGCCTTGGGGGGAGGGGCTGGCCAACTTCGTCCGCCGGACTCGGAATGCGGCGAGACTTTGTGAGCGCCCTATGTTTGCCAAAAATAGGCCGCGGGCACAGCTGCGTCCAAAAATAAGCCCCCGAAGGTCCCGTCCCCATGTTCGTCCGCCGCAAAAATGCCCAAAAAACAGTGGGCTATAGCCCTGGGGGGAGGGGCTGGCCAACTTCGTCCGCCGGACTAGGAATGGGGTGAGACTTTACGAGCGCCCTCCGTGTGCCAAAAATAGGCCGCGGGCGCGGCCGCGCCCAAAAATAAGCCCCCGAAGGTCCCGTCCCCAAGTTCGTCCGCCGCAAAAATGCCCAAAAAACGGGTGGGCTATAGCCTTGGGGGGAGGGGCTGGACACCTTCGTCCGCCGGACTCGGAATGGGGCGAGACTTTGCAAATGCCCTCCGTGTGCCAAAAATAGGCCGCGGGCACAGCCACGCCCAAAAATAAGCCCCCGAAGGTCCCGTCCCCAAGTTCGTCCGCCGC
The DNA here is from genome assembly GCA_030449895.1 of Citrus mangshanensis. NCBI lineage: Eukaryota > Viridiplantae > Streptophyta > Magnoliopsida > Sapindales > Rutaceae > Citrus > Citrus mangshanensis. The sequence continues at coordinate 165,968 of JASUUJ010000120.1, read as the reverse complement.
AAAAATGCCCAAAAAACGGGAGGGCTATAGCCTTGGGGGGAGGGGCTGGCCAACTTCGTCCGCCGGACTCGGAATGGGGCGAGACTTTGTGAGGGCCCTCTGTCTGCCAAAAATAGGCCGCAGGCACAGCCGCGCCCAAAAATAAGCCCCCGAAGGTCCCGTCCCCAAGTTCGTCCGCCGCAAAAATGCCCAAAAAACGGGTGGGCTATAGCCTTGGGGGGAGGGGCTGGCCAACTTCGTCCGCCGGACTCGGAATGGGGCTAGACTTTGCGAGCGCCCTCCGTGTGCCACAAATAGGCCGCGGCCACAGCCGCGCCCAAAAATAAGCCCCCGAAGGTCCCGTCCCCAAGTTCATCCGCCGCAAAAATGCCCAAAAAACGGGTGGGCTATAGCCTTGGGGGGAGGGGCTGGCCAACTTCGTCCGCCGGACTCGGAATGTGGCGAGACTTTGCGAACGCCCTCCGAGTGCCAAAAATAGGCCGCGGGCAAAGCCGCGCCCAAAAATAAGCCCCCGAAGGTCCCGTCCCCAAGTTCGCCCGCCGCAAAAATGCCCAAAAAATGGGTGGGTTATAGCCTTGGGGGGAGGGGCTGGCCAACTTCGTCCGCCGGACTCGGAATGGGGTGAGACATTGCGAGCACCCTCCGTGTGGTAAAAATAGGCCGCGGGCACAGCTGCGCCCAAATATAAGCCCCCGGAGGTCCCGTCCCCAAGTTCGTCCGCCGCAAAAATGCCCAAAAAACGGGTGAGCCATCGCCTTGGGTGGAGGGGCTGGCCAACTTCGTCCGCCGGACTCGGAATGGGGCGAGACTTTGCGAGCACCCTCCGTGTGCCAAACATAGACCGCGGCCACAGCCGCGCCCAAAAATAAGCCCCCGAAGGTCCCGTCCCCAAGTTCGTCCGCCGCAAAAATGCCCAAAAAACAGTGGGCTATAGCCCTGGGGGGAGGGGCTGGCCAACTTCGTCCGCCGGACTAGGAATGGGGTGAGACTTTACGAGCGCCCTCCGTGTACCAAAAATAGGCGGGCGCAAAAATAAGCCCCGAAGGTCCCGTCCCCAAGTTCGTCCGCAAAAATGCCTAAAAAGCGGGTGGGCTATAGCCTTGGGGGAGGGCTGGACACCTTCGTCCCGGACTCGGAATGGGCGAGACTTTGCAAATGCCCTCCGTGTGCCAAAAATAGCCGCGGGCACATGCCTTAAAAATAAGCCCCCGAAGGTCCCGTCCCCAAGTTCGTCCGCCGCAAAAATGCCCAAAAAACGGGTGGGCTATAGCCTTGGGGGGAGGGGCTGGCCAACTTAGTCCGCCGGACTCGGAATGGGGCGAGACTTTAAGAGCGCCCTCCGTGTGCCAAAAATAGGCCGCGGGCATAGCCGCGCCCAAAAATAAGCCCCCGAAGGTCCCGTCCCCAAGTTCGTCCGCCGCAAAAATGCCCAAAAAACGGGTGGGCTATAGCCTTGGGGGGAGGGGCTGGCCAACTTCGTCCGCCGGACTCGGAATGGGGCGAGACTTTGTGAGGGCCCTCTGTCTGCCAAAAATAGGCCGCGGGCACAGCCGCGCCCAAAAATAAGCCCCCGAAGGTCCCGTCCCCAAGTTCGTCCGTCCGCCGCAAAAATGCCCAAAAAACGGGTGGGCTATAGCCTTGGGGGGAGGGGCTGGCCAACTTCGTCCGCCGGACTCGGAATGGGGCTAGACTTTGCGAGCGCCCTCCGTGTGCCACAAATAGGCCGCGGCCACAGCCGCGCCCAAAAATAAGCCCCCGAAGGTCCCGTCCCCAAGTTCGTCAGCCGCAAAAATGCCCAAAAAACGGGTGGGCTATAGCCTTGGGGGGAGGGGCTGGCCAACTTCGTCCGCCGGACTCGGAATGGGACGAGACTTTGTAAGCGGCCTCCGTGTGCCAAAAATAGGCCGCGGGCACAGCCGCGCCCAAAAATAAGCCCCCGAAGGTCCCATCCCCAAGTTCGTCCGCCGCAAAAATGCCCAAAAAACGGGTGGGCTATAGCCTTGGGGGGAGGAGCTGGCCAACTTCGTCCGCCGGACTCGGAATGGGTCGAGACTTTGCGAGTGGCCTCTGTGTGCCAAAAATAGGCCATGGACACAGCCGCGCCCAAAAATAAGCCCCCGAAGGTCCCGTCCCCAAGTTCGTCCGCCGCAAAAATGCCCAAAAAACGGGTGGGCTATAGCCTTGGGGGGAGGGGCTGGCCAAGTTCGTCCGCCGGACTCGGAATCGGGCGAGACTTTGCGAGCGCCCTCCGTGTACCAAAAATAGGCCGCGGGCACAGCCACGGCCAAAAATAAGCGCCCGACGGTCCCGTCCCCAAGTTCGTCCGCCGCAAAAATGCCCAAAAAACGGGTGGGCTATAGCCTTGGGGGGAGGGGCTGGCCAAGTTCGTCCGCCGGACTCGGAATGGGGCGAGACTTGACGAGCACCGTCCGTGTGCCAAAAATAGGCCGCGGGGAGAGCCGCGCCCAAAAATAACCCCCCGAAGGTCCCGTCCCCAAGTTCGTCCGCCGCAAAAATGCCCAAAAAACGGGTGGGCTATTGCCTTGGGGGGAGGGGCTGACTAAGTTCGTCCGCCGGACTCGGAATGGGTCGAGACTTTGCGAGCGCCCTCCGTGTGCCAAAAATAGGCCGCGGGCACAGCCGCGCCCAAAAATAAGCCCCCGAAGGTCGCGTCCCTAAGTTCGTCCGCCGCAAAAATGCCCAAAAAACGGGTGGGCTATAGCCTTGGGGGGAGGGGCTGGCCAACTTCGTCCGCCGGACTCGGAATAGGGCGAGACGTTGCGAGCGCCCTCCGTGTAACAAAAATAGGCGGTGGGCACAGCCGCGCACAAAAATAAGCCGCCGAAGGTCCCGTCCCCAAGTTCGTCCGCCGCAAAAATGCCCAAAAAACGGGTGGGCTATAGCCTTGGGGGGAGGGGCTGGACACCTTCGTCCGCCGGACTCGGAATGGGGCGAGACTTTGCGAGCACCCTCCGTGTGCCAAAAATAGGCTGCGGGCACAGCCGCGCCCAAAAATAAGCCCCCGAAGGTCCCGTCCCCAAGTTCGTCCGCCGCAAAAATTGCCAAAAAACGGGTGGGCTATAGCCTTGGGGGGAGTTGCTGGCCAACTTCGTCCGCCGGACTCGGAATGGGGCGAGACTTTGCGAGCACCCTCCGTGTGCCAAAAATAGGCTGCGGGCACAGCCGCGCCCAAAAATAAGCCCCCGAAGGTCCCGTCCCCAAGTTCGTCCGCCGCAAAAATTGCCAAAAAATGGGTGGGCTATAGCCTTGGGGGGAGGGGCTGGCCCACTTCATCCGCCGGACTCGGAATGGGGCGAGACTTTGCGAGCGCCCACCGTGTGCAAAAACTAGGCCTCAGGCACAGCCGCGCCCAAAAAGAAGTGCCCGAAGGACCCGTCCCCAAGTTCGTCCGCCGCAAAAATGCCCAAAAAACGGGTGGGCTATAGCCTTGGGGGGAGGGGCTGGCCAAGTTCGTCCGCCGGACTTGGAATTGGGCGAGACTTTGCAAGCGCCCTGCGTGTGCCAAAAATAGGCCGTGTGCACAGCCGCGCCCAAAAGTAAGCCCCCGAAGGTCCCGTCCCCAAGTTCGTCCGCCGCAAAAATGCCCAAAAAACGGGTGGGATATAGCCTTGGGGGGAGGGGCTGGCCAAGTTCGTCCGCCGGACTCGGAATGGGGCCAGACTTTGCGAGCACCCTCCGTGTGCCAAAAATAGGCCGTGAGCATAGCCGCACCCAAAAATAAGCCCCCGAAGGTCCCGTCCCCAAGTTCGTCCGCCGCAAAAATGCCCAAAAAACGGGTGGGCTATAGCCTTGGGGGGAGGGGCTGGCCCACTTCGTCAGCCGGACTCGGAATGGGACGAGACTTTACGAGCGCCCTCCGTGTGTGAAAAATAGGCCGCGGTCACAGCCGCGTCCAAAAATAAGCGCCCGAAGGTCCCGTCCCCAAGTTCGTCCGCCGCAAAAATGACCAAAAAACGTGTGGGCTATAGCCTTGGCGGGAGGGGCTGGCCAACTTCGTCCGCCGGACTCGGAATGGGGCGAGACTTTACGAGCGCCCTCCGTGTACCAAAAGTAGGCTGCGGGCACAGCCGCGCCCAAAAATAAGCTCCCGAAGGTCCCGTCCCCAAGTTCGTCCGCCGCAAAAATGCCCAAAAAACGGGTGGGCTATATCCTTGGGGGGAGGGGCTGGCCAACTTCGGCCGCCGGTCTCGGAAAGGGGCGAGACTTTGCGAGTGCCCTCCGTGTGCCAAAAATATGCCACGGGGACAGCCGCGCCCAAAAATAAGTGCCCGAAGGTCCCGTCCCCAAGTTCGTCCGCCGCAAAAATGCCCAAAAAACGGTTGGGCTATAGCCTTGGGGGGAGGGGCTGGCCAAGTTCGTCCGCCGGACTCGGAATGGGACGAGACTTTATGAGCGCCCTCCGTGTGGGAAAAATAGGCCGCGGACACAGCCGCGTCCAAAAAAAAGCGCCCGAAGGTCCAGTCCCCAAGTTCGTCCGCCGCAAAAATGCCCAAAAAAGGGGTGGGCTATAGCCTTGGGCGGAGGGGCTGGCCAACTTTGTCCGCCGGAATCAAAATGGGGCGAGACTTTGCGAACGCCCTCCGTGTGCCAAAAATAGGCTGCGGGAACAGCCTTGCCCAAAAATAAGCGCCCGAAGGTCCCATCCCCAAGTTCGTACACCGCAAAAATGCCCAAAAAACGGGTGGGCTATATAGCCTTGGGGGGAGGGGCTGGCCAACTTCGTACGTCGGACTCGGAATGGGGCGAGACTTTGCGAACGCCCTCCGTGTGCCAAAAATAGGCTGCAGGAACAGCCTTACCCAAAAATAAGAGCCCGAAGGTCCCGTCCCCAAGTTCGTACACCGCAAAAATGCCCAAAAAACGGGTGGGCTATAGCCTTGGGGGGAGGGGCTGGCCAACTTCGTCCGCCGGACTCGGAATGGGGCGAGACTTTGCGAGCGCCCTCCGTGTGCAAAAAATAGGCCGTGGGCTCAGCCGCACCCACAAATAAGCACCCGAAGGTCCCGTCCCCAAGTTCGTCCGCCGCAAAAATGCCCAAAAAACGGGTGGGCTATAGCCTTGGGGGGAGGGGCTGGCCAAGTTTGTCCGCCGGACTCGGAATGGGGCGAGACTTTACGAGCGCCCTCCGTGTGCCAAAAATAGGGCGCGGGCACAGCCGCGTCCAAAAATAAGCACCCGAAGGTCCCGTCCCCACGTTCGTCCGCCGCAAAAATGCCCAAAAAACGGGTGGGCTATAGCCTTGGGGTGAGGGGCTGGCCAAGTTCGTCCGCCGGACTCGGAAATTTGGCGAGACTTTGCGAACGCCCTCCGTGTACCAAAAGTAGGCTGCGGGCACAGCCGTGCCCAAAAATAAGCGCCCGAAGGTCCCTTCCCCAAGTTCGTCCGCCGCAAAAATGCCCAAAAAACGGGTGGGCTATAGCCTTGGGGGGAGGGGCTGGCCAACTTCGTCCGCCGGTCTCGGAAAGGGGCGAGACTTTGCGAGTGCCCTCCGTGTGCCAAAAATATGCCACGGGGACAGCCGCGCCCAAAAATAAGTGCCCGAAGGTCCCGTCCCCAAGTTCGTCCGCCGCAAAAATGCCCAAAAAACGGTTGGGCTATAGCCTTGGGGGGAGGGGCTGGCCAAGTTCGTCTGCCGGACTCGGAATGGGACGAGACTTTACGAGCGCCCTCCGTGTGGAAAAAATAGGCCATGGACACAGCCACGTCCAAAAAAAAGTGCCCGAAGGTCTAGTCCCCAAGTTCGTCCGCCGCAAAAATGCCCAAAAAAGGGGTGGGCTATAGCCTTGGGCGGAGGGGCTGGCCAACTTCGTCCGCCGGACTCAGAATGGGGCGAGCCTTTACGAACGCCCTCCGTGTGCCAAAAATAGGCTGCGGGAACAGCCTTGCCCAAAAAAAAGAGCCCGAAGGTCCCATCCCCAAGTTCGTACACCGCAAAAATGCCCAAAAAACGGGTGGGCTATATAGCCTTGGGGGGAGGGGCTGACCAACTTCGTACGTCGGACTCGGAATGGAGCGAGACTTTGCAAACGCCCTCCGTGAGCCAAAAATAGGCTGCGGGCACAGCCTTGCCCAAAAATAAGCGCCCGAAGGTCCCGTCCCCAAGTTCGTACACCGCAAAAATGCCCAAAAAACGGGTGGGCTATAGCCTTGAGGGGAGGGGCTGGCCAACTTCGTCCGCCGGACTCGGAATGGGGCGAGACTTTGCGAGCGCCCTCCGTGTGCAAAAAATAGGCCGTGGGCTCAGCCGCACCCACAAATAAGCCCCCGAAGGTCGCGTCCCTAAGTTCGTCCGCCGCAAAAATGCCCAAAAAACGGGTGGGCTATAGCCTTGGGGGGAGGGGCTGGCCAACTTCGTCCGCCGGACTCGGAATAGGGCGAGACGTTGCGAGCGCCCTCCGTGTAACAAAAATAGGCGGTGGGCACAGCCGCGCACAAAAATAAGCCGCCGAAGGTCCCGTCCCCAAGTTCGTCCGCCGCAAAAATGCCCAAAAAACGGGTGGGCTATAGCCTTGGGGGGAGGGGCTGGACACCTTCGTCCGCCGGACTCGGAATGGGGCGAGACTTTGCGAGCACCCTCCGTGTGCCAAAAATAGGCTGCGGGCACAGCCGCGCCCAAAAATAAGCCCCCGAAGGTCCCGTCCCCAAGTTCGTCCGCCGCAAAAATTGCCAAAAAACGGGTGGGCTATAGCCTTGGGGGGAGTTGCTGGCCAACTTCGTCCGCCGGACTCGGAATGGGGCGAGACTTTGCGAGCACCTTCCGTGTGCCAAAAATAGGCCGCGGGCACAGCCACGCTCAAAAATAAGCCCCCGAAGGTCCCGTCCCCAAGTTCGTCCGCCGCAAAAATGCCCAAAAAACGGGTGGGCTATAGCCTTTGGGGGAGGGGCTGGCCAACTTCGTCCGCCGGACTCGGAATGGGGCGAGACTTTGCGAGCGCCCTCCGTGTGCCAAAAATAGGCCACGGGCACAGCCGTGCCCAAAAATAAGTGCCCGAAGGTCCCGTCCCCAAGTTCGTCCGCTGCAAAAATGCCCAAAAAACGGGTGGGCTATAGACTTGGGGGGAGGGGCTGGCCAACTTCGTCCGCCGGACTCGGAATGGGGCGAGACTTTGCGAGTGCCCTCCCTGTGCCAAAAAAAGGCCGCGGGTACAGCCGCGCCCAAAAATAAGCCCCCGAAGGTCCCATCCCCAAGTTCGTCCGACGCAAAAATGCCCAAAAAACGGGTGGAAGATAGCCTTGGGGGGAGGGGCTGGCCAACTACGTCCGCCGGACTCGGAATGGGGCGAGACTTTGCGAGCGCCCTCCGTGTGCCAAAAATAGGCCGCGGACACAGTCGCGCCCAAAAATAAGCCCCCGAAGGTCCCGTCCCCAAGTTCGTCCGCCGCAAAAATGCCCAAAAAACGGGTGGGCTATAGCCTTGGGGGGAGGGGCTGGCCAACTTCGTCCGCCGAACTCAGAATAGGGCGAGACTTTGCGAGCAACCTCTGTGTGCCAAAAATAGGCGGCGGGCACAGCCGCGCTCAAAAATAAGCCCCCGAAGGTCCCATCCCCAAGTTTGTCCGCCGTAAAAATGCCCAAAAAACGGGTGGGCTATGGCCTTGGGGGGAGGGGCTGCCCAACTTCGTCCCCCGGACTCGGAATGGGGCGAGACTTTGCGAGCGCCCTTCGTGTGCCAAAAATAGGCGGCGGACACAGCCGCACCCAAAAAAAGCGCCCGAAGGTCCCGTCCCCAAGTTCCTCCGCCGCAAAAATGCCCAAAAAAGGGGTGGGCTATAGCCTTGGGGGGAGGGGCTGGCCAACTTCGTCCGCCGGACTCGGAATGGGGCGAGACTTTGCGAGCGCCCTCCGTGTGCCAAAAATAGGCTTCGGGCACAGCCTTGCCCAAAAATAAGTGCCCGAAGGTCCCATCCCCAAGTTCGTCCGCCGCAAATATGCCCAAAAAACGGGTGGGCTATAGCCTTGGGGGGAGGGGCTGTCCGCCGGACTCGGAATGGGGCGAGACTTTGCGAGCGGCCTCCGTGTGCCAAAAATAGGCCGCGGACACAGCTGCTCCCAAAAATAAGGGCCCGAAGGTCCTGTCCCCAAGTTCGTCCGCTGCAAAAATGCCCAAAAAACGGTTGGCCTATAGACTTGGGGGGAGGGGCTGGCCAACTTCGTCCGCCGGACTCGGAATGGGGCGAGACTTTGCGAGCGCCCTGCCTGTGCCAAAAAAAGGCCGAGGGTACAGCCGCGCCCAAAAATAAGCCCCCGAAGGTCCCATCCCCAAGTTCGTCCGACGCAAAAATGCCCAAAAAACGGGTGGAAGATAGCCTTGGGGGGAGGGGCTGGCCCACTACGTCCGCCGGACTCGGAATGGGGCGAGACTTTGCGAGCGCCCTCCGTGTGCCAAAAATAGGCCGCGGACACAGCCGCGCCCAAAAATAGGCCCCCGAAGGTCCCGTCCCCAAGTTCGTCCGCCGCAAAAATGCCCAAAAAACGGGTGGGCTATAGCCTTGGGGGGAGGGGCTGGCCAACTTCGTCCGCCGAACTCAGAATGGGGCGAGATTTTGCGAGCAACCTCTGTGTGCCAAAAATAGGCCGCGGGCACAGCCGCGCTCAAAAATAAGCCCCCCGAAGGTCCCGTCCCCAAGTTTGTCCGCCGCAAAAATGCCCAAAAAAATGGTGGAAGATAGCCTTGGGGGGAGGGGCTGGCCAACTACGTCCGCCGGACTCGGAATGGGGCGAGACTTTACGAGCGCCCTCCGTGTGCCAAAAATAGGCCGCAGACACAGCCGCGCCCAAAAATAGGCCCCCGAAGGTCCCGTCCCCAAGTTCGTCCGCCACAAAAAAAAAGCGGGTGGGCTATAGCCTTGGGGGGATGGCCAACTCAGAATGGGGCGAGACTTTGTGAGCAACCTCTGTGTGCCAAAAATAGGCTGCGGGCACAGCCACGCCAAAAATAAGCCCCCGAAGGTCACGTCCCCAAGTTCGTCCGCCGAAAATGCCCAAAAAGCGGGTGGGCTATAGCCTGGGGAGGGGCTGGCCAACCGTCCGCCGGACTCGGAATGGGGCGAGAAGCGCCCTCCGTGTGCCAAAAATGGCACAGCCGTGCCCAAAAATAACCCGAAGGTCCCGTCCCCAAGTTCGTCCGCTGCAAAAATGCCCCGGGTGGGCTATAGACTTGGGGGAGGGCTGGCCAACCGTCCGCGGACTCGGAATGGGGCGAGACTGCGCCCTCCGCGCCCAAAAATAAGCGAAGGTCCCGTCCCCAAGTTCGTCCGCCGCAAAAATTCCCAAAAACGGCTGGGCTATAGCCTTGGGGAGGGCTGGCCAAATCCGCCGGACTCGGAATGGGGCGAGAGCGCCCTCCGTGTAAAAATAGGCTGCGCCAAAAATGTCCCGTCCCCAAGTTAAAAATGCCCAAAAAGCGGGTGGGCCTTGTAAAATAGGACTCGGAATGCCCTCCCCTCCCGTCAACTTAAAAATGCCCAAAAATAAAATAAGTAAATTTAACCCCGTCCGCCAAAAATGAAAAAAGCGGGTGGGCTATAACCTTGGGGGAGGGGCTGGCCAACTTCGTCTGCCGGACTCGGAATGAGGCGATTCTTTGCGAGCGCCCTCCGTGTGCCAAAAATAGGCCACGGGCACAGCCGCGCCCAAAAATAAGCGCCCGAAGGTCCCGTCCCCAAGTTCATCCGCCGTAAAAATGCCGAAAAAACGGGTGGGCTATAGCATTGGGGGGAGGGGCTGGCCAACTTCGTCCGCTGGACTCGGAATGGGGTGAGACAATGCAAGCGCCCTCCGTGTGCCAAAAATAGGCCACGGGCACAGCCGCGCCCAAAAATAAGTGCCTGATGGTCCCGTCCCCAAGTTCGTCCGCCGCAAAAATGCCCAAAAAACGGGTGGGCTATAGCCTTGGGGGGAGGGGCTGGCCAACTTCGTCCGCCGGACTCGGAATGGGGTGCGACTTTGCGAGCGCCCTCCGTGAGCCAAAAATAAGCCGCGGGCACAGCCGCATCCAAAAATAATCGCCCGAAGGTCCCGTCCCCAAGTTCGTCCGCCGCAAAAATGCCCAAAAAACGGGTGGGCCATAGCCTTGGAGGGAGGGGCTGGCCAACTTCGTCCGCCGGACTCGGAATGGCCCGAGACTTTGCGAGCGCCCTCCGTGTGCCAAAAATAGGCCACGGCCACAGCCGCTCCTAAATGTAATCGCCCAAAGGTTCCGTCCCCAAGTTCGTCCGCCGCAAAAATGCCCAAAAAACGGGTGGGCTATAGCCTTGGGGGGAGGGGCTGGCCGACTTCGTCCGCCGGACTCGGAATGGGGCGAGACTTTGCGAACGCCCTCCGTGTGCCAAAAATAGGCCGTGGGGGCTGCCGCGCCCAAAAATAATCGCCCGAAGGTCCTGTCCCCAAGTTCGTCCGCCGCAAAAATGCCCAAAAAACGGGTGGGCTATATCCTTGGGGGGAGGGGCTGGCCAACTTCGGCCGCCGGTCTCGGAAAGGGGCGAGAGAGCAAAAATAAGTGCCCTCCCCGTCGCAAAATGCCCTAGCCGGACTCGGAATAGCGCCCTCCGTGTGGAAAAATAGGCCGCGGACACAGCCGCGTCCAAAAAAAAGCGCCCGAAGGTCCAGTCCCCAAGTTCGTCCGCCGCAAAAATGCCCAAAAAAGGGGTGGGCTATAGCCTTGGGCGGAGGGGCTGGCCAACTTTGTCCGCCGGAATCAAAATGGGGCGAGACTTTGCGAACGCCCTCCGTGTGCCAAAAATAGGCTGCGGGAACAGCCTTGCCCAAAAATAAGCGCCCGAAGGTCCCATCCCCAAGTTCGTACACCGCAAAAATGCCCAAAAAACGGGTGGGCTATATAGCCTTGGGGGGAGGGGCTGGCCAACTTCGTACGTCGGACTCGGAATGGGGCGAGACTTTGCGAACGCCCTCCGTGTGCCAAAAATAGGCTGCAGGAACAGCCTTACCCAAAAATAAGAGCCCGAAGGTCCCGTCCCCAAGTTCGTACACCGCAAAAATGCCCAAAAAACGGGTGGGCTATAGCCTTGGGGGGAGGGGCTGGCCAACTTCGTCCGCCGGACTCGGAATGGGGCGAGACTTTGCGAGCGCCCTCCGTGTGCAAAAAATAGGCCGTGGGCTCAGCCGCACCCACAAATAAGCACCCGAAGGTCCCGTCCCCAAGTTCGTCCGCCGCAAAAATGCCCAAAAAACGGGTGGGCTATAGCCTTGGGGGGAGGGGCTGGCCAAGTTTGTCCGCCGGACTCGGAATGGGGCGAGACTTTACGAGCGCCCTCCGTGTGCCAAAAATAGGGCGCGGGCACAGCCGCGTCCAAAAATAAGCACCCGAAGGTCCCGTCCCCACGTTCGTCCGCCGCAAAAATGCCCAAAAAACGGGTGGGCTATAGCCTTGGGGTGAGGGGCTGGCCAAGTTCGTCCGCCGGACTCGGAAATTTGGCGAGACTTTGCGAACGCCCTCCGTGTACCAAAAGTAGGCTGCGGGCACAGCCGCGCCCAAAAATAAGCGCCCGAAGGTCCCTTCCCCAAGTTCGTCCGCCGCAAAAATGCCCAAAAAACGGGTGGGCTATAGCCTTGGGGGGAGGGGCTGGCCAACTTCGTCCGCCGGTCTCGGAAAGGGGCGAGACTTTGCGAGTGCCCTCCGTGTGCCAAAAATATGCCACGGGGACAGCCGCGCCCAAAAATAAGTGCCCGAAGGTCCCGTCCCCAAGTTCGTCCGCCGCAAAAATGCCCAAAAAACGGTTGGGCTATAGCCTTGGGGGGAGGGGCTGGCCAAGTTCGTCTGCCGGACTCGGAATGGGACGAGACTTTACGAGCGCCCTCCGTGTGGAAAAAATAGGCCGTGGACACAGCCACGTCCAAAAAAAAGTGCCCGAAGGTCTAGTCCCCAAGTTCGTCCGCCGCAAAAATGCCCAAAAAAGGGGTGGGCTATAGCCTTGGGCGGAGGGGCTGGCCAACTTCGTCCGCCGGACTCAGAATGGGGCGAGCCTTTACGAACGCCCTCCGTGTGCCAAAAATAGGCTGCGGGAACAGCCTTGCCCAAAAAAAAGCGCCCGAAGGTCCCATCCCCAAGTTCGTACACCGCAAAAATGCCCAAAAAACGGGTGGGCTATATAGCCTTGGGGGGAGGGGCTGACCAACTTCGTACGTCGGACTCGGAATGGGGCGAGACTTTGCAAACGCCCTCCGTGAGCCAAAACTAGGCTGCGGGCACAGCCTTGCCCAAAAATAAGCGCCCGAAGGTCCCGTCCCCAAGTTCGTACACCGCAAAAATGCCCAAAAAACGGGTGGGCTATAGCCTTGAGGGGAGGGGCTGGCCAACTTCGTCCGCCGGACTCGGAATGGGGCGAGACTTTGCGAGTGCCCTCCGTGTGCCAAAAATAGGCTGCGGGCAAAGCCGCGCCCAAAAATAGGCCCCCGAAGGTCCCGTCCCCAAGTTCGTCCGCCGCAAAAATGCCCAAAAAACGGGTGGGCTATAGCCTTGGGGGGAGTGGCTGGCCAACTTCGTCCGCCGAACTCAGAATGGGGCGAGACTTTGTGAGCAACCTCTGTGTGCCAAAAATAGGCCGCGGGCACAGCCACGCTCAAAAATAAGCCCCCGAAGGTCCCGTCCCCAAGTTCGTCCGCCGCAAAAATGCCCAAAAAACGGGTGGGCTATAGCCTTGGGGGGAGGGGCTGGCCAACTTCGTCCGCCGGACTCGGAATGGGGCGAGACTTTGCGAGCGCCCTCCGTGTGCCAAAAATAGGCCACGGGCACAGCCGTGCCCAAAAATAAGTGCCCGAAGGTCCCGTCCCCAAGTTCGTCCGCTGCAAAAATGCCCAAAAAACGGGTGGGCTATAGACTTGGGGGGAGGGGCTGGCCAACTTCGTCCGCCGGACTCGGAATGGGGCGAGACTTTGCGAGTGCCCTCCCTGTGCCAAAAAAAGGCTGCGGGTACAGCCGCGCCCAAAAATAAGCCCCCGAAGGTCCCATCCCCAAGTTCGTCCGACGCAAAAATGCCCAAAAAACGGGTGGAAGATAGCCTTGGGGGGAGGGGCTGGCCAACTACGTCCGCCGGACTCGGAATGGGGCGAGACTTTGCGAGCGCCCTCCATGTGCCAAAAATAGGCCGCGGACACAGTCGCGCCCAAAAATAAGCCCCCGAAGGTCCCGTCCCCAAGTTCGTCCGCCGCAAAAATGCCCAAAAAACGGGTGGGCTATAGCCTTGGGGGGAGGGGCTGGCCAACTTCGTCCGCCGAACTCAGAATGGGGCGAGACTTTGCGACCAACCTCTGTGTGCCAAAAATAGGCGGCGGGAACAGCCGCGCTCAAAAATAAGCCCCCGAAGGTCCCATCCCCAAGTTTGTCCGCCGTAAAAATGCCCAAAAAACGGGTGGGCTATGGCCTTGGGGGGAGGGGCTGCCCAACTTCGTCCCCCGGACTCGGAATGGGGCGAGACTTTGCGAGCGCCCTTCGTGTGCCAAAAATAGGCGGCGGACACAGCCGCACCCAAAAAAAGCGCCCGAAGGTCCCGTCCCCAAGTTCCTCCGCCGCAAAAATGCCCAAAAAAGGGGTGGGCTATAGCCTTGGGGGGAGGGGCTGGCCAACTTCGTCCGCCGGACTCGGAATGGGGCGAGACTTTGCGAGCGCCCTCCGTGTGCCAAAAATAGGCTTCGGGCACAGCCTTGCCCAAAAATAAGTGCCCGAAGGTCCCATCCCCAAGTTCGTCCGCCGCAAATATGCCCAAAAAACGGGTGGGCTATAGCCTTGGGGGGAGGGGCTGTCCTACTTCGTCCGCCGGACTCGGAATGGGGCGAGACTTTGCGAGCGGCCTCCGTGTGCCAAAAATAGGCCGCGGACACAGCTGCTCCCAAAAATAAGGGCCCGAAGGTCCTGTCCCCAAGTTCGTCCGCTGCAAAAATGCCCAAAAAACGGTTGGCCTATAGACTTGGGGGGAGGGGCTGGCCAACTTCGTCCGCCGGACTCGGAATGGGGCGAGACTTTGCGAGCGCCCTGCCTGTGCCAAAAAAAGGCCGAGGGTACAGCCGCGCCCAAAAATAAGCCCCCGAAGGTCCCATCCCCAAGTTCGTCCGACGCAAAAATGCCCAAAAAACGGGTGGAAGATAGCCTTGGGGGGAGGGGCTGGCCCACTACGTCCGCCGGACTCGGAATGGGGCGAGACTTTGCGAGCGCCCTCCGTGTGCCAAAAATAGGCCGCGGACACAGCCGCGCCCAAAAATAGGCCCCCGAAGGTCCCGTCCCCAAGTTCGTCCGCCGCAAAAATGCCCAAAAAACGGGTGGGCTATAGCCTTGGGGGGAGGGGCTGGCCAACTTCGTCCGCCGAACTCAGAATGGGGCGAGACTTTGTGAGCAACCTCTGTGTGCCAAAAATAGGCTGCGGGCACAGCCACGCTCAAAAATAAGCCCCCGAAGGTCCCGTCCCCAAGTTCGTCCGCCGCAAAAATGCCCAAAAAACGGGTGGGCTATAGCCTTTGGGGGAGGGGCTGGCCAACTTCGTCCGCCGGACTCGGAATGGGGCGAGACTTTGCGAGCGCCCTCCGTGTGCCAAAAATAGGCCACGGGCACAGCCGTGCCCAAAAATAAGGGCCCGAAGGTCCCGTCCCCAAGTTCGTCCGCTGCAAAAATGCCCAAAAAACGGGTGGGCTATAGACTTGGGGGGAGGGGCTGGCCAACTTCGTCCGCCGGACTCGGAATGGGGCGAGACTTTGCGAGTGCCCTCCGTGTGATAAAAATACGCCGCGGGGACAGCCGCGCCCAAAAATAAGCTCCCAAAGGTCCCGTCCCCAAGTTCGTCCGCCGCAAAAATTCCCAAAAAACGGCTGGGCTATAGCCTTGGGGGGAGGGGCATGCCAACTTCGTCCGCCGGACTCGGAATGGGGCGAGACTTTGCGAGCGCCCTCCGTGTGCCAAACTTAGGCTGTGGGCACAACCGCGCCTAAAAATAAGCACCCGAAGGTCCCGTCCCCAAGTTCGTACGCCGGAAAAATGCCCAAAAAACGGGTGGGCTATAGCCTGGGGGGGAGGGGCTGGCCAACTTCGTCCGCCGGACTCGGAATGGGGCGAGACTTTGCGAACTCCCTCCGTGTGCCAAACATAGGCCGCGGGCACCGCCGCACCCAAAAATAAGCGTCCGAAGGTCCCGTCCCCGAGTTCATCCGCCGCAAAAATGCCCAAAAAACGGGTGGGGTATAGCCTTGGGGGGAGGGGCTGGTCAACTTCGTCCGCCGGACTCGGAATGGGGCGAGACTTTGCGAGCGCCCTCCGTGTGCCAAAAATAGGCTGCAGGCACAGCCGCGCCCAACAAGAAGCTCCCAAAGGTCCCGTCCCCAAGTTCGTCCGCCGCAAAAATGCACAAAAAACGGGTGGGCTATATCCTTTGGGGGGAGCGGCTGGCCAACTTCGTCCGCCGGACTCGGAATGGGGCGAGACTTTGCGAGCGCCTCCGTGTCCAAAAAATAGCCCGCGGGCACAGCCGCACCCAAAAATAAGCGCCCGAAGGTCCCGTCCCCAAGTTCCTCCGCCGCAAAAATGCCCAAAAAACGGGTGGGCTATAGCCTTGGGGGGAGGGGCTGGCCCACTTCGTCCGCCGGACTCGGAATGGGGCGAGACTTTATGAGCGCCCTCCGTGTACCGCGGGCACGGCCGCTCCCAAAAATAAGCCCCCGAAGGTCCCGTCCCCAAGTTCGTCCGCCGCAAAAATGCCCAAAAAACGGG
Organism: Citrus mangshanensis; assembly: GCA_030449895.1. Classification (NCBI taxonomy): domain Eukaryota; kingdom Viridiplantae; phylum Streptophyta; class Magnoliopsida; order Sapindales; family Rutaceae; genus Citrus; species Citrus mangshanensis. The sequence goes on along the minus strand of JASUUJ010000120.1, from coordinate 150,238 downwards.
TGGGCTATAGCCTTGGGGGGAGGGGCTGGCCAACTTCGTCCGCTGGACTCGGAATGGGGCGAGACACTGCCAGCAGCCTCCGTGTGCCAAAAATAGGCCGTGGGCACAGCCGCGTCCAAAAATAAGCCCCCGAAGGTCCCGTCCCCAAGTTCGTCCGCCGCAAAAATGCCGAAAAAACGGGTGGGCTATAACCTTGGGGGGAGGGGCTGGCCAACTTCGTCTGCCGGACTCGGAATGAGGCGATTCTTTGCGAGCGCCCTCCGTGTGCCAAAAATAGGGCACGGGCACAGCCGCGCCCAAAAATAAGCGCCCGAAGGTCCCGTCCCCAAGTTCGTCCGCCGTAAAAATGCCGAAAAAACGGGTGGGCTATAGCATTGGGGGGAGGGGCTGGCCAACTTCGTCCGTTGGACTCGGAATGGGGTGAGACAATGCAAGCACCCTCCGTGTGCCAAAAATAGGCCACGGGCACAGCCGCGCCCAAAAATAAGTGCCTGATGGTCCCGTCCCCAAGTTCGTCCGCCGCAAAAATGCCCAAAAAACGGGTGGGCTATAGCCTTGGGGGGAGGGGCTGGCCAACTTCGTCCGCCGAACTCAGAATGGGGCGAGATTTTGCGAGCAACCTCTGTGTGCCAAAAATAGGCCGCGGGCACAGCCGCGCTCAAAAATAAGCCCCCCGAAGGTCCCGTCCCCAAGTTTGTCCGCCGCAAAAATGCCCAAAAAACGGGTGGAAGATAGCCTTGGGGGGAGGGGCTGGCCAACTACGTCCGCCGGACTCGGAATGGGGCGAGACTTTACGAGCGCCCTCCGTGTGCCAAAAATAGGCCGCAGACACAGCCGCGCCCAAAAATAGGCCCCCGAAGGTCCCGTCCCCAAGTTCGTCCGCCACAAAAATGCCCAAAAAACGGGTGGGCTATAGCCTTGGGGGGAGGGGCTGGCCAACTTCGTCCGCCGAACTCAGAATGGGGCGAGACTTTGTGAGCAACCTCTGTGTGCCAAAAATAGGCTGCGGGCACAGCCACGCTCAAAAATAAGCCCCCGAAGGTCCCGTCCCCAAGTTCGTCCGCCGCAAAAATGCCCAAAAAACGGGTGGGCTATAGCCTTTGGGGGAGGGGCTGGCCAACTTCGTCCGCCGGACTCGGAATGGGGCGAGACTTTGCGAGCGCCCTCCGTGTGCCAAAAATAGGCCACGGGCACAGCCGTGCCCAAAAATAAGGGCCCGAAGGTCCCGTCCCCAAGTTCGTCCGCTGCAAAAATGCCCAAAAAACGGGTGGGCTATAGACTTGGGGGGAGGGGCTGGCCAACTTCGTCCGCCGGACTCGGAATGGGGCGAGACTTTGCGAGTGCCCTCCGTGTGATAAAAATACGCCGCGGGGACAGCCGCGCCCAAAAATAAGCTCCCAAAGGTCCCGTCCCCAAGTTCGTCCGCCGCAAAAATTCCCAAAAAACGGCTGGGCTATAGCCTTGGGGGGAGGGGCTGGCCAACTTCGTCCGCCGGACTCGGAATGGGGCGAGACTTTGCGAGCGCCCTCCGTGTGCCAAACTTAGGCTGTGGGCACAACCGCGCCTAAAAATAAGCACCCGAAGGTCCCGTCCCCAAGTTCGTACGCCGGAAAAATGCCCAAAAAACGGGTGGGCTATAGCCTGGGGGGGAGGGGCTGGCCAACTTCGTCCGCCGGACTCGGAATGGGGCGAGACTTTGCGAACTCCCTCCGTGTGCCAAACATAGGCCGCGGGCACCGCCGCACCCAAAAATAAGCGTCCGAAGGTCCCGTCCCCGAGTTCATCCGCCGCAAAAATGCCCAAAAAACGGGTGGGGTATTGCCTTGGGGGGAGGGGCTGGTCAACTTCGTCCGCCGGACTCGGAATGGGGCGAGACTTTGCGAGCGCCCTCCGTGTGCCAAAAATAGGCTGCAGGCACAGCCGCGCCCAACAAGAAGCTCCCAAAGGTCCCGTCCCCAAGTTCGTCCGCCGCAAAAATGCACAAAAAACGGGTGGGCTATATCCTTTGGGGGGAGCGGCTGGCCAACTTCGTCCGCCGGACTCGGAATGGGGCGAGACTTTGCGAGCGCCTCCGTGTCCAAAAAATAGCCCGCGGGCACAGCCGCACCCAAAAATAAGCGCCCGAAGGTCCCGTCCCCAAGTTCCTCCGCCGCAAAAATGCCCAAAAAACGGGTGGGCTATAGCCTTGGGGGGAGGGGCTGGCCCACTTCGTCCGCCGGACTCGGAATGGGGCGAGACTTTATGAGCGCCCTCCGTGTACCAAAAATAGGCCGCGGGCACGGCCGCGCCCAAAAATAAGCCCCCGAAGGTCCCGTCCCCAAGTTCGTCCGCCGCAAAAATGCCCAAAAAACGGGTGGGCTATAGCCTTGGGGGGAGGGGCTGGCCAACTTCGTCCGCTGGACTCGGAATGGGGCGAGACACTGCCAGCGGCCTCCGTGTGCCAAAAATAGGCCGTGGGCACAGCCGCGTCCAAAAATAAGCCCCCGAAGGTCCCGTCCCCAAGTTCGTCCGCCGCAAAAATGCCGAAAAAACGGGTGGGCTATAACCTTGGGGGGAGGGGCTGGCCAACTTCGTCTGCCGGACTCGGAATGAGGCGATTCTTTGCGAGCGCCCTCCGTGTGCCAAAAATAGGCCACGGGCACAGCCGCGCCCAAAAATAAGCGCCCGAAGGTCCCGTCCCCAAGTTCGTCCGCCGTAAAAATGCCGAAAAAACGGGTGGGCTATAGCATTGGGGGGAGGGGCTGGCCAACTTCGTCCGTTGGACTCGGAATGGGGTGAGACAATGCAAGCGCCCTCCGTGTGCCAAAAATAGGCCACGGGCACAGCCGCGCCCAAAAATAAGTGCCTGATGGTCCCGTCCCCAAGTTCGTCCGCCGCAAAAATGCCCAAAAAACGGGTGGGCTATAGCCTTGGGGGGAGGGGCTGGCCAACTTCGTCCGCCGGACTCGGAATGGGGTGCGACTTTGCGAGCGCCCTCCGTGAGCCAAAAATAAGCCGCGGGCACAGCCGCGTCCAAAAATAATCGCCCGAAGGTCCTGTCCCCAAGTTCGTCCGCCGCAAAAATGCCCAAAAAACGGGTGGGCCATAGCCTTGGAGGGAGGGGCTGGCCAACTTCGTCCGCCGGACTCGGAATGGCCCGAGACTTTGCGAGCGCCCTCCGTGTGCCAAAAATAGGCCACGGCCACAGCCGCTCCTAAATGTAATCGCCCAAAGGTTCCGTCCCCAAGTTCGTCCGCCGCAAAAATGCCCAAAAAACGGGTGGGCTATAGCCTTGGGGGGAGGGGCTGGCCAACTTCGTCCGCCGGACTCGGAATGGGGCGAGACTTTGCGAACGCCCTCCGTGTGCCAAAAATAGGCCGTGGGGGCTGCCGCGCCCAAAAATAATCGCCCGAAGGTCCTGTCCCCAAGTTCGTCCGCCGCAAAAATACCCAAAAAGCGGGTGGGCCATAGTCTTGGGGGGAGGGGCTGGCCAACTTCGTCTGCCGGACTCGGAATGGGGCGAGATTTTGCGAGCGCCCTCCGTGTGCAAAAAATAGGCCGTGGGCACAGCCGCGCCCAAAAATAATCACCCGTAGGTCCCGTCCCCAAGTTCGTCCGATGCAAAAATGCCCAAAAAACGGGTGGGCCATAGCCTTGGGGGGAGGGGCTGGCCCACTTCGTCCGCCAGACTCGGAATGGGGCGAGACTTTGCGAGCGCCCTCCGTGTGCCAAAAATAGGCCGCGGGAACAGCCGCGCCCAAAAATAATCGCCCGAAGGTCCCGTCCCCAAGTTCGTCCGCCGCAAAAATGCCCAAAAAACGGGTGGGCTATAGCCTTGGGGGGAGGGGCTGGCCAAGTTCGTCCGCCGGACTCGGAATTGGGCGAGACTTTGCGAGCGCCCTCCGTGTGGCAAAAATAGGTCGTGGGCACAGCAGCACCCAAAAATAAGTGCCCGAAGGTCCCGTCCCCAAGTTCGTCCGCCGCAAAAATGCCGAAAAAACGGGTGGGCTATAACCTTGGGGGGAGGGGCTGGGCAACTTCGTCCGCCGGACTCGGAATGGGGCAAGACTTTGCCAGCACCCTCCGTGTGCCAAAAATAGGCCGCGGGCACAGCCGCACACTAAAATAAGCGCCCGAAGGTCCCGTCCCCAAGTTCGTCCGCCGCAAAAATGCCCAAAAAACGGGTGGGCAATAGCCTTGGGGGGAGGGGCTGGCCAACTTCGTCCGCCGGACCTAGAATGGGGCGAGACACTGCGAGCGCCCTCTGTGTGCCAAAAATAGGTCGTGGGCACAGCAGCGCCCAAAAATAAGCGCCCGAAGGTCCCGTCCCCAAGTTCGACCGCCGCAAAAATGCCCAAAAAACGGGTGGGCTATCGCCTTGGGGGGAGGGTCTGGCCAACATCGTCCGCCGGACTCGGAATGGGGCGAGACTTTGCGAGCGCCTTCCGTGTGCCAAAAATAGGCCGCGGGCACAGCCGTGCCCAAAAATAAGTGCCCAAAGGTCCCGTCCACAAGTTCGTCCGCTGTAAAAATGCCCAAAAAACGGGTGGGCTATAGCCTTGTGGGGAGGGTCTGGCCAACTTCGTCCGCCGGACTCGGAATGGGGTGAGACTTTGCGAGCGCCCTCCGTGTGCCACAAATAGGCCGCGGGCACAGCCGTGCCCAAAAATAAGCGCCCGAAGGTCTCGTCCACAAGTTAGTCCGCCGTAAAAATGCCCAAAAAACGGGTGGGCTATAGCCTTGGGGGGAGGGGCTGGCCAACTTCGTCCGCCGGACTCGGAATGGGGCGAGACTTTGCGAACGCCCTCCGTGTGCCAAAAATAGGCCGTGGGGGCAGCCGCGGCCAAAAATAATCGCCCGAAGGTCCTGTCCCCAAGTTCGTCCGCCGCAAAAATGCCCAAAAAACGGGTGGGCCATAGTCTTGGGGGGAGGGGCTGGCCAACGTCGTCCGCCGGACTCGGAATGGGGCGAGAGTTTGCGAGCGCCCTCCGTGTGCCAAAAATAGGCCGCGGGAACAGCCGTGCCCAAAAATAAGCGCCCGAAGGTCTCGTCCACAAGTTAGTCCGCCGTAAAAATGCCCAAAAAACGGGTGGGCTATAGCCTTGGGGGGAGGGGCTGGCCAACTTCGTCTGCCGGACTCGGAATGGGGCGAGATTTTGCGAGCGCCCTCCGTGTGCCAAAAATAGGCCGCGGGCACAGCCGCGGGCACAGCCACGGGCACAGCCACGCCCAAAAATAAGCTCCCGAAGGTCCCGTCCCCAAGTTCGTCCGCCGCAAAAATGCCCAAAAAACGGGTGGGCTATAGCCTGGGGGGGAGGGCTGGCCAACTTCGTCCGCCGGACTCGGAATGGGGCGAGACTTTGCGAGCGCCCTCCGTGTGCCAAAAATAGTCCACGGGCCCAGCCGCACCCAAAAATAAGTGCCTGAAGGTCCCGTCCCCAAGTTCGTCCGCCAAAAAAATGCCCAAAAAACGGGTAGGCTATAGCCTTGGGGGGAGGGGCTGGCCCACTTCGTCCGCCGGACCTAGAATGGGGCGAGACATTGCGAGTGCCCTCCGTGTTCCAAAAATAGGTCGTGGGCACAGCAGCGCCCAAAAACAAGCGGCCGAAGGTCCCGTCCCCAAGTTCGTCCGCCGCAAAAATGCCCAAAAAACGGGTGGGCTATCGCCTTGGGGGGAGGGTCTGGCCAACATCGTCCGCTGGACTCGGAATGGGGCGAGACTTTGCGAGCGCCTTCCGTGTGCAAAAAATAGGCCGCGGGCACAGCCGTGCCCAAAAATAAGTGCCCAAAGGTCCCGTCCACAAGTTCGTCCGCTGTAAAAATGCCCAAAAAACGGGTGGGCTATAGCCTTGTGGGGAGGGTCTGGCCAACTTCGTCCGCCGGACTCGGAATGGGGTGAGACTTTGCGAGCGCCCTCCGTGTGCCACAAATAGGCCGTGGGCACAGCCGTGCCCAAAAATAAGCGCCCGAAGGTCTCGTCCACAAGTTAGTCCGCCGTAAAAATGCCCAAAAAACGGGTGGGCTATAGCCTTGGGGGGAGGGGCTGGCCAACTTCGTCCGCCGGACTCGGAATGGGGCGAGACTTTGCGAACGCCCTCCGTGTGCCAAAAATAGGCCGTGGGGGCAGCCGCGGCCAAAAATAATCGCCCGAAGGTCCTTTCCCCAAGTTCGTCCGCCGCAAAAATGCCCAAAAAACGGGTGGGCCATAGTCTTGGGGGGAGGGGCTGGCCAACGTCGTCCGCCGGACTCGGAATGGGGCGAGAGTTTGCGAGCGCCCTCCGTGTGCCAAAAATAGGCCGCAGGAACAGCCGTGCCCAAAAATAAACGCCCGAAGGTCTCGTCCACAAGTTAGTCCGCCGTAAAAATGCCCAAAAAACGGGTGGGCTATAGGCTTGGGGGGAGGGGCTGGCCAACTTCGTCTGCCGGACTCGGAATGGGGCGAGATTTTGCGAGCGCCCTCCGTGTGCAAAAAATAGGCCGTGGGCACAGCCGCGCCCAAAAATAATCACCCGTAGGTCCCGTCCCCAAGTTCGTCCGATGCAAAAATGCCCAAAAAACGGGTGGGCCATAGCCTTGGGGGGAGGGGCTGGCCCACTTCGTCCGCCAGACTCGGAATGGGGCGAGACTTTGCGAGCGCCCTCCGTGTGGCAAAAATAGGTCGTGGGCACAGCAGCACCCAAAAATAAGTGCCCGAAGGTCCCGTCCCCAAGTTCGTCCGCCGCAAAAATGCCGAAAAAACGGGTGGGCTATAACCTTGGGGGGAGGGGCTGGCCAACTTCGTCTGCCGGACTCGGAATGAGGCGATTCTTTGCGAGCGCCCTCCGTGTGCCAAAAATAGGCCACGGGCACAGCCACGCCCAAAAATAAGCGCCCGAAGGTCCCGTCCCCAAGTTCGTCCACCGTAAAAATGCCGAAAAAACGGGTGGGCTATAGCATTGGGGGGAGGGGCTGGCCAACTTCGTCCGCTGGACGCGGAATGGGGTGAGACAATGCGAGCGCCCTCCGTGTGCCAAAAATAGGCCATGGGCACAGCCGCGCCTAAAAGTAATCGCCCAAAGGTTCCGTCCCCAAGTTCGTCCGCCGCAAAAATGCCCAAAAAACGGGTGGGCTATAGCCTTGGGGGGAGGGGCTGGCCATCTTCGTCCGCCGGACTCAGAATGGGGCGAGACTTTACGAGCGCCCTCCGTGTGCAATAAATAGGCTGCGGGCACAGCCGCGCCCAAAAATAAGCGTCCGAAGGTCCCGTCCCCAAGTTCGTCCGCCGCAAAAATGCCCAAAAAACGGGTGGGCCATAGCCTTGGAGGGAGGGGCTGGCCAACTTCGTCCGCCGGACTCGGAATGGGGCGAGACTTTGCGAGCGCCCTCCGTGTGCCAAAAATAGGCCACGGCCACAGCCGCGCCTAAAAGTAATCGCCCAAAGGTTCCGTCCCCAAGTTCGTCCGCCGCAAAAATGCCCAAAAAACGGGTGGGCTATAGCCTTGGGGGGAGGGGCTGGCCAACTTCGTCCGCCGGACTCGGAATGGGGCGAGACTTTGCAAGCGCCCTCCGTGTGCCAAAAAAAGGCCGCGGTGAAAAATAAGCGCCCGAAGGTCCCGTCCCCAAGTTGGTCCGCCGCAAAAATGCCCAAAAAACGGGTGGGCTATAGCCTTGGGGGGAGGGGCTGGCCCACTTCGTCCGCCGGACTCGGAATGGGACGAGACTTTGCGAGCGCCCTCCGTGTGCCAAAAATAGGCCGCGGGCACAGACGCGCCCAAAAATATGCGCCCGAAGGTCCCGTCCCCAATTTCGTCCGCCGCAAAAATGCCCAAAAAACGGGTGGGCTATAGCCTTGGGGGGAGGGGCTGGCCAACTTCGTCCGCCGGACTCGGAATGGGGCGAGACTTTGCGAGCGCCCTCCGTGTGCCAAAAATAGGCCACGGCCACAGCCGCGCCTAAAAGTAATCACCCCAAGGTCCCGTCCCCAAGTTCGTCCGCCGCAAAAATGCCCAAAAAACGGGTGGGCTATAGCCTTGGGGGGAGGGGCTGGCCAACTTCGTCCGCCGGACTCGGAATGGGGCGAGACTTTGCGAACGCCCTCCGTGTGCCAAAAATAGGCCGCGGTGAAAAATAAGCACCCGAAGGTCCCGTCTCCAAGTTCGTCCGCCGCAAAAATGCCCAAAAAACGGGTGGGCTATAGCCTTGGGGGGAGGGGCTGGCCCACTTCGTCCGCCGGAATCGGAATGGGACGAGACTTTGCGAGCGCCCTCTGTGTGCCAAAAATAGGCCGCGGGAACAGCCGCGCCCAAAAATAAGCGCCCGAAGGTCCCGTCCCCAATTTCATCCGCCGCAAAAATGCCCAAAAAACGAGTGGGCTATATCCTTGGGGGGAGGGGCTGGCCAACTTCGTCCGCCGGACTCGGAATGGGGCGAGACTTTGCGAGCACCCTCCGTGTGCCAAAAATAGGTCGTGGGTACAGCAGCACCCAAAAATAAGCGCTCGAAGGTCCCGTCCCCAAGTTCGTCCGCCGCAAAAATGCCGAAAATACGGGTGGGCTATAGCCTTCGGGGGAGGGGCTGGCCAACTTCGTCCGCCGGACTCGAAATGGGGCGAGACTTTGATAGCGCCCTCCGTGTGCCAAAAATAGACCACGGGCACAGCCGCGCCCAAAAATAAGCTCCCGAAGGTCCCGTCCCCAAGTTCGTCCGCCGTAAAAATGCCGAAAAACGGGTGGGCTATAGCCTTGGGGGGAGGGGCTGGCCAACTTCGTACGCCGGACTCGGAATGGGGTGAAACATTGCGAGCGCCCTCCGTGTGCCAAAAATAGGCCACGGACACATCCGCGCCCAAAAATAAGCACCTGAAGGTCCCGTCCCCAAGTTCGTCCGCCGCAAAAATGCCCAAAAAACGGGTGGGCTATAGCCTTGGGGGGAGGGGCTGGCCATCTTCGTCCGCCGGACTCAGAATGGGGCGAGACTTTACGAGCGCCCTCCGTGTGCAAAAAATAGGCTGCGGGCACAGCCGCGCCCAAAAATAAGCGTCCGAAGGTCCCGTCCCCAAGTTCGTCCGCCGCAAAAATGCCCGAAAACGGGTGGGCTATAGCCTTGGGGGGAGGGTCTGGCCAACTTCGTCCGCCGGACTCGGAATGGGGCGAGACTTTCCGAGCGCCCTCCGTGTGCCAGAAATAGGCTGCGGCCACAGCCGCACCCAAAAATAAGCGCCGGAAGGTCCCGTCCACCAGTTCGTCCGCCATAAAAATGCCCAAAAAACGGGTGGGCTATAGCCTTGGGGGGAGGGTCTGGCCAACTTCGTCCGCCGGACTCGGAATGGGGCGAGACTTTGCGAGCGCCCTCCGTGTGCCAAAAATAGGCTGCAGGCACAGCCTCACCCAAAAATAAGCGCCCGAAGGTCCCGTCCCCAAGTTCGTCCGCTGCAAAAAATGCCCAAAAAACGGGTGGGCTATAGCCTTGGGGGGAGGGGCTGGCCCACTTCGTCCGCCGGAATCGGAATGGGACGAGACTTTGCGAGCGCCCTCCGTGTGCGAAAAATAGGCCGCGGGCACAGCCGCGCCCAAAAATAAGCGCCCGTAGGTCCCGTCCCCAATTTCGTCCGCCGCAAAAATGCCCAAAAAACGGGTCGGCTATAGCCTTGGGGGGAGGGTCTGGCCAACTTCGTCCGCCGGACTCGGAATGGGGCGAGACTTTCCGAGCGCCCTCCGTGTGCCAGAAATAGGCTGCGGCCACAGTCGCACCCAAAAATAAGCGCCGGAAGGTCCCGTCCACCAGTTCGTCCGCCGTAAAAATGGCCAAAAAACGGGTGGGCTATAGCCTTGGGGGGAGGGTCTGGCCAACTTCGTCCGCCGGACTCGGAATGGGGCGAGACTTTGCGAGCGCCCTCCGTGTGCCAAAAATAGGCTGCAGGCACAGCCGCACCCAAAAATAAGCGCCCGAAGGTCCCGTCCCCAAGTTCGTCCGCTGCAAAAAATGCCCAAAAAACGGGTGGGCTATAGCCTTGGGGGGAGGGGCTGGCCCACTTCGTCCGCCGGAATCGGAATGGGACGAGACTTTGCGAGCGCCCTCCGTGTGTGAAAAATAGGCCGCGGGCACAGCCGCGCCCAAAAATAAGCGCCCGTAGGTCCCGTCCCCAATTTCGTCCGCCGCAAAAATGCCCAAAAAACGGGTGGGCAATAGCCTTGGGGGGAGGGGCTGGCCAACTTCGTCCGCCGGACTCGGAATGGGGCGAGACTTTGCGAACGCCCTCCGTGTGCCAAAAATTGGTCATGGGTACAGCAGCGCCCAAAAATAAGCGCCCGAAGGTCCCGTCCCCAAGTTCGTCCGCCGTAAAAATGCCGAAAAAACGGGTGGGCTATAGCCTTGGGGGGAGGGGCTGGCCAACTTCGTCCGCCGGACTCGGAATGGGGTGAGACATTGCGAGCGCCCTCCGTGTGACAAAAATAGGCCATGGGCACAGCCGCGCCCAAAAATAAGCGCCTGAAGGTCCCGTCCCCAAGTTCGTCCGCCGCAAAAATGCCCAAAAAACGGGTGGGCTATAGCCTTGGGGGGAGGGGCTGGCCATCTTCGTCCGCCGGACTCAGAATGGGGCGAGACTTTGCGAGCGCCCTCCGTGTGCAAAAAATAGGCCACGGGCACAGCCGCGCCCAAAAATAAGCGCCTGAAGGTCCCGTCCCCAAGTTCGTCCACCGCAAAAAATAACCAAAAAACGGGTGGGCTATAGCCATGGGGGGAGGGGCTGGCCATCTTCGTCCGCCGGACTCAGAATGGGGCGAGACTTTGCGAGCACCCTCCGTGTGCAAAATATAGGCCGCGGGCACAGCCGCGCCCAAAAATAAGCGTCCGAAGGTCCCGTCCCCAAGTTCGTCCGCCGCAAAAATGCCCAAAAAACGGGTGGGCTATAGCCTTGGGGGGAGGGTCTGGCCAACTTCGTCCGCCGGACTCGGAATGGGGCGAGACTTTGCGAGCGCCCTCCATGTGCCAAAAATAGGCTATGGGCACAGCCGCACCCAAAAATAAGCGTCCGAAGGTTCCGTCCCCAAGTTCGTCCGCCGCAAAAATGCCCAAAAAACGGGTGGGCTATAGCCTTGGGGGGAGGGGCTGGCCAACTTCGTCCGCCGGACTCGGAATGGGGCGAGACTTTGCTAGCACCCTCCGTGTGCCAAAATAGTCCGCGGGCACAGCCGCGCCCAAAAATAAGCCCCCGAAGGTCCCGTCCCCAAGTTCGTCCGCCGCAAAAATGCCCAAAAAACGGGTGGGCTATAGCCTTCGGGGGAGGGGCTGGCCCACTTCGTCCGCCGGACTTGAAATGGGGTGAGACTTTGTAAGCGCCCTCCGTGTACCAAAAATAGGCCGCAGGCAAAGCCGCACCCAAAAATAAGCCCCCGAAGGTCCCGTCCCCAAGTTCGTCCGACGCAAAAATGCCCAAAAAACGGGTGGGCTATAGCCTTGGGGGCAGGGGCTGGCCAACTTCGTCCGCCGGACTCGGAATGGGGCGAGACTTTACGAGCGCCCTCTGTGTGCCAAAAATAGGCCACGGGCACAGACGCACCCAAAAATAATACCCCGAAGGTCCCGTCCCCAAGTTCGTCCGCCGGACTCGGAATGGGGTGAGACATTGCGAGCGCGCTCCGTGCGACAAAAATAGGCCACGGGCACAGCCGCGCCCAAAAATAAGCGCCTGAAGGTCCCGTCCCCAAGTTCGTCCACCGCAAAAAATAACCAAAAAACGGGTGGGCTATAGCCATGGGGGGAGGGGCTGGCCATCTTCGTCCGCCGGACTCAGAATGTGGCGAGACTTTGCGAGCGCCCTCCGTGTGCAAAACATAGGCCGCGGGCACAGCCGCGCCCAAAAATAAGCGTCCGAAGGTCCCGTCCCCAAGTTCGTCCGCCGAAAAAATGCCCAAAAAACGGGTGGGCTATAGCCTTGGGGGGAGGGTCTGGCCAACTTCGCCCGGACTCGGAATGGGGCGAGACTTTGCGAGCACCCTCCGTGTACCAAAATAGGCTGGGCACAGCCGCACCCAATAATAAGTGTCCGAAGGTTCCGTCCCCAAGTTCGTCCGCCGCAAAATGCCCAAAAACGGGTGGGCTATAGCCTTGGGGGAGGGCTGGCCAACTCGTCCGCCTCGGACTCGGAATGGGGCGAGACTTTGCTAGCACCCTCCGTGTACCAAAATAGTCCGCGGGCACAGCCGCGCCAAAAAATAAGCCCCCGAAGGTCCCGTCCCCAAGTTCGTCCGCCGCAAAAATGCCCAAAAAACGGGTGGGCTATAGCCTTCGGGGGAGGGGCTGGCCAACTTCGTCCGCCGGACTCGAAATGGGGCGATTCTTTGCGAGCGCCCTCCGTGTGCCAAAAATAGACCACGGGCCCAGCCGCGCCCAAAAATAAGCTCCCGAAGGTCCCGTCCCCAAGTTCGTCCGCCGCAAAAATGCCCAAAAAACGGGTGGGCTATAGCCTTGGGGGGAGGGACTGGCCAGCTTCGTCCGCCGGACTCTGAATGGGGCGAGACTTTGCGAGCGTCCTCCGTGTGCCAAAAATAGGGCGCGGGCACAGCCACGCCCAAAACTAAGCCCCCGAAGGACCCGTCCCCAAGTTCGTCCACTGAAAAAATGCCCAAAAAACGGGTGGGCTATAGCCTTCGGGGGAGGGGCTGGCCAACTTCGTCCGCCGGACTCGAAATGGGGCGATTCTTTGCGAGCGCCCTCCGTGTGCCAAAAATAGACCACGGGCACAGCCGCGCCCAAAAATAAGCTCCCGAAGGTCCCGTCCCCAAGTTCGTCCGCCGCAAAAATGCCCAAAAAACGGGTGGGCTATAGCCTTGGGGGGAGGGATCGTCCGCCGGACTCTGAATGGGGCGAGACTTTGCGAGCGTCCTCCGTGTGCCAAAAATAGGGCGCGGGCACAGCCGCGCCCAAAAATAAGCGCCTGAAGGTCCCGTCCCCAATTTCGTCCACCGCAAAAAATAACCAAAAAACGGGTGGGCTATAGCCATGGGGGGAGGGGCTGGCCATCTTCGTCCGGACTCGAATGGGGCAAGACTTTGCGAGCGCCTCCGTGTGCAAAGATAGGCCGGGCACAGCCGCGCCCAAAATAAGCGTCCAAGGTCCCGTCCCCAAGTTCGTCCGCCGCAAAAATGCCCAAAAAACGGGTGGGCTATAGCCTTGGGGGGAGGGTCTGGCCAGCTTCGTCCGCCGGACTCTGAATGGGGCGAGACTTTGCGAGCGTCCTCCGTGTGCCAAAAATAGGGCGCGGGCACAGCCACGCCCAAAACTAAGCCCCCGAAGGACCCGTCCCCAAGTTCGTCCACTGAAAAAATGCCCAAAAAATGGGTGGGCTATAGCCTTGGGGGGAGGGGCTGGCCAACTTCATCCGCCGGACTTGGAATGGGGCAAAAATTTGCGAGCACCCTCCGTGCGCAAAAAATGGGCCGCGGGCATAGCCGCGCCCAAAAATTAGCCCCCGAAGGTTCCGTCCCCAAGTTCGTCCGCCTCAAAAATGCCCAAAAAACGGGTGGCCTATAGCCTTGAGGGGAGGGCTGGCCAACTTCGTCCGCCGGACTCGGAATGCGGCGATACTTTACGAGCGCCCTCCGTGTGCACAAAATAGGCCGCGGACACAGCCATGCCCAAAAATAAGCCCCAGAAGGTCCCGTCCCCAAGTTCGTCCGCCGCAAAAATGTCCAAAAAACGGGTGGGCTATAGCCTTGGGGGGAGGGGATGGCCAACTTCGTCCGCCGGACTCGGAATGGGGCGAGACTTTCCGAGCGACCTCCGTGTGCCAAAAATAGGCCGTGGGCACAGCCGCGCCCAAAAATAAGCCCCCTACGGTCCCGTCCCCAAGTTCGTCCGCCGCAAAAATGCCCAAAAAATGGGTGGGCCATAGCCTTGGGGGGAGGGGCTGGCCAACTTCGTCCGCCGGACTCGGAATGGGGCGAGACTTTCCGAGCGACCTCCGTGTGCCAAAAATAGGCCGTGGGCACAGCCGCGCCCAAAAATAAGCCCCCTACGGTCCCGTCCCCAAGTTCGTCCGCCGCAAAAATGCCCAAAAAATGGGTGGGCCATAGCCTTGGGGGGAGGGGCTGGCCAACTTCGTCCGCCGGACTCGGAATGGGGCGAGACTTTGCAAGCGCCCTCCGTGTGCTAAAAATAGGCCGCGGTGAAAAATAAGTGCCCGAAGGTCCCGTCCCCAAGTTCGTCCGCCGCAAAAATGCCGAAAAAACGGGTGGGCTATAGCCTTGTGGGGAGGGGCTGGCCCACTTCGTCCGCCGGACTCGGAATGGGACGAGACTTTGCGAGCGCCCTCCGTGTGCCAACAATAGGACGCGGGCACAGCCGCGCCCAAAAATAAGCGCCCGAAGGTCCCGTCCCCAATTTCGTCCGCCGCAAAAATGCCCAAAAAACGGGTGGGCTATAGCCTTGGGGGGAGGGACTGGCCATCTTCGTCCGCCGGACTCGGAATGGGGCGAGACTTTGCGAGCGCCCTCGGTGCGCCAAAATTACCCCCCGGGCACATCCGCCCACATAAATAAGCGTCCGAAGGTCCCGTCCCCAAGTTCGTCCGCCGCAAAATGCCTAAAACGGGTGGGCTATAGCCTTGGGGGGAGGGGCTGGCCCACTTCGTCCGCCGGACTCGGAATGGGGCGAGACTTTGCGAGCGCCCTCTGTGCGCCAAATATAAGCCGCGGGCATAGCCGCACCGAAAAATAAGCCCCCGAAGGTCCCGTCCCCAAGTTCGTCCGCCGGAAAAATGCCCAAAAAACGGGTGGGCTATAGCCTTGGGGGGAGGGGCTGGCCAACTTCGTCCGCCGGACTCGGAATGGGGTGAGACATTGCGAGCGCGCTCCGTGCGACAAAAATAGGCCACGGGCACAGCCGCGCCCAAAAATAAGCGCCTGAAGGTCCCGTCCCCAATTTCGTCCACCGCAAAAAATAACCAAAAAACGGGTGGGCTATAGCCATGGGGGGAAGGGCTGGCCATCTTCGTCCGCCGGACTCAGAATGGGGCAAGACTTTGCGAGCGCCCTCCGTGTGCAAAAGATAGGCCGCGGGCACAGCCGCGCCCAAAAATAAGCGCCGGAAGGTCCCGTCCACCAGTTCGTCCGCCGTAAAAATGGCCAAAAAACGGGTGGGCTATAGCCTTGGGGGGAGGGTCTGGCCAACTTCGTCCGCCGGACTCGGAATGGGGCGAGACTTTGCGAGCGCCCTCCGTGTGCCAAAAATAGGCTGCAGGCACAGCCGCACCCAAAAATAAGCGCCCGAAGGTCCCGTCCCCAAGTTCGTCCGCTGCAAAAAATGCCCAAAAAACGGGTGGGCTATAGCCTTGGGGGGAGGGGCTGGCCCACTTCGTCCGCCGGACTCGGAATGGGACGAGACTTTGCGAGCGCCCTCCGGGTGTTAAAATTAGGCCGCGGGCACCGCCGCTCCCAAAAATAACCGCCCGTAGGTCCCGTCCCCAATTTCGTCCGCCGCAAAAATGCCCAAAAAACGGGTGGGCAATAGCCTTGGGGGGAGGGGCTGGCCAACTTCGTCCGCCGGACTCGGAATGGGGCGAGACTTTGCGAACGCCCTCCGTGTGCCAAAAATTGGTCATGGGTACAGCAGCGCCCAAAAATAAGCGCCCGAAGGTCCCGTCCCCAAGTTCGTCCGCCGTAAAACTGCCCACAAAACGTGTGGGCTATCGCCTTGGGGGGAGGGGCTGGCCAACTTCGTCCGCCGGACTCGGAATGGGGTGAGACATTGCGAGCGCCCTCCGTGTGACAAAAATAGGCCATGGGCACAGCCGCGCCCAAAAATAAGCGCCTGAAGGTCCCGTCCCCAAGTTCGTCCGCCGCAAAAATGCCCAAAAAACGGGTGGGCTATAGCCTTGGGGGGAGGGGCTGGCCATCTTCGTCCGCCGGACTCAGAATGGGGCGAGACTTTGCGAGCGCCCTCCGTGTGCAAAAAATAGGCCACGGGCACAGCCGCGCCCAAAAATAAGCGCCTGAAGGTCCCGTCCCCAAGTTCGTCCAACGCAAAAAATAACCAAAAAACGGGTGGGCTATAGCCATGGGGGGAGGGGCTGGCCATCTTCGTCCGCCGGACTCAGAATGGGGCGAGACTTTGCGAGCACCCTCCGTGTTCAAAATATAGGCCGCGGGCACAGCCGCGCCCAAAAATAAGCGTCCGACGGTCCCGTCCCCAAGTTCGTCCGCCGCAAAAATGCCCAAAAAACGGGTGGGCTATAGCCTTGGGGGGAGGGTCTGGCCAACTTCGTCCGCCGGACTCGGAATGGGGCGAGACTTTGCGAGCGCCCTCCATGTGCCAAAAATAGGCTATGGGCACAGCCGCACCCAAAAATAAGCGTCCGAAGGTTCCGTCCCCAAGTTCGTCCGCCGCAAAAATGCCCAAAAAACGGGTGGGCTATAGCCTTGGGGGGAGGGGCTGGCCAACTTCGTCCGCCGGACTCGGAATGGGGCGAGACTTTGCTAGCACCCTCCGTGTGCCAAAATAGTCCGCGGGCACAGCCGCGCCCAAAAATAAGCCCCCGAAGGTCCCGTCCCCAAGTTCGTCCGCCGCAAAAATGCCCAAAAAACGGGTGGGCTATAGCCTTCGGGGGAGGGGCTGGCCCACTTCGTCCGCCGGACTTGAAATGGGGTGAGACTTTGTAAGCGCCCTCCGTGTACCAAAAATAGGCCGCAGGCAAAGCCGCACCCAAAAATAAGCCCCCGAAGGTCCCGTCCCCAAGTTCGTCCGACGCAAAAATGCCCAAAAAACGGGTGGGCTATAGCCTTGGGGGCAGGGGCTGGCCAACTTCGTCCGCCGGACTCGGAATGGGGCGAGACTTTACGAGCGCCCTCTGTGTGACTAAAATAGGCCACAGCCGCACCCAAAAATAATCCCCCGAAGGTCCCGTCCCCAAGTTCGTCCGCCGGACTCGGAATGGGGTGAGACATTGCGAGCGCGCTCCGTGCGACAAAAATAGGCCACGGGCACAGCCGCGCCCAAAAATAAGCGCCTGAAGGTCCCGTCCCCAAGTTCGTCCACCGCAAAAAATAACCAAAAAACGGGTGGGCTATAGCCATGGGGGGAGGGGCTGGCCATCTTCGTCCGCCGGACTCAGAATGTGGCGAGACTTTGCGAGCGCCCTCCGTGTGCAAAACATAGGCCGCGGGCACAGCCGCGCCCAAAAATAAGCGTCCGAAGGTCCCGTCCCCAAGTTCGTCCGCCGAAAAAATGCCCAAAAAACGGGTGGGCTATAGCCTTGGGGGGAGGGTCTGGCCAACTTCGTCCGCCGGACTCGGAATGGGGCGAGACTTTGCGAGCACCCTCCGTGTACCAAAAATAGGCTGCGGGCACAGCCGCACCCAATAATAAGTGTCCGAAGGTTCCGTCCCCAAGTTCGTCCGCCGCAAAAATGCCCAAAAAACGGGTGGGCTATAGCCTTGGGGGGAGGGGCTGGCCAACTTCGTCCGCCGGACTCGGAATGGGGCGAGACTTTGCTAGCACCCTCCGTGTACCAAAATAGTCCGCGGGCACAGCCGCGCCAAAAAATAAGCCCCCGAAGGTCCCGTCCCCAAGTTCGTCCGCCGCAAAAATGCCCAAAAAACGGGTGGGCTATAGCCTTCGGGGGAGGGCTGGCCAACCGCCGGACTCGAAATGGGGCGATTCTTTGCGAGCGCCCTCCGTGTGCCAAAAATAGACCACGGGCCCAGCCGCGCCCAAAAATAAGCTCCCGAAGGTCCCGTCCCCAAGTTCGTCCGCCGCAAAAATGCCCAAAAAACGGGTGGGCTATAGCCTTGGGGGAGGGACTGGCCACCCGGACTGAATGGGGCGAGACTTTGCGAGCGTCCTCCGTGTGCCAAAAATAGGGCGCGGGCACAGCCACGCCCAAAACTAAGCCCCCGAAGGACCCGTCCCCAAGTTCGTCCACTGAAAAAATGCCCAAAAAACGGGTGGGCTATAGCCTTCGGGGGAGGGGCTGGCCAACTTCGTCCGCCGGACTCGAAATGGGGCGATTCTTTGCGAGCGCCCTCCGTGTGCCAAAAATAGACCACGGGCACAGCCGCGCCCAAAAATAAGCTCCCGAAGGTCCCGTCCCCAAGTTCGTCCGCCGCAAAAATGCCCAAAAAACGGGTGGGCTATAGCCTTGGGGGGAGGGACTGGCCAGCTTCGTCCGCCGGACTCTGAATGGGGCGAGACTTTGCGAGCGTCCTCCGTGTGCCAAAAATAGGGCGCGGGCACAGCCGCGCCCAAAAATAAGCGCCTGAAGGTCCCGTCCCCAATTTCGTCCACCGCAAAAAATAACCAAAAAACGGGTGGGCTATAGCCATGGGGGGAGGGGCTGGCCATCTTCGTCCGCCGGACTCAGAATGGGGCAAGACTTTGCGAGCGCCCTCCGTGTGCAAAAGATAGGCCGCGGGCACAGCCGCGCCCAAAAATAAGCGTCCGAAGGTCCCGTCCCCAAGTTCGTCCGCCGCAAAAATGCCCAAAAAACGGGTGGGCTATAGCCTTGGGGGGAGGGTCTGGCCAGCTTCGTCCGCCGGACTCTGAATGGGGCGAGACTTTGCGAGCGTCCTCCGTGTGCCAAAAATAGGGCGCGGGCACAGCCACGCCCAAAACTAAGCCCCCGAAGGACCCGTCCCCAAGTTCGTCCACTGAAAAAATGCCCAAAAAATGGGTGGGCTATAGCCTTGGGGGGAGGGGCTGGCCAACTTCATCCGCCGGACTTGGAATGGGGCAAAAATTTGCGAGCACCCTCCGTGCGCAAAAAATGGGCCGCGGGCATAGCCGCGCCCAAAAATTAGCCCCCGAAGGTTCCGTCCCCAAGTTCGTCCGCCTCAAAATGCCCAAAAACGGGTGGCCTATAGCCTTGAGGGGAGGGCTGGCCAACTCGTCCGCTCGGACTCGGAATGCGGCGATACTTTACGAGCGCCTCCGTGTGCACAAAATAGGCCGCGGACACAGCCATGCCCAAAAATAAGCCCCAGAAGGTCCCGCCCCAAGTTCGTCCGCCGCAAAATGTCCAAAACGGGTGGGCTATAGCCTTGGGGGGGGGGGCTCACCAACTTCGTCCGCCGGACTCGGAATGGGGCGAGACTTTACGAGCGACCTCCGTGTGCCAAAAATAGGCCGCGGGCACAGCCGCGCCCAAAAATAAGCCCCCACGGTCCCGTCCCAAGTTCGTCCGCCGCAAAATGCCCAAAAATGGGTGGGCCATAGCCTTGGGGGAGGGGCTGGCCAACTTCGTCCGCCGGACTCGGAATGGGGCGAGACTTTGCAAGCGCCCTCCGTGTGCTAAAAATAGGCCGCGGTGAAAATAAGTGCCCAAGGTCCCGCCCCAAGTTCGTCCTCCGCAAAAAGGCACCAAAAACGGGTGGGCTATAGCCTTGTGGGGAGGGGCAGGCCCACTTAGTCCGCCCGGACTCGGAATGGGACGAGACTTTGCGAGCGCCTCCGTGTGCCAACACAGGACGCGGCACAGCCGCGCCCAAAAATAAGCGCCCGAAGGTCCCGTCCCCAATTTCGTCCGACGCAAAAATGCCCAAAAAACGGGTGGGGTATAGCCTGGGGGGGCGGGACTGGCCAACTTCGTCCGCCGGAAGCGGAATGGGGCGAGACTTTGCGAGCGCCTCCGTGTGCCAAAATAAGCCCCGGCACAGCCTGCACCCAAAATAAGCGTCCGAAGGTCCCGCCCCAAGTTCGTCCGCCGCAAAATGCCCAAAAACGGGTGGGCTATAGCCTTGGGGAGGGCTGGCCCACTTCGTCCGCCGGACTCGGAATGGGGCGAGACTTTGCGAGCGCCCTCTGTGCGCCAAATATAAGCCGCGGGCATAGCCGCACCGAAAAATAAGCCCCCGAAGGTCCCGTCCCCAAGTTCGTCCGCCGGAAAAATGCCCAAAAAACGGGTGGGCTATAGCCTTGGGGGGAGGGGCTGGCCAACTTCGTCCGCCGGACTCGGAATGGGGTGAGACATTGCGAGCGCGCTCCGTGCGACAAAAATAGGCCACGGGCACAGCCGCGCCCAAAAATAAGCGCCTGAAGGTCCCGTCCCCAATTTCGTCCACCGCAAAAAATAACCAAAAAACGGGTGGGCTATAGCCATGGGGGGAGGGGCTGGCCATCTTCGTCCGCCGGACTCAGAATGGGGCAAGACTTTGCGAGCGCCCTCCGTGTGCAAAAGATAGGCCGCGGGCACAGCCGCGCCCAAAAATAAGCGTCCGAAGGTCCCGTCCCCAAGTTCGTCCGCCGCAAAAATGCCCAAAAAACGGGTGGGCTATAGCCTTGGGGGGAGGGTCTGGCCAGCTTCGTCCGCCGGACTCTGAATGGGGCGAGACTTTCCGAGCGACCTCCGTGTGCCAAAAATAGGCCGTGGGCACAGCCGCGCCCAAAAATAAGCCCCCTACGGTCCCGTCCCCAAGTCCGTCCGCCGCAAAAATGCCCAAAAAACAGGTGGGCCATAGCCTTGGGGGGAGGGGCTGGCCAACTTCGTCCGCCGGACTCGGAATGGGGCGAGACTTTGCAAGCGCCCTCCGTGTGCTAAAAATAGGCCGCGGTGAAAAATAAGTGCCCGAAGGTCCCGTCCCCAAGTTCGTCCGCCGCAAAAATGCCCAAAAAACGGGTGGGCTATAGCCTTGTGGGGAGGGGCTGGCCCACTTCGTCCGCCGGACTCGGAATGGGACGAGACATTGCGAGCGCCCTCCGTGTGCCAACAATAGGCCGCGGGCACAGCCGCGCCCAAAAATAAGCGCCCGAAGGTCCCGTCCCCAATTTCGTCCGCCGCAAAAATGCCCAAAAAACGGGTGGGCTATAGCCTTGGGGGGAGGGGCTGGTCCGCCCGGACTCGGAATGGGGCGAGACTTTGCGAGCGCCTCCGTGTGCCAAAAATAGGCTGCAGGCACAGCCGCACCCAAAATAAGCGCCCGAAGGTCCCGTCCCCAATTTCGTCCGCAGCAAAAATGCCCAAAAACGGGTGGGCTATAGCCTTGGGGGAGGGCTGGCCCACTTGTCCGCCGGACTCGGAAAGGTACGAGACTTTCCGAGCGCCCTCCGTGTGTGACAAATAGGCCGCGGGCACAGCCGCGCCCAAAAATAAGCGCCTGTAGGTCCCGTCCCCAATTTCGTCCGCCGCAAAAATGCCCAAAAAACGGGTGGGCAATAGCCTTGGGGGGAGGGGCTGGCCAACTTCGTCCGCCGGACTCGGAATGGGGCGAGACTTTGCGAGCGCCCTCCGTGTGCCAAAAATAGGTCATGGGTACAGCAGCGCCCAAAAATAAGCGCCCGAAGGTCCCGTCCCCAAGTTCGTCCGCCGTAAAAATGCCGAAAAAACGGGTGGGCTATAGCCTTGGGGGGAGGGGCTGGCCAACTTCGTCCGCCGGACTCGGAATGGGGTGAGACATTGCGAGCGCCCTCCGTGTGACAAAAATAGGCCATGGGCACAGCCGCGCCCAAAAATAAGCGCCTGAAGGTCCCGTCCCCAAGTTCGTCCGCCGCAAAAATGCCCAAAAAACGGGTGGGCTATAGCCTTGGGGGGAGGGGCTGGCCATCTTCGTCCGCCGGACTCAGAATGGGGCGAGACTTTGCGAGCGCCCTCCGTGTGCAAAAAATAGGCCACGGGCACAGCCGTGCCCAAAAATAAGCGCCTGAAGGTCCCGTCCCCAAGTTCGTCCACCGCAAAAAATAACCAAAAAACGGGTGGGCTATAGCCTTGGGGGGAGGGGCTGGCCAGCTACGTCCGCCGGACTCGGAATGGGGCGAGAATTTGCGAGCGCCCTCCGTGTGCCAAAAATAGGCCGCAGGCACAGCCGCGCCCAAAAATAAGCGACCGAAGGTCCCGTCCCCAAGTTCGTCCGCCGCAAAAATGCCCAAAAAACGGGTGGGCTATAGCCTTGGGGGGAGGGTCTGGCCAACTTCGTCCGCCGGACTCGGAATGGGGCGAGACTTTGCGAGCGCCCTCCATGTGCCAAAAATAGGCTATGGGCACAGCCGCACCCAAAAATAAGCGTCCGAAGGTTCCGTCCCCAAGTTCGTCCGCCGCAAAAATGCCCAAAAAACGGGTGGGCTATAGCCTTGGGGGGAGGGGCTGGCCAACTTCGTCCGCCGGACTCGGAATGGGGCGAGACTTTGCGAGCACCCTCCGTGTGCCAAAATAGTCCGCGGGCACAGCCGCGCCCAAAAATAAGCCCCCGAAGGTCCCGTCCCCAAGTTCGTCCGCCGCAAAAATGCCCAAAAAACGGGTGGGCTATAGCCTTCGGGGGAGGGGCTGGCCCACTTCGTCCGCCGGACTCGAAATGGGGTGAGACTTTGTAAGCGCCCTCCGTGTACCAAAAATAGGCCGCAGGCAAAGCCGCACCCAAAAATAAGCCCCCGAAGGTCCCGTCCCCAAGTTCGTCCGACGCAAAAATGCCCAAAAAACGGGTGGGCTATAGCCTTGGGGGCAGGGGCTGGCCAACTTCGTCCGCCGGACTTGGAATGGGGCGAGACTTTACGAGCGCCCTCTGTGTGCCAAAAATAGGCCACGGGCACAGCCGCACCCAAAAATAATCCCCCGAAGGTCCCGTCCCCAAGTTCGTCCGCCGGACTCGGAATGGGGTGAGACATTGCGAGCGCGCTCCGTGCGACAAAAATAGGCCACGGGCACAGCCGCGCCCAAAAATAAGCGCCTGAAGGTCCCGTCCCCAAGTTCGTCCGCCGCAAAAATGCCCAAAAAACCGGTGGGCTATAGCCTTGGGGAGGGCTGGCCATCTTCGTCCGGACTCTGAATGGGGCGAGACTTTGCGAGCGCCCTCCGTGTGCAAAACATAGGCCGCGGGCACAGCCGCGCCCAAAAATAAGCGTCCGAAGGTCCCGTCCCCAAGTTCGTCCGCCGAAAAAATGCCCAAAAAACGGGTGGGCTATAGCCTTGGGGGGAGGGTCTGGCCAACTTCGTCCGCCGGACTCGGAATGGGGCGAGACTTTGCGAGCACCCTCCGTGTGCCAAAAATAGGCTGCGGGCACAGCCGCACCCAATAATAAGTGTCCGAAGGTTCCGTCCCCAAGTTCGTCCGCCGCAAAAATGCCCAAAAAACGGGTGGGCTATAGCCTTGGGGGGAGGGGCTGGCCAACTTCGTCCGCCGGACTCGGAATGGGGCGAGACTTTACTAGCACCCTCCGTGTGCCAAAATAGTCCGCGGGCACAGCCGCGCCAAAAAATAAGCCCCCGAAGGTCCCGTCCCCAAGTTCGTCCGCCGCAAAAATGCCCAAAAAACGGGTGGGCTATAGCCTTCGGGGGAGGGGCTGGCCAACTTCGTCCGCCGGACTCGAAATGGGGCGATTCTTTGCGAGCGCCCTCCGTGTGCCAAAAATAGACCACGGGCACAGCCGCGCCCAAAAATAAGCTCCCGAAGGTCCCGTCCCCAAGTTCGTCCGCCGCAAAAATGCCCAAAAAACGGGTGGGCTATAGCCTTGGGGGGAGGGACTGGCCATCTTCGTCCGCCGGACTCGGAATGGGGCGAGACTTTGCGAGCGCCCTCCGTGTGCCAAAAATAAGCCCCGGGCACAGCCGCACCCTAAAATAAGCGTCCGATGGTCCCGTCCCCAAGTTCGTCCGCCGCAAAAATGCCCAAAAAACGGGTGGGCTATAGCCTTGGGGGGAGGGGCTGGCCCACTTCGTCCGCCGGACTCGGAATGGGGCGAGACTTTGCGAGCGCCCTCTGTGTGCCAAATATAAGCCGCGGGCATAGCCGCACCGAAAAATAAGCCCCCGAAGGTCCCGTCCCCAAGTTCGTCCGCCAGAAAAATGCCCAAAAAACGGGTGGGCTATAGCCTTGGGGGGAGGGGCTGGCCAACTTCGTCCGCCGGACTCGGAATGGGGTGAGACATTGCGAGCGTGCTCCGTGCGACAAAAATAGGCCACGGGCACAGCCGCGCCCAAAAATAAGCGCCTTAAGGTCCCGTCCCCAATTTCGTCCACCGCAAAAAATAACCAAAAAACGGGTGGGCTATAGCCATGGGGGGAGGGGCTGGCCATCTTCGTCCGCCGGACTCAGAATGGGGCAAGACTTTGCGAGCGCCCTCCGTGTGCAAAAGATAGGCCGCGGGCACAGCCGCGCCCAAAAATAAGCGTCCGAAGGTCCCGTCCCCAAGTTCGTCCGCCGCAAAAATGCCCAAAAAACGGGTGGGCTATAGCCTTGGGGGGAGGGTCTGGCCAGCTTCGTCCGCCGGACTCTGAATGGGGCGAGACTTTGCGAGCGTCCTCCGTGTGCCAAAAATAGGGCGCGGGCACAGCCACGCCCAAAACTAAGCCCCCGAAGGTCCCGTCCCCAAGTTCGTCCACTGCAAAAATGCCCAAAAAATGGGTGGGCTATAGCCTTGGGGGGAGGGGCTGGCCAACTTCATCCGCCGGACTTGGAATGGGGCAAAAATTTGCGAGCACCCTCCGTGTGCAAAAAATGGGCCGCGGGCATAGCCGCGCCCAAAAATTAGCCCCCGAAGGTTCCGTCCCCAAGTTCGTCCGCCTCAAAAATGCCCAAAAAACGGGTGGCCTATAGCCTTGAGGGGAGGGCTGGCAAACTTCGTCCGCCGGACTCGGAATGCGGCGATACTTTACGAGCGCCCTCCGTGTGCACAAAATAGGCCGCGGACACAGCCATGCCCAAAAATAAGCCCCCTACGGTCCCGTCCCCAAATTCGTCCGCCGCAAAAATGCCCAAAAAACGGGTGGGCCATAGCCTTGGGGGGAGGGGCTGGCCAACTTCGTCCGCCGGACTCGGAATGCGACGAGACTTTGCGCGCGCCCTCCGTGTGCCAAAAATAGGCCGCGGGCACAGCCGCGCCCAAAAATAACCCCCAGAAGGTCCCGTCCCCAAGTTCGTCCGCCGCAAAAATGCCCAAAAAACGGGTGGGCTATAGCCTTGGGGGGAGGGGATGGCCAACTTCGTCCGCCGGACTCGGAATGGGGCGAGAATTTCCGGGCGCCCTCCGTGTGCCAAAAATAGGCCGTGTGCACAGCCACGCCCAAAAATAAGGCCCCGACGGTCCCGTCCCCAAGTTCGTCCGCCGCAAAAATGCCAAAAAAACTGGGGGGCAATAGCCTTGGGGGGAGGGGCTGGCCAACTTCGTCTGCCGGACTCGGAATGGGGCAAAACTTTGCGAGCACCCTCCATGTGCCAAAAATGGGCCGCGGGTACAGCCGCGCCCAAAAATTAGCCCCCAAAGGTCCCGTCCCCAAGTTCGTCCGCCGCAAAAATGTCCAAAAACCGGGTGGGCTATAGCCTTGGGGGGAGGGGATGGCCAACTTCGTCCGCCGGACTCGGAATGGGGCGAGACTTTCCGAGCGACCTCCGTGTGCCAAAAATAGGCCGTGGGCACAGCCGCGCCCAAAAATAAGCCCCCTACGGTCCCGTCCCCAAATTCGTCCGCCGCAAAAATGCCCAAAAAACGGGTGGGCTATAGCCTTGTGGGGAGGGGCTGGCCCACTTCGTCCGCCGGACTCGGAATGGGACGAGACTTTGCGAGCGCCCTCCGTGTGCCAACAATAGGACGCGGGCACAGCCGCGCCCAAAAATAAGCGCCCGAAGGTCCCGTCCCCAATTTCGTCCGCCGCAAAAATGCCCAAAAAACGGGTGGGCTATAGCCTTGGGGGGAGGGACTGGCCATCTTCGTCCGCCGGACTCGGAATGGGGCGAGACTTTGCGAGCGCCCTCCGTGTGCCAAAAATAAGCCCCGGGCACAGCCGCACCCAAAAATAAGCGTCCGAAGGTCCCGTCCCCAAGTTCGTCCGCCGCAAAAATGCCCAAAAAACGGGTGGGCTATAGCCTTGGGGGGAGGGGCTGGCCCACTTCGTCCGCCGGACTCGGAATGGGGCGAGACTTTGCGAGTGCCCTCTGTGTGCCAAATATAAGCCGCGGGCATAGCCGTACCGAAAAATAAGCCCCCGAAGGTCCCGTCCCCAAGTTCGTCCGCCGGAAAAATGCCCAAAAAACGGGTGGGCTATAGCCTTGGGGGGAGGGGCTGGCCAACTTCGTCCGCCGGACTCGGAATGGGGTGAGACATTGCGAGCGCGCTCCGTGCGACAAAAATAGGCCACGGGCACAGCCGCGCCCAAAAATAAGCGCCTGAAGGTCCCGTCCCCAATTTCGTCCACCGCAAAAAATAACCAAAAAACGGGTGGGCTATAGCCATGGGGGGAGGGGCTGGCCATCTTCGTCCGCCGGACTCAGAATGGGGCAAGACTTTGCGAGCGCCCTCCGTGTGCAAAAGATAGGCCGCGGGCACAGCCGCGCCCAAAAATAAGCGTCCGAAGGTCCCGTCCCCAAGTTCGTCCGCCGCAAAAATGCCCAAAAACGGGTGGGCTATAGCCTTGGGGGAGGGTCGTCCGCCGGACTCGAATGGGGCGAGACTTTCCGAGCGACCTCCGTGTGCCAAAAATAGGCCGTGGGCACAGCCGCGCCCAAAAATAAGCCCCCTACGGTCCCGTCCCCAAGTTCGTCCGCCGCAAAAATGCCCAAAAAACGGGTGGGCCATAGCCTTGGGGGGAGGGGCTGGCCAACTTCGTCCGCCGGACTCGGAATGGGGCGAGACTTTGCAAGCGCCCTCCGTGTGCTAAAAATAGGCCGCAGTGAAAAATAATTGCCCGAAGGTCCCGTCCCCAAGTTCGTCCGCCGCAAAAATGCCCAAAAAACGGGTGGGCTATAGCCTTGGGGGGAGGGGCTGGCCCACTTCGTCCGCCGGACTCGGAATGGGACGAGACTTTGCGAGCGCCCTCCGTGTGCCAAAAATAGGCCGCGGGCACAGCCGCGCCCAAAAATAAGCGCCCGAAGGTCCCGTCCCCAATTTCGTCCGCCGCAAAAATGCCCAAAAAACGGGTGGGCTATAGCCTTGGGGGGAGGGGCTGGCCAACTTCGTCCGCCGGACTCGGAATGGGGTGCAACTTTGCGAGCGCCCTCCGTGTGCCAAAAATAGGCCACGGGCACAGCCGCGCCCAAAAATAAGCCCCCAAAGGTCCCGTCCCCAAGTTCGTCCGCGGCAAAAATGCCCAAAAAACGGGTGGGCTATAGCCTTGGGGGGAGGGGCTGGCCAACTTCGTCCGCCGGACTCGGAATGCGACGAGACTTTGCGCGCGCCCTCCGTGTGCCAAAAATAGGCCGCGGACACAGCCGCGCCCAAAAATAAGCGCCCGAAGGTCCCGTCCCCAAGTTCGTCCGTGGCAAAAATGCCCAAAAAACGGGTGGGCTATAGCCTTGGGGGGAGGGGCTGGCCAACTTCGTCCGCCGGACTCGGAATGGGACGAGACTTTGCGCGCGCCCTCCGTGTGCCAAAAATAGGCCGCGGGCACAGCCGCGCCCAAAAATAAGCGCCCGAAGGTCCCGTCCCCAAGTTCGTCCGCGGCAAAAATGCCCAAAAAACGGGTGGGCTATAGCCTTGGGGGGAGGGGCTGGCCAACTTCGTCCGCCGGACTCGGAATGGGACGAGACTTTGCGCGCGCCTCCGTGTGCCAAAAATAGGCCGCGGACACAGCCGCGCCCAAAAATAAGCGCCCGAAGGTCCCGTCCCCAAGTTCGTCCGCCGCAAAAATGCCCAAAAAACGGGTGGGCTATAGCCTTGGGGGGAGGGGCTGGCCCACTTCGTCCGCCGGACTCGGAATGGGACGAGACTTTGAGAGCACCCTCTGTGTGCCAAAAATAGGCCGCGGGCACAGCCGCGCCCAAAAATAAGCGCCCGAAGGTCCCGTCCCCAATTTCGTCCGCCGCAAAAATGCCCAAAAAACGGGTGGGCTATAGCCTTGGGGGGGCTGGCAACTCGTCCGACTCGGACTTTGCGAGCGCCCTCCATGTGCCAAAAATAGGCCACGGGCACAGCTGCACCAAAAAATAAGCGCCCAAAGGTCCCGTCCCCAAGTTCGTCCGCGGCAAAAGTGCCCAAAAAACGGGTGGGCTATAGCCTTGGGGGGAGGGGCTGGCCCACTTCGTCCGCCAGTCTCGGAATGGGACGAGACTTTGCGCGCACCCTCCGTGTGCCAAAAATAGGCCGCGGGCACAGCCGCACCCAAAAATAAGCGCCCGAAGGTCCCGTCCCCAAGTTCGTCCGCGGCAAAAATGCCCAAAAAACGGGTGGGCTATAGCCTTGGGGGGAGGGGCTGGCCAACTTCGTCCGCCGGTCTCGGAATGGGACGAGACTTTGCGCGCGCCCTCCGTGTGCCAAAAATAGGCCGCGGGCACAGCCGCGCCCAAAAATAAGCGCCTGAAGGTCCCGTCCCCAAGTTCGTCCGCCGCAAAAATGCCCAAAAAACGGGTGGGCTATAGCCTTGGGGGGAGGTGCTGGCCAAGTTCTTCCGCCGGACTCGGAATGGGGTGAGACTTTGCGAGCGCCCTCCGTGTGCCAAAAATAGGCCGCGGTGAAAAATAAGTGCCCGAAGGTCCCGTCCCCAAGTTCGTCCGCCGCAAAAATGCCCAAAAAACGGGTGGGCTATAGCCTTGGGGGGAGGGGCTGGCCCACTTCGTCCGCCGGACTCGGAATGGGACGAGACTTTGCGAGCACCCTCCGTGTGCCAAAAATAGGCCGCGGGCACAGCCGCGCCCAAAAATAAGCCCCCGAAGGTCCCGTCCCCAATTTCGTCCGCCGCAAAAATGCCCAAAAAACGGGTGGGCTATAGCCTTGGGGGGAGGGGCTGGCCAACTTCGTCCGCCGGACTCGGAATGGGGCGCGACTTTGCGAGCTCCCTCCGTGTGCAGTAAATAGGCCGCGGACACAGCCGCGCCCAAAAATAAGCGCCCGAAGGACCTGTCCCCAAGTTCGTCCGCCGCAAAAATGCCCAAAAAACGGGTGGGCTATAGCCTTGGGGGGAGGGCTGGCCAAGTTCGTCCGCCGGACTCGGAATGGGGCGAGACTTTGCGAGTGCCCTCCGTGTGCCAAAAAAAGGCCGCGTTCACAGCCGCGCCAAAAAATAAGCGCCCGAAGGTCCCGTCCCCAAGTTCGTCCGCCGCAAAAATGCCCAAAAAACGGGTGGGCTATAGCCTTGGGGGGAGGGGCTGGCCAACTTCGTCCGCCGGACTCGGAATGGGGCGAGACTTTGCGAGCACCCTCCGTGTGCCAAAATAGTCCGCGGGCACAGCCGCGCCCAAAAATAAGCCCCCGAAGGTTCCGTCCCCAAGTTCGTCCGCCGCAAAAATGCCCAAAAAACGGGTGGGCTATAGCCTTGGGGGGAGGGGCTGGCCAACTTCGTCCGCCGGACTCGGAATGGGGCGAGACTTTGGGAGCATCCACCGTGTGACAAAAATAGGGCATGGGCACAGCCACGTCCAAAACTAAGCCCCCGAAGGTCCCGTCCCCAAGTTCGTCCGCTGCAAAAATGCCCAAAAAACGGGTGGGCTATAGCCTTGGGGGGAGGGGCTGGCCAACTTCATCCGCCGGACTCGGAATGGGGCAAAACTTTGCGAGCACCCTCCGTGTGCCAAGAATGGGCCATGGACACAGCCGCGCCCAAAAATTAGCCCCCGAAGGGTCCCGTCCCCAAGTTCATCCGCCGCAAAAATGCCCAAAAAACGGGTGGGCTATAGCCTTGCGGTGAGGGGCTGGCAAACTTCGTCCGCCGGAATCGGAATGGGGCGAGACTTTGCGAGCGCCATCCGTGTGCCAAAAATGGGCCGCGGGCGCAGCCGCGCCCAAAAATAAGCCCCCGAAGGTTCCGTCCCCAAGTTCGTCCACCGCAAAAATGCCCAAAAAACGGGTGGGCTATAGCCTTGGGGGGAGGGGCTGGCCAACTTCGTCCGTCGGACTCGGAATGGGGCGAGACTTTGCGAGCGCCCTCCGTGTGCCAAAAATAAGCCACGGGCATAGCCGCACCCAAAAATAAGCCCCCGAAGGTCCCGTCCCCTAGTTCGTCCGCCGCAAAAATGCCCAAAAAACGGGTGGGCTATAGCCTTCGGGGGAGGGGCTGGCAACCTTCGTCCGCCGGACTCGAAATGGGGCGAGACTTTGTAAGCGCCCTCCGTGTACCAAAAATAGGCCGCAGCCAAAGCCGCGCCCAAAAATAAGCCCCCGAAGGTCCCGTCCGCAAGTTCGTCCGCCGCAAAAATGCCCAAAAAACGGGTCGGCTATAGCCTTGGGGGGAGGGGCTGGCCAACTTCGTCCGCCGGACTCGGAATGGGACGAGACTTTGCGAGCGCCCTCCGTGTGCCAAAAATAGGCCGCGGGCACAGCCGCGCACAAAAATAAGCACCCGAAGGTGCCGTCCCCAAGTTCGTCCGCCGCAAAAATGCCCAAAAAACGGGTGGGCTATAGCCTTGGGGGGAGGGGCTGGCCAACTTCGTCCGGCGACTCGGAATGGGACGAGACTTTGCGAACGCCCTCCATGTGCCAAAAACAGGCCGCGGGCACAGCTGCGCCCAAAAATAAGCCCCCGAAGGTCCCGTCGCCAAGTTCGTCCGCCGCAAAAATGCCCAAAAAACAGGTGGGCTATAGGCTTTGGGGGAGGGGCTGGCCAACTTCGTCCGCCGGACTCGGAATGGGGCGAGACTTTGCGAGCGCCCTCCATGTGCCAAAAATAGGCCGCGGGCACAGCCGCGCCCAAAAATAAGCCCCCGAAGGTTCCATCCCCAAGTTCGTCCGCCGCAAAAATTCCCAAAAAACGGGTGGGCTATAGCCTTGGGGGGAGGGGCTGGCCAACTTCGTCCGCCAGACTCGGAATGGGGCCAGACTTTGCGAGCGCCCTCCGTGTGCCAAAAATAGGCCGTGGTAAAAAATAAGCGCCCGAAGGTCCCGTCCCCAAGTTCGTCCGCCGCAAAAATGCCCAAAAAACGGGTGGGCTATAACCTTGGGGGGAGGGGCTGGTCAACTTCGTCCGCCGGACTCGGAATGGGGCGAGACTTTGCGAGCATTCTCCGTGTGACAAAAATAGGGCGTGGGAACAGCCACGTGCAAAACTAAGCCCCCGAAGGTCCCGTCCCCAAGTTCGTCAGCTGCAAAAATGCCCAAAAAACGGGTGGGCTATAGCCTTGGGGGGAGGGGCTGGCCAACTTCATCCGCCGGACTCGGAATGGGGCAAAACTTTGCGAGCACCCTCCGTGTGCCAAAAATGGGCCTCGGGCACAGCCGCGCCCAACAATTAGCCCCCGAAGGTCCCGTCCCCAAGTTCATCCGCCGCAAAAATGCCCAAAAAACGGGTGGGCTATAGCCTTGCGGGGAGGGGCTGGCCAACTTCGTCCGCCGGACTCGGAATGGGGCGAGACTTTGCGAGCGCCCTCCATGTGCCAAAAATGGGCCGCGGGCACAGCCGCGCCCAAAAATAAGCCCCCGAAGGTTCCTTCCCCAAGTTCGTCCACCGCAAAAATGCCCAAAAAACGGGTGGGCTATAGCCTTGGGGGGAGGGGCTGGCCAACTTCGTCCGCCGGACTCGGAATGGGGCGAGACTTTTCGAGCGCTCTCCGTGTGCCAAAAATAGGCCGCGGGCACAGCCGCGCCCAAAAATAAGCCTCCGAAGGTCCCGTCCCCAAGTTCGTCCGCCGCAAAAATGCCAAAAAAACTGGGGGGCAATAGCCTTGGGGGGAGGGGCTGGCCAACTTCGTCTGCCGGACTCGGAATGGGGCAAAACTTTGCGAGCACCCTCCGTGTGCCAAAAATGGGCCGCGGGTACAGCCGCGCCCAAAAATTAGCCCCCAAAGGTCCCGTCCCCAAGTTCGTCCGCTGCAAAAATGCCCAAAAAACAGGTGGGCTATAGCCTTGGGGGGAGGGGCTGGCCAACTTCATCCGCCGGACTCGGAATGGGACAAGACTTTGGGAGCGCCCTCCGTGTGCCAAAAATAGGACACGGGCACAGCCGCGCCCAAAAATAAGCCCCCAAAGATCCCGTCCCCAAGTTCGTCCGCCGCAAAAAACGGGTGGGCTATAGCCTTGGGGGGAGGGGCAGGCCAACTTCGTTCGCCGGACTCGGAATGGGGCGAGACTTTGCGAGCACCCTCCGTGTACCAAAAATAGGCCGCGGGCACAAGCGCGCCCAAAAATAAGCCTCCGAAGGTCCCGTCCCCAAGTTCGTCCGCCGCAAAAATGCCCAAAAAACGGGTGGGCTATAGCCTTGGGGGGAGGGGCTGGCCAACTTTGTCCGCCGGACTCGGAATGGGGCGAGACTTTGCGACCGCCCTCCGTGTGCCAAAAATAGGGTGCGGGCACAGGTGCACCCAAAAATAAGCCACCGAAGGTCCCGTCCCCAAGTTCGTCCGCCGCAAAAATGCGCAAAAAACGGGTGTGCAATAGCCTTAGGGGAAGGGGCTGGCCCACTTCGTCCGCCGGACTCGGAATGGGGCGAGACTTTACGAGCACCCTCCGTGTGCCAAAAATAGGCCACGGGCACAAGCGCGCACAAAAATAAGCCCCCGAAGGTCCCGTCCCCAAGTTCGTCCGCCGCAAAAATGCCCAAAAAACGGGTGGGCTATAGCCTTGGGGGGAGGGGCTGGCCAACTTTGTCCGCCGGACTCGGAATGGGGCGAGACTTTGCGACCGCCCTCCGTGTGCCAAAAATAGGGTGCGGGCACAGGTGCACCCAAAAATAAGCCACCGAAGGTCCCGTCCCCAAGTTCGTCCGCCGCAAAAATGCGCAAAAAACGGGTGTGCAATAGCCTTGGGGGAAGGGGCTGGCCCACTTCGTCCGCCGGACTCGGAATGGGGCGAGACTTTACGAGCACCCTCCGTGTGCCAAAAATAGACCGCGGGAACAGCCGTGCCCCCAAAAATAAGCCCCCGAAGGTCCCGTCCCCAAGTTCGTCCGCCGCAAAAATGCCCAAAAAACGGGTGGGCTATAGCCTTGGGGGAGGGGCCGGCCAACTTCGTCCGCCGGACTCGGAATGGGGCGAGACTTTGCGACCGGCCTCCGTGTGCCAAAAATAGGCCGTGGACACAGCCGCGCCCAAAAATAAGCCCCCGAAGGTACCGTCCCCAAGTTCGTCCGCCGCAAAAATGCGCAAAAAACGGGTGGGCTATAGGCTTGGGGGGAGGGGCCGGCCATCTTCGTTCGCCGGACTCGGAATGGGGCGAGACTTTGCGAGTGCCCTCCGTGTGCCAAAAATAGGCCGCGGGCACAGCCGTACCCAAAAATAAGCGCCCGAAGGTCCCGTCCCCAAGTTCGTCCGCCGCAAAAATGCCCAAAAAACGGGTTGGCTATAGCCTTGGGGGGAGGGGCTTGCCAAGTTCGTCCGCCGGACTCGGAATGGGGCGAGACTTTGCGAGCACCCTCCGTGTGCCAAAAATAGGCCGTGGGCACAGCCTCGTCCAAAAATAAGCGCCCGAAGGTCCCCTCCCCAAGTTCGTCCGCCGCAAAAATGCCCAAAAAACGGGTGGGCTATAGCCTTGGGGGGAGGGGCTGGCCAAGTTCGTCCGCCGGACTCGGAATGGGTCGAGACTTTGCGAGCGCCCTTCGAGTGCAAAAAATTGGCCGCGGGCATAAACGCGCCCAAAAATAACAGCCCGAAGGTCCCTTCCCCAAGTTCGTCCGCCGCAAAAATGCCCAAAAAACGGGTGGGCTATAGCATTGGGGGAGGGGCTGGCCAAGTTTGTCCGCCGGACTCGGAATGGGGCGAGACTTTGCTAGCACCCTCCGTGTGCCAAAAATAGGCCGCGGGCACAGCCGCACCCAAAAATAATCCCCCGAAGGTCCCGTCCGCAAGTTCGTCTGCCGCAAAAATGCCCAAAAAACGGGCGGGCTATAGCCTTGGGGGGAGGGGCTGGCCAAGTTAGTTTGCCTGACTCGGAATGGGGCCAGACTTTGCGAGCACCCTCCGTGTGCCAAAAAAAGGCCGCGGACACAGCTGCACTCAAAAATAATTGCCCGAAGGTCCTTCCCCAAGTTCGTGCGCCGCAAAAATGCCCAAAAAACGGGTGGGCTATAGCCTTGGGGGGAGGGGATGGCCAACTTCGTCCGCCGGACTCGGAATGGGGCGAGACTTTGCGAGCGCCCTCCGTGTGCCAAAAATAGTCTGCGGGCACAGCCGCGCCCAAAAATAAGCCCCCGAAGGTCCCGTCCCCAAGTTCGTCCGCCGCAAAAATGCCCAAAAAACGGGTGGGCTATAGCCTTGGGGGGAGGGGCTGGCCAACTTCGTCCGCCGGACTCGGAATGGGCCGAGACTTTGCGAGCACCCTCCGTGTACAAAAACTAGGCCGCGGACAAAGCTGCGCCCAAAAAATAAGCCCCCGAAGGTCCCGTCCCCAAGATCGTCCACCGCAAAAATGCCCAAAAAATGGGTGGGCTATAGCCTTGGGGGGAGGGGCAGGCCAACTTCGTCCGCCGGACTCGGAATGGGGCGAGACTTTACGACCGCCCTCTGTGTGCCAAAAATAGGCTGCGGGCACAGCCGCGCCCAAAAATAAGCCCCCGAAGGTCCCGTCCTCAAGCTCGTCCGCCGCCAAAATGCCCAAAAAACGGGTGGTCTATAGCCTTGGGGGGAGGGGCTGGCCTACTTCGTCCGCCGGCCTCGGAATAGGGCGAGACATTGTGAGCGCCCTCTGTGTGCCAAAAATAGGCCGCGGGCACAGCCGCACCCAAAAATAAGCCCCCGAAGGTCCCGTCCCCAAGTTCATCCGCCGCAAAAATGCCCAAAAAACGGGTGGGCTATAGCCTTGGGGGGAGGGGCCTGTCAACTTCGTCCGCCGGACTCGGAATGGGGCGAAACTTTGCGAGCGCTCTCCGTGTGCCAAAAATAGGCCGCGGGCACAGCCGTACCCAAAAATAAGCCCCCGAAGGTCCCGTCCCCAAGTTCGTCCGCCGCAAAAATGCCCAAAAAACGGGTGGGCTATAATCTTGGGGGGAGGGGCCTGCCAACTTCGTCCGCCACTCTCGGAAGGGGGCGAGACTTTGCGAGCGCTCTCCGTGTACCAAAAATAGGCCGCGAGCACAGTCGTACCCAAAAATAAGCACCCGAAGGTACCGTCCCGCCGCATAAATGCGCAAAAAACGGGTGGGCTATAGCCTTGGGGGGAGGGGCTGGCCAACTTCGTCCGCCGGACTCGGAAAGTGGTGAGACTTTGCAAGCGCCCTCCGTGTGCCAAAAATAGGCCGCGCGCACAGCCGAGCCCAAAAATAAGCTCCCGAAGGTCCCGTCCCCAAGTTTGTCCGCCGCAAAAATGCCCAAAAAACGGGTGGACTATAGCCTTGGGGGGAGGGGCTGGCCAACTTCGTCCGCCGGACTCGGAATGGGACGAGACTTTGCGAGCACCCTCCGTCTGCCAAAAATAGGCCACGGGCACAAGCGCGCACAAAAATAAGCCCCCGAAGGTCCCGTCCCCAAGTTCGTCCGCCGCAAAAATGCCCAAAAAACGGGTGGGCTATAGCCTTGGCGGGAGGGGCTGGCCAACTTCGTCCGTCGGACTCGGAATGGGTCGAGACATTGTGAGCGCCCTCTGTGTGCCAAAAATAGGCCGCGCGCACAGCCGCGCCCAAAAATAAGCTCCCGAAGGTCCCGTCCCCAAGTTTGTCCGCCGCAAAAATGCCCAAAAAACGGGTGGACTATAGCCTTGGGGGGAGGGGCTGGCCAACTTCGTCCGCCGAACTCGGAATGGGACGAGACTTTGCGAGCACCCTCCGTCTGCCAAAAATAGGCCACGGGCACAAGCGCGCACAAAAATAAGCCCCCGAAGGTCCCGTCCCCAAGTTCGTCCGCCGCAAAAATGCCCAAAAAACGGGTGGGCTATAATCTTGGGGGGAGGGGCCTGCCAACTTCGTCCGCCACTCTCGGAAGGGGGCGAGACTTTGCGAGCGCTCTCCGTGTACCAAAAATAGGCCGCGAGCACAGTCGTACCCAAAAATAAGCCCCCGAAGGTTCCGTCCCCAAGTTCGTCCGCCGCAAAAATGCGCAAAAAACGGGTGGGCTATAGCCTTGGGGGGAGGGGCTGGCCAACTTCGTCCGCCGGACTCGGAAAGTGGTGAGACTTTGCAAGCGCCCTCCGTGTGCCAAAAATAGGCCGCGCGCACAGCCGCGCCCAAAAATAAGCTCCCGAAGGTCCCGTCCCCAAGTTTGTCCGCCGCAAAAATGCCCAAAAAACGGGTGGACTATAGCCTTGGGGGGAGGGGCTGGCCAACTTCGTCCGCCGGACTCGGAATGGGACGAGACTTTGCGAGCACCCTCCGTCTGCCAAAAATAGGCCACGGGCACAAGCACGCACAAAAATAAGCCCCCGAAGGTCCCGTCCCCAAGTTCGTCCGCCGCAAAAATGCCCAAAAAACGGGTGGGCTATAGCCTTGGCGGGAGGGGCTGGCCAACTTCGTCCGTCGGACTCGGAATGGGTCGAGACTTTGCGAGAGCCCTTCATGTGCCAAAAATAGGCCGCGGGCACAGCCGACCCAAAAATAAGCCCCCGAAGGTCCCGTACCCAAGTTCGTCCGCCGCAAAAATGCCCAAAAAACGGGTGGGCTATAGTCTTGGGGGGAGGGGCCTGCCAACTTCGTCCGCCACTCTCGGAATGGGGCGAGACTTTGCGAGTTCTCTCCATGTGCCAAAAATAGGCCGCGAGCACAGTCGTACCCAAAAATAAGCCCCCGAAGGTCCCGTCCCCAAGTTCGTCCGCCGCAAAAATGCGCAAAAAACGGGTGGGCTATAGCCTTGGGGGGAGGGGCTGGCCAACTTCGTCCGCCGGACTCGGAAAGTGGTGAGACTTTGCAAGCACCCTCCGTGTGCCAAAAATAGGCCGCGCCCAAAAATAAGCCCCCGATGGTCCCGTCCCCAAGTTCGTCCGCCGCAAAAATGCGCAAAAAATGGGTGGGCTATAGCCTTGGGGGAAGGGGCTGGCCAACTTCGTCCGCCGGACTCGGAATGGGGCGAGAATTTGCGAACGCCCTCCGTGTGCCAAAAATAGGCTGCTGGCACAGCCGCGCCCAAAAATAAGCCCCCGAAGGTCCCGTCCCCATGTTCGTCCGCCGCAAAAATGCCCAAAAAACGGGTGGGCTATAGCCTTGGGGGGAGGGGCTGGCCAACTTCATTCGCCGGACTCGGAATGGGTCGAGAATTTGCGAGCGCCCTTCGTGTGCCAAAAATAGGCCGCGGGCACAGTCGCACCCAAAAATAAGCGCCCGAAGGTCCCGTCCCCAAGTTCGTCCGCCGCAAAAATGCCCAAAAAACGGGTGGGCTATAGCCTTGGGGGGAGGGGCTGGCCAAGCTCGTCCTCCGGACTCGGAATGGGGCGAGACATTGCTAGCACCCTCGGTGTGCCAAAAATAGGCTGTGGGTACAGTTGCACCCAAAAATAAGTGCCCGAAGGTCCCGTCCCAAGTTCGTCCGCCGCAAAAATGCCCAAAAAACGGGTGGGCTATAGCCTTGGGGGGAGGGGCTGGCCAAGTTCGTCCGCCGGACTCGGAATGGGGCGAGACTTTGCGAGCGCCCTCCGTATGCCAAAAATAGGCTGCTGGCACAGCCGCTCCCAAAAATAAGCCCCCGAAGGTCCCGTCCCCATGTTCGTCCGCCGCAAAAATGCCCAAAAAACGGGTGGGCTATAGCCTTGGGGGGAGGGGCTGGCCAACTTCGTCCGCCGGACTCGGAAAGTGGTGAGACTTTGCAAGCACCCTCCGTGTGCCAAAAATAGGCCGCACACACAGCCGCGCCCAAAAATAAGCCCCCGATGGTCCCGTCCCCAAGTTCGTCCGCCGCAAGAATGCGCAAAAAACGGGTGGGCTATAGCCTTGGGGGGAGGGGCTGGCCAACTTCGTCCGCCGGACTCGGAATGGGGCGAGAATTTGCGAGCGCCCTCCGTGTGCCAAAAATAGGCTGTTGGCACAGCCGCGCCCAAAAATAAGCCCCCGAAGGTCCCGTCCCCATGTTCGTCCGCAGCAAAAATGCCCAAAAAATGGGTGGGCTATAGCCTTGGGGGGAGGGGCTGGCCATCTTCGTCCGCCGGACTCGGAATGGGTCGAGACTTTGCGAGCGCCCTTCGTGTGCCAAAAATAGGCCGCGGGCACAGTCGCACCCAAAAATAAGTGCCCGAAGGTCCCGTCCCAAGTTCGTCCGCCGCAAAAATGCCCAAAAAACGGGTGGGCTATAGCCTTGGGGGGAGGGGCTGGCCAAGTTCGTCCGCCGGACTCGGAATGGGGCGAGACTTTGCGAGCGCCCTCCGTGTGCCAAAAATAGGCCGCGGGCACAGCCGTGCCCAAGAATAAGTGCCCGAAGGTCCCGTCCCCAAGTTCGTCCGCCGCAAAAATGCCCAAAAAACGGGTGGGCTACAGCCTTGGCGGGAGGGGCTGGCTAAGTTCCTCCGCCGGACTCGGAATGGGGCGAGACTTTGCTAGCGCCCTCGGTGTGCTAAAAATAGGCCGTGGGTACAGCTGCACCCAAAAATAAGTGCCCGAAGGTCCCGTCCCAAGTTCGTCCGCCGCAAAAATGCCCAAAAAATGGGTGGGCTATAGCCTTGGGGGGAGGGGCTGGCCAAGTTCGTCCGCCGGACTCGGAATGGGACGAGACTTTGCTAGTGCCCTAGGTGTACCAAAAATAGGCCGTGGGTACAGTTGCACCCAAAAATAAGCGCCCGAAGGTCCCGTCCCAACTTCGTCCGCCGCAAAAATGCCCAAAAAACGGGTGGGCTATAGCCTTGGGGGGAGAGGCTGGCCAAGTTCGTCCGCCGGACTCGGAATGGGGCGAGACTTTGCGAGCGCCCTCCGTGTGATAAAAATAGGCCGCGGGCACAGCCATACCCAAGAATAAGCACCCGAAGGTCCCGTCCCCAAGTTCGTCCGCCGCAAAAATGCCCAAAAAACGGGTGGGCTATAGCCTTGGGGGAGTGGCTGGCCAAGTTTGTCCGCCGGACTCGGAATGGGGCGGGACTTTGCGAGCGCCCTCCGTTTGACAAAAATAGGCCGCGGGCACAGCCGCGCCCAAAAATAAGCGCCTGAAGGTCCCGTCGCCAAGTTCGTCCGCCGCAAAAATGTCCAAAAAACGTGTGGGCTATAGCCTTGGGGGGAGGGGCTGGCCAAGTTCGTCCGCCGGACTCGGAATGGGGCAGGACTTTGCGAGCACCCTCCGTGTGCCAAAAATAGGCTGCGGGCACAGCTGCGCGCAAGAATAAGTGCCCGAAGGTCCCGTCCCCAAGTTCGTCCGCCGCAAAAATGCCCGAAAAACGGGTGGGCTATAGCCTTGGGGGGAGGCGCAGGCCAAGTTCGTCCGCCGGACTCGGAATGGGGCGGAACTTTGCGACCACCCTCCGTGTGACAAAAATATCCCGCGGGCACAGCCGCGCCCAAAAATAAGCCCCCGAAATTCCCATCCCCAAGTTCGTCCGCCGCAAAAATGCCCAAAAAACGAGTGGGCTATAGCCTTGGGGGGAGGGGCTGGCCAAGTTCTTCCGCCGGACTCGGAATGGGGCGAGACTTTGCGAGCACCCTCCGTGTGCCAAAAATTGGCCGCGGGCACAGCCGCGCCCAAAAATAAGCACCCGATGGTCCCGTCCCCAAGTTCAACCGCCGCAAAAATGCCCAAAAAACGGGTGGGCATGAGCCTTGGGGGGAGGGGCTGGCCAACTTCGTCCGCCGGACTCGGAATGGGGTGAGACTTTGCGAGCGCCCTCCGTGTGTCAAAAAAAATCCGCGGGCTCAGCCGTGCCCAAAAATAAGCGTCCGAAGGTCCCGTCCCCAAGTTCGTCCGCTGCAAAAATGCCCAAAAAACGGGTGGGCTATAGCCTTGGGGGGAGGGGCTGGCCAAGTTCGTCCGCCGGACTCCGAATGGGGCGAGACTTTGCGAGCGCCCTCCGTGTACCAAAAATAGGCCGCGGCCACAGCCGCGCCGAAAAATAAAAGCCCGAAGGTCCCGTCCCCAAGTTCGTCCGCCCCAAAAATGCCCAAAAAACGGGTGGGCTATAGCCTTGGGGGGAGGGGCTGGCCAAGTTCGTCCGCCGGACTTGGAATGGGGCGAGACTTTGCGAGCGCCCTCCATGTGCCAAAAATAAGCCGCGGGCACAGCCGCGCCCAAAAATAAAAGCCCGAAGGTCCCGTCCCCAAGTTCGTTCGCCGCAAAAATGCCCAAAAAACGGGTGGGCTACAGCCTTGGGGGGAGGGGCTGGCCAAGTTCCTCCGCCGGACTTGGAATGGGGCGAGACTTTGTGAGCGCCCTCCGTGTCCCAACTATTGGCCGCGGGCACAGCCGCACCGAAAAAAAAGCTCGAGAAGGTCCCGTCCCCAAGTTCGTCCGCCGCAAAAACTCCCAAAAAATGGGTGGGCTGTAGCCTTCGGCGGAGGGGCTGGCCAAGTTCGTCCGCCGGACTCGGAATGGGGCGAGACTTTGCTAGCACCCTCGGTGTGCCAAAAATAGGCCGCGGGCACAGCCGCGCCCAAAAAGAAGCCCCCGAAGGTCCCGTCCTCAAGCTCGTCCGCCGCAAAAATGCCCAAAAAACGGGTGGGCTATAGCCTTGGGGGGAGGGGCTGGCCAAGTTCGTCCGCCGGACTCGGAATGGGGCGAGGCTTTGCGAGCGCCCTCCGTGTGCCAAAAATAGGCTGCGGGCATAGCCGTACCCAAAAATAAGCGCCCGAAGGTCCCGTCTCCAAGTTCGTCCGCCGCAAAAATGCCCAAAAAACGGGTGGGCTATAGCCTTGGGGGAGGGGCTGGCCAAGTTCGTCCGCCGGACTCGGAATGGGGCGGGACTTTGCGAGCGCCCTCTGTTTGCCAAAAATAGGCCACGGGCACAGCCGTGGCCAAAAATAAGCCCCCGAAGGTCCCGTTGCCAAGTTCGTCCTCCGCAAAAATGCCCAAAAAACGGGTGGGCTATAGCCTTGGGGGGAGGGGCTGGCCAAGTTCGTCCGACGGACTCGGAATGGGGCGGGACTTTGCGAGCGCCCTCCGTGTGCCAAAAATAGGCTGCGGGCACAGCCGCGCACATGAATAAGTGCCCGAAGGTCCCGTCCCCAAGTTCGTCCGCCGCAAAAATGCGCAAAAAACGGGTGGGCTATAGCCTTGGGGGGAGGCGCGGGCCAAGTTCGTCCGCCGGACTCGGAATGGGGTGGAACTTTGCGACCGCCCTCTGTATGATAAAAATAGGCCACGGGCACTGCCGTGTACAAAAATAAGCTCCCGAAGTTCCCTTCCCCAAGTTCGTCCGCCGCAAAAATGCCCAAAAAACGAGTGGGCTATAGCCTTGGGGGGAGGGGCTGGCCAAGTTCGTCCGCCGGACTCGGAATGGGGCGGGACTTTGCGAGCGCCCTCCGTGTCCCAACTATTGGCCGCGGGCACAGCCGCACCGAAAAATAAGCGCCCGAAGGTCCCGTCCCGAAGTTCGTCCGCCGCAAAAATGCCCAAAAAACGGGTGGGCTATAGCCTTCGGCGGAGGGGCTGGCCAAGTTCGTCCGCCGGACTTGGAATGGGGCGAGACTTTGCGAGCACCCTCCGTGTGCCAAAAATAGTCCGCGGGCACAGCCGCAACCAAAAATAAGCACCCGAAGGTGACGTCCCCAAGTTCGCCCGCCGCAAAAATGGCCAAAAAACGGGTGGGCTATAGCCTTGGGGGGAGGGGCTGGCCAAGTTCGTCCGCCGGACTCGGAATGGGGCGAGACTTTGCGAGCGCCCTCCATGTGTCAAAACTAGGCCGCGGGCACAGCCGTACCCAAAAATAAGCTCCCGAAGGTCCCGTCCCCAAGTTCGTCCGCCGCAAAAATGCCCAAAAAACGGGTGGGCTATAGCCTTGGGGGGAGGGGCTGGCCAAGTTCGTCCGCCGGACTCGGAATGGGGCGGGAGTTTGCGAGCGCCCTCCGTGTGCCAAAAATAGGCAGCGGGCACAGCCGCGCACAAGAATAAGTGCCCGAAGGTCCCGTCCCCAAGTTCGTCCGCCGAAAAAATGCCCAAAAAACGGGTGGGCTATAGCCTTGGGGGGAGGCGCTGGCCAAGTTCATCCGCCGGACTCGGAATGGGGCGGAACTTTGCGACCGCCCTCTGTGTGACAAAAATAGGCCGCGAGCACTGCCGCACCCAAAAATAAGCTCCCGAAGCTCCCTTCCCCAAGTTCGTCCGACGCAAAAATGCCCAAAAAATGAGTGGGCTATAGCCTTGGGGGGAGGGGCTCGCCAAGTTCGTCCGCCGGACTCGGAATGGGGCGAGACTTTGCGAGCACC
Source organism: Citrus mangshanensis (assembly GCA_030449895.1). NCBI lineage: Eukaryota > Viridiplantae > Streptophyta > Magnoliopsida > Sapindales > Rutaceae > Citrus > Citrus mangshanensis. The sequence continues at coordinate 108,255 of JASUUJ010000120.1, read as the reverse complement.
CTCAGTGTGCCAAAAATTGGCCGCGGGCGCAGCCGCGCCCAAAAATAAGCACCCGAAGGTCCCGTCCCCAAGTTCAACCGCCGCAAAAATGCCCAAAAAATGGGTGGGCTAGAGCCTTGGGGGGAGGGGCTGGCCAAGTTCGTCCGCCGGACTCGGAATGGGGCGAGACTTTGCGAGCGCCCTCTGTGTGCCGAAAATAGGCTGCGGGCACAGCTGCGCGCAAAAATAGGCAACCGAAGGACACGTCCCCAAGTTCGTCCGCCGCAAAAATGCCCAAAAAACGGGTGGGCTATAGCCTTGGGGGGAGGGGCTGGCCAAGTTCGTCCGCCGGACTCGGAATGGGGCGAGACTTTGCGAGCGCCCTCCGTGTGTGAAAAATAGGCCGTGGGCACAGCCGCACCCAAAATTAAAAGCCCGAAGGTCCTGTCCCCAAGTTCGTCCGCCGCAAAAATGCCCAAAAAACGAGTGGGCTACAGCCTTGGGGGGAGGGGCTGGCCAAGTTCCTCCGCCGGACTCGGAATGGGGCGAGACTTTGCGAGCGCCTTCCGTGTCCCAAATATTGGCCACGGGCACAGCCGCACCCAAAAATAAGCGCCCGAAGGTCCCGTCCCCAAGTTCGTCCGCCGCAAAAATGCCCAAAAAACGGGTGGGCTATAGCCTTGGGGGGAGGGGCTGGCCAAGTTCGTCCGCCGGACTCGGAATGGTACGAGAATTTACGAGCACCCTACATGTGCCAAAAATAGGCTGCGGGCACAGCCGTGCCCAAAAATAAGCGCCCGAAGGTCCCGTCCCCAAGTTCGTCCGCCGCAAAATGCCCAAGCGGGTGGGCTATAGCCTTGGGGAGGGCTGGCCAAGTTCGTCCGCCGGACTCGGAATGGGGCGAGACTTTGCGAACGCCCTCCGTGTACCAAAAATATGCCGCGGGCACAGCCGCGCCCAAAAATAACCGCCTGAAGGTGCCGTCCCCAAGTTCGTCCGCCGAAAAAATGCCCAAAAAACGGGTGGGCTATAGCCTTGGGGGGAGGGGCTGGCCAAGTTCGTCCGCCGGACTCGGAATGGGGCGAGACTTTGCGAGCGCCCTCCGTGTGTGAAAAATAGGCCGTGGGCACAGCCGCACCCAAAATTAAAAGCCCGAAGGTCCTGTCCCCAAGTTCGTCCGCCGCAAAAATGCCCAAAAAACGGGTGGGCTACATCCTTGGGGGGAGGGGCTGGCCAAGTTCCTCCGCCGGACTCGGAATGGGGCGAGACTTTGCGAGTGCCTTCCGTGTCCCAAATATTGGCCACGGGCACAGCCGCGCCCAAAAATAAGCGCCCGAAGGTCCCGTCCCCAAGTTCGTCCGCCGCAAAAATGCCCAAAAAACGGGTGGGCTATAGCCTTGGGGGGAGGGTTGGAATCCGCCGGACTCGGAATGGTGCGAGAATTTACGAGCACCCTCCATGTGCCAAAAATAGGCTGCGGACACAGCCGTGCCCAAAAATAAGCGCCCGAAGGTCCCGTCCCCAAGTTCCTCCGCCGCAAAAATGCCCAAAAAACGGGTGGGCTATAGCCTTGGGGGGAGGGGCTGCCCAAGTTCGTCCGATGGACTCGGAATGGGGCGAGACTTTGCGAGCGCCCTCCGTGTGCCAAAAATAGGCTGCAGGCACAGCCGTACCCAAAAATAAGCGCCCGAAGGTCCCGTCCCCAAGTTCGTCCGCCGCAAAAATGCCCAAAAAACGGGTGGGCTATAGCCTTGTGGGGAGGGGCTGGCCAAGTTCGTCCGCCGGGACTTGGAATAGGGCGAGACTTTGCGAACGCCCTCCGTGTGCCAAAAATAGGCACAGCCGCGCCCAAAAATAAGCGCCCGAAGGTCCCGTCCCCAAGTCCGTCCGCCGCAAAAATGCCCAAAAAACGGGTGGGCTATAGCCTTGGGGGGAGGGGCTGGCCAAGTTCGTCCGCCGGTCTCGGAATGGGGCGAGACTTTGCGAGCGCCCTCTGTGTGCCAAAAATAGGCTGCGGGCACAGCCGCGCGCAAAAATAGGCAACCGAAGGACCCGTCCCCAAAAATGCCCAAAAAACGGGTGGGCTATAGCCTTGTGGGGAGGGGCTGGCCAAGTTCGTCCGCCGGGACTTGGAATAGGGCGAGACTTTGCGAACGCCCTCCGTTACCCAAAAATAGGCCGCGGGCACAGCCGCGCCCAAAAATAAGCGCCCGAAGGTCCCGTCCCCGCAAAAATGCCCAAAAGCGGGTGGGCTATAGCCTTGGGGGAGGGCTGGCCAAGTTCGTCCGCCGGTCTCGGAATGGGGCGAGACTTTGCGGCGCCCTCTTTGTGCCAAAAATAGGCTGCGGGCACAGCGCGCAAAAATAGGCAACCGAAGGACCCGTCCCCAAGTTCGTCCGCAAAAATGCCCAAAAGCGGGTGGGCTATAGCCTTGTGGGGAGGGCTGGCCAAGTTCGTCCGCCGGGACTTGGAATAGGCGAGACTGCGAACGCCCTCCGTGTGCCAAAAATAGAGGCACAGCCGCCCAAAAATAAGTGCCCGAAGGTCCCGTCCCCAAGTCCATCCGCCGCAAAAATGCCCAAAAAACGGGTGGGCTATAGCCTTGGGGGGAGGGGCTGGCCAAGTTCGTCCGACGGACTCGGAATGGGGCGAGACTTTGCGAGCGCCCTCCGTGTGCCAAAAATAGGCCGCGGGCACAGCCGTACCCAAAAATAAGCGCCCGAAGGTCCCGTCCACAAGTTCGTCCGCCGCAAAAATGCCCAAAAAACGCGTGGGCTATAGCCTTGGGGGGAGGAGATGGCCAGGTTCGTCCGCCGGACTCGCAATGGGGTGAGCCTTTGCGAGTGCCCTCCGTGTGCCAAAAATAGGGCACGGGCACAGCCGCACCAAAAGATAAGTGCCCGAAGGTCCCGTCCCCAAGTTCGTCCGCCGCAAAAATGCCCAAAAAACGGGTGGGCTATAGCCTTGGGGGGAGGGGCTGGCCAAGTTCGTCCGCCGGTCTCGGAATGGGGCGAGACTTTGCGAGCGCCCTCTGTGTGCCAAAAATAGGCTGCGGGCACAGCCGCGCGCAAAAATAGGCAACCGAAGGACCCGTCCCCAAGTTCGTCCGCCGCAAAAATGCCCAAAAAACGGGTGGGCTATAGCCTTGTGGGGAGGGGCTGGCCAAGTTCGTCCGCCGGGACTTGGAATAGGGCGAGACTTTGCGAACGCCCTCCGTGTGCCAAAAATAGGCCGCGGGCACAGCCGCGCCCAAAAATAAGCGCCCGAAGGTCCCGTCCCCAAGTCCGTCCGCCGCAAAAATGCCCAAAAAACGGGTGGGCTATAGCCTTGGGGGGAGGGGCTGGCCAAGTTCGTCCGCCGGACTCGGAATGGGGCGAGACTTTGCGAGAGCCCTCCTGTGCTAAATATAGTCCGTGGGCACAGCCACACCCAAAAATAACCACCCGAAGGTCCCGTCCCCAAGTTCGTCCGCCGCAAAAATGCCCAAAAAACGGGTGGGCTATAGCCTTGGGGGGAGGGGCTGGCCAAGTTCGTCCGCCGGACTCGGAATGGGGCGAGACTTTGCGAGCGCCCTCCGTGTGCCAAAAATAGGCCGCGGGCACAGCCGTACCCAAAAATAAGTGCCCGAAGGTCCCGTCCCCAAGTTCGTCCGCCGCAAAAATGCCCAAAAAACGGGTGGGCTATACCCTTGGGGGGAGGGGCTGGCCAAGTTCGTCCGCCGGACTCGGAATGGGGCGAGACTTTGTGAGCGACCTCCGTGTGCCAAAAAGTAGGTCGCGGACACATCCGCTCCAAAAAATAAGCGCCCGAAGGTCCCGTCCCCAAGTTCGTCCGCCGCAAAAATGCCCAAAAAACGGGTGGCCTATAGCCTTGGGGGGTGACTGGCCAAGTTCATCCGCCGGACTCGGAATGGGGCGAGACTTTGGGAGCACCCTCTGTGTGCCAAAAATAGGCCGCGGTCACAGCCGCCCCCAAAAATAAGTGCCCGAAGGCCCCGTCCCCAAGTTCGTCCGCTGCAAAAATGCCAAAAAAAAGGGTGGGCTATAGACTTGGGGGGAGGGGCTGGCCAAGTTCGTCCGCCGGACTCGGAATGGGACGAGACTTTGCGAGCACCCTCCGTGTCCCAAAAATAGGCAGCAGGCGCAGCCGAACCCAAAAATAATCATCCGAAGGTCCCGTCCCCAAGTTCATCCGCCGTAAAAATGCCCAAAAAAAGGGTGGGCTATAGCCTTGGGGGGAGGGGCTGGCCAAGTTCGTCCGCCGGACTCGGAATGGGGCGAGACTTTGCGAGCGTGCTCTGTGTGAAAAAATAGGCAGCGGGCACAGCAGCGCCCAAAAATAAGCATCCGAAGGTCCCGTCCCCACGTTCATCCGCCGTAAAAATGCCCAAAAAACGGGTGGGCTATAGCCTTGGGGGGAGTGGCTGGCCAAGTTCGTCCGCCGGACTCGGAATGGGGCGAGACTTTGCGAGCGCCCTCCGTATGCCAAAAATAGGCCGCGGGCACAGCCGTACCCAAAAATAAGTGCCCGAAGGTCCCATCCCCAAGTTCGTCCGCCGCAAAAATGCCCAAAAAACGGGTGGGCTATAGCCTTGGGGGGAGGGGCTGGCCAAGTTCGTCCGCCGGACTCGGAATGGGGCGAGACTTTGCGAGCACCCTCCGTGTGCCAAAAATAGGTCGTGGGCACAGCCACTCCAAAAAATAAGCACCCGAAGGTCCCGTCCCCAAGTTCGTCCGCTGCAAAAATGCCCTAAAAACGGGTGGCCTAAAGCCTTGGGGGGTGACTGGCCAAGTTCGTCCGCCGGACTCGGAATGGGCCGAGACTTTGCGAGCACCCTCTGTGTGCCAAAAATAGGCCGCGGTCACAGCCGTGCCCAAAAATAAGTGCCCGAAGGCCCCGTCCACAAGTTCGTCCGCTGCAAAAATGCCCAAAAAAAGGGTGGGCTATAGCCTTGGGGGGAGGGGCTGGCCAAGTTTGTCCGCCGGACTCGGAATGGGGCGAGACTTTGCGAGCGGCCTCCATATGCCAAAAGTAGGCTGCGGGCACAGCCGCACCCAAAAATAAGCCCCCGACGGTCCCGGCCCCGAGTTCGTCCGCCGCAAAAATGCCCAAAAAACGGGTGGGCTATAGCCTTGGGGGGAGGGGCTGGCCAACTTCGTCCGCCGGACTCGGAATGGGACGAGACTTTGCGAGTGCCCTCCGTGTGCCAAATATAGGCCACGGCCACAGCCGTGCCCAAAAATAAGCGCCCGAAGGTCCCGTCCCCAAGTTCGTCCGCCGCAAAAATGCCCAAAAAACGGGTGGGAAGAGGGGCTGGCCAAGTTCGTCCGCCGGACTCGGAATGGGGCGACACTTTGCGAGCGCCCTCCGTGTGGCAAAAATAGGCCGCGGGCACAGCCGTACCCAAAAATAAGTGCCCGAAGGTCCCGTCCCCAAGTTCGTCCGCCGCAAAAATGCCCAAAAAACGGGTGGGCTATAGCCTTGGGGAGGGCTGGCCAATCGCCGGACTCGGAATGGGGCGAGACTTTGCGAGCGCCCTCCGTGTGCCAAAAATAGGTCGCGGGCACAATCGTTCCAAAAAATAAGCGCCCGAAGGTCCCATCCCCAAGTTCGTCCGCCGCAAAAATGCCCTAAAAACGGGTGGCCTATAGCCTTGGGGGGTGACTGGCCAAGTTCTTCCGCCGGACTCGGAATGGGGCGAGACTTTGCGAGCGCCCTCTGTGTGCCAAAAATAGGCCGTGGTCACAGCCGCGCCCAAAAATAAGTGCCCGAAGGCCCCGTCCCCAAATTCGTCCGCTGCAAAAATGCCCAAAAAAAGGGTGGGCTATAGACTTGGGGGGAGGGGCTGGCCCACTTCGTCCGCCGGACTCGGAATGGGACGAGACTTTGCGAGCGCCCTCCGTGTCCCAAAAATTGGCGGCAGGCGCAGTCGGACCCAAAAATAATCATCCGAAGGTCCCGTCCCCAAGTTCATCCGCCGTAAAAATGCCCAAAAAATGGGTGGGCTATAGCCTTGGGGGGAGGGGCTGGCCAAGTTCGTCCGCCGGACTCGGAATGGGGCGAGACTTTGTGTGCGGCCTCCGTGTACCAAAAATAGGCTACGGTCACAGCCGCACCCAAAAATAAGCCCCCGAATGTCCCGTCCCCGAGTTCGTCCGCCGCAAAAATGCCCAAAAAACGGGTGGGCTATAGCCTTGGGGGGAGGGGCTGGCCAACTTCGTCCGCCGGACTCGGAATGGGGCGAGACTTTGCGATCGCCCTCCGTGTACCAAAAATAGGTCGCGGGCACAGCCACACCCAAAAATAAGCGCCCGAAGGTCCCGTCCCCATGTTCGTCCGCCGCAAAAATGCCCAAAAAATAGGTGGGCTATAGCCTTGGGGGGAGGGGCTGGCCAAGATCGTCCGCCGGACTCGGAATGGGGCGAGACTTTGCGAGCGCCCTCCGTGTGCCAAAAATAGGCCGCGGACACAGCCGCGCCCAAAAATAAGCGCCCGAAGGTCCCGTCCCCAAATTCGTCCGCCGCAAAAAAGCCCAAAAAATGGGTGGGCTATAGCCTTGGGTGGAGGGGCTGGCCAAGTTCGTCCGCCGGACTCGGAATGGGACGAGACTTTGCGAGCGCCGTCCGTGTGCCAAAAATAGGCCGCGGGCACAGCCGCTCCCAAAAATAAGCGCCCGAAGGTCCCGTCCTCAAGTTTGTCCGCCGCAAAAATGCCCAAAAAACGGGTGGGCGCCTTGGGGGGAGCGGCTGGCGAAGTTCGTCCGCCGGACTCGGAATGGGGCAAGATTTTGCGAGCACCCTCCATGTGCAAAAATAGGACGCGGGCACAGCCGCGCAAAAAAATAAGCACCCGAACTTCCCGTCCCCGAGTTCGTCCGCCGCAAAAATGCCCAAAAAACGGGTGGGCTACAGCCTTGGGGGGAGGGGCTGGCCAACTTCGTCCGCCGGACTCGGAATGGGGCGAGACTTTGCGATCGCCCTCCGTGTACCAAAAATAGGTCGCGGGCACAGCCGTACCCAAAAATAATTGCCCGAAGGTCCCGTCCCCAAGTTCGTCCGCCGCAAAAATGCCCAAAAAACGGGTGGGCTATAGCCTTGGGGGGAGGGGCTGGCCAAGATCGTCCGCCGGACTCGGAATGGGGCGAGACTTTGCGAGCGCCCTCTGTGTGCCAAAAATAGGCCGCGGTCACAGCCGCGCCCAAAAATAAGTGCCCGAAGGCCCCGTCCCCAAGTTCGTCCGCTGCAAAAATGCCCAAAAAAAGGGTGGGCTATAGCCTTGGGGGGAGGGGCTGGCCAAGTTCGTCCGCCGGACTCGGAATGGGATGAGACTTTGCGAGCGCCCTCCGTGTCCCAAAAATAGGCAGCGGGCGCAGCCGCGCCCAAAAAGAATCATCCGAAGGTCCCGTCCCCAAGTTCATCCGCCGTAAAAATGCCCAAAAAATGGGTGGGCTATAGCCTTGGGGGGAGGGGCTGGCCAGGTTCGTCCGCCGGACTCGGAATGGGGCGAGACTTTGTGTGCGGCCTCCGTGTGCCAAAAATAGGCTACGGTCACAGCCGCACCCAAAAATAAGCCCCCGAATGTCCCGTCCCCGAGTTCGTCCGCCGCAAAAATGCCCAAAAAATGGGTGGGCTATAGCCTTGGGGGGAGGGGCTGGCCAACCTTGTCCGCCGGACTCGGAATGGGGCGAGACTTTGCGAGTGCCCTCCGTGTGCCAATTATAGGCCACGGGCACTGGCGCGCCCAAAAATAAGCGCCCGAAGGTCCCGTCCCCAAGTTCGTCCTCCGCAAAAATGTCCAAAAAACGGGTGGGCTATAGCCTTGGGGGGAGGGGCTGGCCAAGTTCGTCCGCCGGACTCGGAATGGGGCGAGACTTTGCGAGCGCCCTCCGTGTGCCAAAAATAGGCCGCGGGCACAGCCACACCCAAAAATAAGCGCCCGAAGGTCCCGTCCCCATGTTCGTCCGCCGCAAAAATGCCCAAAAAATAGGTGGGCTATAGCCTTGGGGGGAGGGGCTGGCCAAGATCGTCCGCCGGACTCGGAATGGGGCGAGACTTTGCGAGCGCCCTCCGTGTGCCAAAAATAGGCGGACACAGCGCCCAAAAATAAGCGCCCGAAGGTCCCGTCCCCAAATTCGTCCGCCAAAAGCCCAAAAATGGGTGGGCTATAGCCTTGGGTGGAGGGCTGGCCAAGTCCGCGGACTCGGAATGGGACGAGACTTTGCGAGCGCCGTCCGTGTGCCAAAAATAGGCCGCGGGCACAGCCGCTCCCAAAAATAAGCGCCCGAAGGTCCCGTCCTCAAGTTTGTCCGCCGCAAAAATGCCCAAAAAACGGGTGGGCGCCTTGGGGGGAGCGGCTGGCGAAGTTCGTCCGCCGGACTCGGAATGGGGCAAGATTTTGCGAGCACCCTCCATGTGCAAAAATAGGACGCGGGCACAGCCGCGCAAAAAAATAAGCACCCGAACTTCCCGTCCCCAAGTTCGTCCGCCACAAAAATGCCCAAAAAACGGGTGGGCTATAGCCTTGGGGGGAGGAGCTGGCCAAGTTCGTCCGCCGGACTCGGAATGGGGCGAGACTTTACGAACGCCCTCCGTGTGCCAAAAATAGGCCGCGGGCACAGCCGCGCCCAAAAATAAGCCCCCAATGGTCCCGTCCCCAAGTTCGTCCGCCGCAAAAATGCCCAAAAAACGGGTGGGCTATAGCCTTGGGGGGAGGGGCTGGCCAACTTCGTCCGCCGGACTCGGAATGGGGTGAGACTTTGCGAGCGCCCTCCGTGTGCAAAAAATAGGCCGCGGGCACAGCCGCGCCCAAAAATAAGCTCCCGAAGGTCCCGTCCCCAAGTTCGTCCGCCGCAAAAATGCCCAAAAAACGGGTGGGCTTTAGCCTTGGGGGGAGGGGCTGGCCAACTTCGTCCGCCGGACACAGAATGGGGTGAGACTTTGCGAGTGGCCTCCGTGTGCCAAAAATAGGCCTTGGGCACAGCCGCGCCCAAAAATAAGGCCCCGAAGGTCCCGTCCCCAAGTTCTTCCGCCGCAAAAATGCCCAGAAAACGGTGGGCCATAGCCTTGGGGGGAGGGGCTGGCCAACTTCGTCCGTCGGACTCGGAATGGGGCGAGACTTTGCGAGCGCCCTGCGTGTGCCAAAAATAGGCCGCGGCCACAGCCGTACCCAAAAATAAGCCCCCGAAGGTCCCATCCCCAGGTTCGTCCGCCGCAAAAATGCCCAAAAAACGGGTGGGCTATAGCCTTGGGGGGATGGGCTGGCCAAGATCGTCCGCCGGACTCGGAATGGGACGAGACTTTGCGAGCGCCCTCCGTGTGCCAAAAATATGCCGCGGGCACAGCCGGGCCCAAAAATAAGCTCCCGAAGGTCCCGTCCCCAAGTTCGTCCGCCGCAAAAATGCCCAAAAAACGGGTGGGCTATAGCCTTGGGGGAGGGGCTGGCCAACTTCGTCCGCCGGACTCAGAATGGGGCGAGACTTTGTGAGTACCCTCCGTGTGCCAACAATAGGCTGCGGACACAGTGGCGCCCAAAAATAAGCTCCCGAAGGTCCCGTCCCCAAGTTCGTCCGCCGCAAAAATGCCCAAAAAACGGGTGGGCTATAGCCTTGGGGGGAGGGGCTGGCCAACTTCGTCCGCCGGACTCGGAATGGGGCGAGACTTTGCGAGCGTCCTCCGTGTGCCAAAAATAGGCCGTGGGCACAGCCGCACCCAAAAATAAGCCCCCGAAGGTCCCGTCCCCAAGTTCGACCGCCGCAAAAATGCCCAAAAAACGGGTGGGAAGAGGGGCTGGCCCACTTCGTCCGCCGGACTCGGAATAGGACGAGACTTTGCGAGCACCCTCCGTGTGCCAAAAATAGGCCGTGGGCACAGCCGCGCCCAAAAATAAGCCCCCGAAGGTCCCATCCCCAAGTTTGTCCGCCGCAAAAATGCCCAAAAAACGGATGGGCTATAGCCTTGGGGGGAGGGGCTGGCCAACTTCGTCCACCGGACTCGGAATGGGGCGAGACTTTGCGAGCGCCCTCCGTGTGCCAAAAATTGGCTGCGGGCACAGCCGCGCCCAAAAATAAGCCCCCGAAGGTCCCTTCCCCAAGTTCGTCCGCCGCAAAAATGCCCAAAAAACGGGTGGGAAGAGGGGGTGGCCAACTTCGTCCGCCGGACTCGGAATGGGGCGAGACTTTGCGAGCACCCTCCGTGTGCCCAAAATAGGCAGCAGGTATAGACACGCCCAAAAATAAGCCCCCGAAGGTCCCTTCCCCAAGTTCGTCCGCCGCAAAAATGCCCAAAAAACGGGTGGGAAGAGGGGCTGGCCAACTACGTCCGCCGGACTCGGAATGGGGCGAGACTTTCCGAACGCCGTCCGTGTGCCAAAAATATACCGCGGGCACAGCCGCGCCCAAAAATAAGCCCCCGAAGGTACCGTCCCCAAGTTCGTACGCCGCAAAAATGCCCAAAAAACGGGTGGGCTATAGCCTTGGGGGGAGGGGCTGGCCAACTTTGTCCGCCGGACTCAGAATGGGGCGAGACTTTGCGAGTGCCCTCCGTGTGCCAACAATAGGCCGCGGGCACAGCGGCGCCCAAAAATAAGCCCCCGAAGGTCCCGTCCCCAAGTTCGTCCGCCGCAAAAATTCCCAAAAAACGGGTGCGCTATAGCCTTGGGGGGAGGGGCTGGCCAACTTCGTCCGCCGGACTCGGAATAGGGCGAGACTTTGCGAGCGCCCTCCGTGTGCCAAAAATAGGCCGCGGGCACAGCCGCACCCAAAAATAAGGCCCCGAAGGTCCCGTCCCCAAGTTCGTCCGCCGCAAAAATGCCCAAAAAACGGGTGGGCTATAGCCTTGGGGGGAGGGGCCTGTCAACTTCGTCCGCCGGACTCGGAATGGGTCGAAACTTTGCGAGCGCTCTCCGTGTGCCAAAAATATGATGCGGGCACAGCCGCGCCCAAAAATAAGCCCCCGATGGTCTCGTCCCCAAGTTCGACCGCCGTAAAAATGCCCAAAAAACGGGTGGGAAGAGGGGCTGGCCCACTTCGTCCGCCGGACTCGGAATAGGGCGAGACTTTGTGAGCACCCTCCGTGTGCCAAAAATAGGCCGCGGGCACAGCCGCACACAAAAATAAGCCCCCGAAGGTCCCATCCCCAAGTTCGTCCGCCGCAAAAATGCCCTAAAAACGGGTGGGCTATATCCCTGGGGGGAGGGGCCGGCCAAATTCGTCCGCCGGACTCGGAATGGGGCGAGACTTTTCGAGCGCCCTCCGTGTACCAAAAATAGGCCGCGGGCACAGCCGCGCCCAAAAATAAGCCCCCGAAGGTCCCGTCCCCAAGTTCGTCCGCCGCAAAAATGCCCAAAAAACGGGTGGGCTATAGCCTTGGGGCGGGCTGGCTCGTCTGCCGGACTCGGAATGGGGCGAGACTTTGCAGCGCCCTCCGTGTACCAAAAATAGGCGCGAGCACAGCGCGCCCAAAATAAGCCCCGAAGATCCCGTCCCCAAGTTGTACCGCCGCAAAAATGCCCAAAAGCGGGTGGGCTACAGTCTTGGGGGAGGGCTGGCCGACAAATCCGCCGGACTCGGAATGGGGCGAGACTTTACGAACGGCCTCCGTGTGCCAATAATAGGCTGCGGGCACAGCGGCGCCCAAAAATAAGCCCCCGAAGCTCCCGTCCCCAAGTTCGTCCGCCGCAAAAATGCCCAAAAAACGGGTGGGCTATAGCCTTGGGGGGAGGGGCCTGTCAACTTCGTCCGCCGGACTCGGAATGGGGCGTGACTTTGCGAGCGCTCTCCGTGTGCCAAAAATATGCCGCGGGCACAGCCGCGCCCAAAAATAAGCCCCCGATGGTCTCGTCCCCAAGTTCGACCGCCGCAAAAATGCCCAAAAAACGGGTGGGAAGAGGGGCTGGCCCACTTCGTCCGCCGGACTCGGAATAGGGCGAGACTTTGCGAGCACCCTCCGTGTGCCAAAAATAGGCCACGGGCACAGCTGCGCCCAAAAATAAGCCCCCGAAGGTCCCATCCCCAAGTTCGTCCGCCGCAAAAATGCCCTAAAAACGGGTGGGCTATAGCCTTGGGGGGAGGGGCTGGCCAAATTCGTCCGCCGGACTCGGAATGGGGCGAGACTTTGCGAGCGCCCTCCGTGTGCCAAAAATAGGCCGCGGACACAGCCGCGCCCAAAAATAAGCCCCCGAAGGTCCCGTCCCCAAGTTCGTCCGCCGCAAAAATGCCCAAAAAACGGGTGGGCTATAGCCTTGGGGGGAGGGGCTGGCCAACTTCGTCTGCCGGACTCGGAATGGGGCGAGACTTTGCGAGCGCCCTCCGTGTGCCAAAAATAGGCCGCGAGCACAGCCGCACCCGAAAATAAGCCCCCGAAGATCCCGTCCCCAAGTTGTACCGCCGCAAAAATGCCCAAAAAACGGGTGGGCTATAGCCTTGGGGGGAGGGGCTGGCCAACTTCGTCCGCCGGACTCGGAATGGGGCGAGACTTTACGAACGGCCTCCGTGTGCCAATAATAGGCTGCGGGCACAGCGGCGCCCAAAAATAAGCCCCCGAAGCTCCCGTCCCCAAGTTCGTCCGCCGCAAAAATGCCCAAAAAACGGGTGGGCTATAGCCTTGGGGGGAGGGGCTGGCCAACTTCGTCCGCCGGACTCGGAATAGGGCGAGACTTTGCGAGCACCCTCCGTGTGCAAACAATAGGCCGCGGGCACAGCGGCGCACAAAAATAAGCCCCCGAAGGTCCCGTCCCCAAGTTCGTCCGCCGCAAAAATGCCCAAAAAACGGGTGGGAAGAGGGGCTGGCCAATCCGCGGACTCGGAATGGGCGAGACAATGCGAGCGCCCTCCGTGTGCCAAAAATATACAGGCACAGCGCGCCCAAAAATAAGCCCCGAAGGTCCCGTCCCCAAGTTCGTGCAAAAATGCCCAAAAGCGGGTGGGCTATAGCCTTGGGGAGGGCTGGCCAACATCCGCGGACTCAGAATGGGGCGAGACTTTGCAGAGCCCTCCGTGTGCCAACAATAGGCCGCGGGCACAGCGGCGCCAAAAATAAGCCCCGAAGGTCCCGTCCCCAAGTTCGTCCGCCGCAAAATTCCCAAAAGCGGGTGCGCTATAGCCTTGGGGAGGGCTGGCCAACTTTGTCCGCGGACTCGGAATAGGCGAGACTTTGTGAGCGAACTCCGTGTGCCAAAAATAGGCACAGGCACCAAAAGTAAGCCCCCCGTCCCCAAAATGCCCAAAAAAGCGGGTGGGCTATAGCCTTGGGGAGGGCTGGCCAAATTCGTCCGCGGACTCGGAATGGGGCGGAATTTGCGGCGTCGTGTGCCAAAAATAGGCTGTGGGCACAGCCAAAATAAGCCCCGAAGTCCCGTCCCCAAGTTCGTCCGCAAAAATGCCCAAGCGGGTGGGCTACAGTCTTGGGGAGGGCTGGCCAAATCCGCGGACTCGGAATGGCGAGACTTTCCAGCGCCCGTCCGTGTGCCAAAAATATGCACAGCCGCGCCCAAAAATAAGCCCCGAAGGTCCCGTCCCCAAGTTAAATCGCCGCAAAAATGCCCAGCGGGTGGGCTATAGCCTTGGGGAGGGCTGGCCAACTTTGTCCGCGGACTCAGAATGGGGCGAGACTTTGCAGCGCCCTCCGTGTGCCAACAATAGGCCGCGGGCACAGCGGCGCCAAAAATAAGCCCCGAAGGTCCCGTCCCCAAGTTCGTAAAAATTCCCAAAAGCAGGTGCGCTATAACCTTGGGGAGGGCTGGCCAAATCCGCGGACTCGGAATAGGCGAGACTTTGTGAAACGCCCTCCGTGTGCCAAAAATAGGCGGGCACAGCCGCACCCAAAAATAAGGCCCCGAAGGTCCCGTCCCCAAGTTCGTCCGCAAAAAAAAGCGGGTGGGCTATAGCCTTGGGGAGGGCCTGTCAGCTTCGTCCGCGGACTCGGAATGAGGCGAAACTTTGCGCAGCGCTCTCCGTGTGCCAAAAATATGCAGCAGGCACAGCCGCGCCCAAAAATAAGCCCCGATGGTCTCGTCCCCAAGTTCGAAAAATGCCCAAGCGGGTGGGAAGAGGGCTGGCCCATCCGCCCGGACTCGGAATAGGCGAGACTTTGCGAGCACCCTCCGTGTGCCAAAAATAGGCCACAGGCACAGCTGCGCCAAAATAAGCCCCGAAGGTCCCATCCCCAAGTTTCGTAAAAATGCCCTAAAAGCGGGTGGGCTATAGCCTTGGGGAGGGCTGGCCAAATTCGTCCGCGGACTCGGAATGGGGCGAGACTTTGCAGCGCCCTCCGTGTGCCAAAAATAGGCCGCGGACACAGCCGCGCCCAAAAATAAGCCCCGAAGGTCCCGTCCCCAAGTTCGTCCGCAAAAATGCCCAAGCGGGTGGGCTATAGCCTTGGGGGGGAGGCTGGCCAACCGTCTGCGGACTCGGAATGGGGCGAGACTTTGCGGCGCCCTCCGTGTGCCAAAAATAGGCATGAGCACAGCCGCACCCGAAAATAAGCCCCGAAGATCCGTCCCCAAGTTGTACCGCCAAAAATGCCCAAAAGCGGGTGGGCTATAGCCTTGGGGAGGGGCTGGCCAACAAATCCGCGGACTCGGAATGGGGCGAGACTTCTGCAGCCTCCGTGTGCCAATAATAGGCTGCGGGCACAGCGGCGCCCAAAAATAAGCCCCAGCTCCCGTCCCCAAGTTCGTCCGCAAAAATGCCCAAAAGCGGGTGGGCTATAGCCTTGGGGAGGGCTGGCCAACAAATCCGCGGACTCGGAATAGGCGAGACTTTGCGAGCACCCTCCGTGTGCAAACAATAGGCACAGCGGCGCACAAAAATAAGCCCCGAAGGTCCGTCCCCAAGTTCGTCCGCAAAAATGCCCAGCGGGTGGGAAGAGGGGCTGGCCCAAATCCGCGGACTCGGAATTGGGCGAGACAATGCGGCGCCCTCCGTGTGCCAAAAATATGGGCACAGCCGCGCCCAAAACTAAGCCACCGAAGGTCCCGTCCCCAAGTTCGTACGCCGCAAAAATGCCCAAAAAACGGGTGGGCTATAGCCTTGGGGGGAGGGGCTGGCCAACTTTGTCCGCCGGACTCGGAATAGGGCGAGACTTTGTGAACGCCCTCCGTGTGCCAAAAATAGGCCGCGGGCACAGCCGCACCCAAAAATAAGCCCCCGAAGGTCCCGTCCCCAAGTTCGTCCGCCGCAAAAATGCCCAAAAAACGGGTGGGCTATAGCCTTGGGGGGAGGGGCTGGCCAACTTCGTCCGCCGGACTCGGAATAGGGCGAGACTTTGCGAGCACCCTCCGTGTGCAAACAATAGGCCGCGGGCACAGCGGCGCACAAAAATAAGCCCCCGAAGGTCCCGTCCCCAAGTTCGTCCGCCGCAAAAATGCCCAAAAAACGGGTGGGAAGAGGGGCTGGCCAACTTCGTCCGCCGGACTCGGAATGGGGCGAGACAATGCGAGCGCCCTCCGTGTGCCAAAAATATACCGCGGGCACAGCCGCGCCCAAAAATAAGCCCCCGAAGGTCCCGTCCCCAAGTTCGTCCGCCGCAAAAATTCCCAAAAAACGGGTGCGCTATAGCCTTGGGGGGAGGGGCTGGCCAACTTCGTTCGCCGGACTCGGAATGGGGTGAGACTTTGCGAGTGCCCTCCGTGTGCCCAAAAATAGGCCACGGGCACAGCCGTGCCCAAAAATAAGCCCCCGAAGGTCGTGTCCCCAAGTTCGTCCGCCGTTAAAATGCCCAAAAAACGGTGGGCTATAGCCTTGGGGAGGGCTGGCCAACAAATCCGCCCGGACTCGGAATGGGCGAGACTTTGCGAGCGCCCTCCGTGTGCCAAAAATAGGCGCGCCGCTAGCCGTACCAAAAATAAGCCCCGAAGGTCCCGTCCCCAAGTTCGTCCGCCGCAAAAATGCCCAAAAAACGGTGGGCTATAGCCTTGGTGGGAGGGCTGGCCAACAAATCCGCGGACTCGGAATGGGACGAGACTTTGCGAGCACCCTCCATGTGCCAAAAATAGGCCACGGGCACAGCCGCGCCCAAAAATAAGCCCCCGAAGGTCCCGTCCCCAAGTTCGTCCGCCGCAAAAATGCACAAAAAACGGGTGGGCTATAGCCTTGCGGGGAGGGGCTGGCCAACTTCGTCCGCCGGACTCGGAATGGGGTGAGACTTTGCGAGCGCCCTCCGTGTGCCAAAACTAGGCCGCGGGCACAGCCGCGCCCAATAATAAGCCCCCAAAGGTCCCGTCCCCAAGTTCGTCCGCCGTAAAAATACCCAAAAAACGGGTGGGCTATAGCCTTGGGGGGAGGGGCTGGCCAACTTCGTCCGCCGGACTCGGAATGGGGCGAGACTTTGCGAGCACCCTTCGTGTGCCAAAAATAGTCTGCGGGCACAGGCTTGCCCAAAAATAAGTGCCCGAAGGTCCCGTCCCCAAGTTCGTACGTCGCAAAAATGCCCAAAAAACGGGTGGGCTATAGCCTTGGGGGGAGGGGCTGGCCAACTTCGTCCGCCGGACTCGGAAAGGGGCGAGACTTTGCGAGCGCCCTCCGTGTTTCAAAAATAGGCCACGGACACAGCAGCGCCCAAAAATAAGGGCCCGAAGGTCCCGTCCCCAAGTTCGTCCGCCGCAAAAATGCCCAAAAAACGGGTGGGCTATAGACTTGGGGGGAGGGGATGGCCAACTTCGTCCGCCGGACTCGGAATGGGGCGAGACTTTGCGAGCACACTCCATGTGCCAAAAAAAGGCCGCGGGTACAGCCGAACCCAAAAATAAGTCCCCGAAGGTCCCGTCCCCAAGTTCGTCCGACGTAAAAATGCCCAAAAAACGGGTGGAAGATAGCCTTCGGGGGAGGGGCTGGCCAACTACGTCCGCCGGACTCGGAATGGGGCGAGACTTTGCGAGCGCCCTCCGTGTACCAAAAATAGGCCGCGCGCACAGCCGCGCCCAAAAATAAGCCCCCGAAGGTCCCGTCCCCAAGTTCGTCCGACGTAAAAATGCCCAAAAAACGGGTGGAAGATAGCCTTGGCGGGAGGGGCTGGCCAACTACGTCCGCCGGACTCGGAATGGGGCGAGACTTTGCGAGCGCCCTCCGTGTACCAAAAATATGCCGCGGGCACAGCCGCGCCCAAAAATAAGCCCCCGAAGGTCCCGTCCCCAAGTTCGTCCGCCGCAAAAATGCCCAAAAAACGGGTGGGCTATAGCCTTGGGGGGAGGGGCTGGCCGACTTCGTCCGCCAAACTCGGAATGGGGCGAGACTTTATGAGCACACTCCGTGTGCCAAAAATAGGCCGCGGGCACAGCCGCGCTCAAAAATAAGCCCCCGAAGGTCCCGTACCCAAGTTCGTCCGCCGCAAAAATTCCCAAAAAACGGGTGGGCTATGCCCTCTGGGGGAGGGGCTGGCCCACTTCGTCCGCCAGACTCGGAATGGGGCGAGACTTTGCGAGCACCCTTTCTGTGCCAAAAATAGGTCGCGGACACATCCGTACAAAAAAAAAAGCACCCGAAGGTCCCGTCCCCAAGTTCGTCCGCCGCAAAAATGCCCAAAAAAGGGGTGGGCTATAGCCTTGGAGGAAGGGCCTGGCCTACTTCGTCCGCCGGATTCGGAATGGGGCGAGACTTTGCGAGCGCTCTCCGTGTGCCAAAAATAGTCTGCGGACACAGCCTTGCCCAAAAATAAGCGCCCGAAGGTCCCGTCCCCAAGTTCGTCCGCCGCAAAAATGCCCAAAAAACGGGTGGGCTATAGCGTTGGGGGGAGGGGCTGGCCAACTTCGTCCGCCGGACTCGGAATGGGGCGAGCCTTTGCGAGCGCCCTCCGTGTGCCAAAAATAGGCCGCGGGCACAGCCGCACCCAAAAATAAGGGCCCGAAGGTCCCGTCCCCAAGTTCGTCCGCCTAAAAAATGCCCAAAAAACGGGTGGGCTATAGACTTGGGGTAGGGGCTGGCCAACTTCGTCCGCCGGACTCGGAATGGGGGGAGACCTTGCGAGTGCCCTCCGTGTGCCAAAAATAGGCCACGGGCACAGCCGCACCCCAAAATAAGCGCCCGAAGGTCCCGTCCCCAAGTTCGTCCGCCGCAAAAATGCCCAAAAAACGGGTGGGCTATAGCCTTGGGGGGAGGGCCTGGCCAACTTCATCCGCTGGACTCGGAATGGGGCGAGACTTTGCGAACGCCCTCTGTGTGCCAAAAATAGGACGTGGGCACAGCCGCACCCAAAAATAAGCGCCCAAAGATCCCGTCCCCAAGTTCATCCGCCGCAAAAATGCCCAAAAAACGGGTGGGCTATAGCCTTGGGGGGAGGGGCTGGCCAACTTCGTCCGCCGGACTCAGAATGGGGCGAGACTTTGCGAACGCCCTCCGTGTGCCAAATATAGGCCGCCGGCACAGCCGCGCCCGAAGGTCCCGTCCCCAAGTTCGTCCGCCGCAAAAATTCCCAAAAAACGGGTGGGCTATAGCCTTGGGGGAGGGCAGGCCCGTCCGCCGGACTCGGAATGGGACGAGACTTTGCGAGCGCCCTCCGTGTGCCAAAAATAGGCCACAGGCACAGCCGCGCCCAAAAATAGGTGCCCGAATGTCCCGTTCACAAGTTCGTCCGCCGTAAAAATGCCCAAAAAACGGGTGGGCTATAGCCTTGGGGGGAGGGGCTGGCCCACTTCGTCCGCCGGACTCAGAATGGTGCGAGACTTTGCGAGCGTCCTCCGTGTGCCAAATATAGGCCGCGGGCACAGCCGCACCCAAAAATAAGCGCCTGAAAGTCCCGTCCCCTAGTTCGTCCGCCGCAAAAATGCCCAAAAGCGGGTGGGCTATAGCCTTGGGGAGGGCAGGCCAACCGTCCGCGGACTGGGAATGGGGCGAGACTTTGCGGCGCCCTCCGTGTGCCAAAAATAGCCGCGGGCACAGCACAAAAATAAGTGCCCGAATGTCCCGTTCACAAGTTCGTCCGCCGTAAAAATGCCCAAAAAGCGGGTGGGCTATAGCCTTGGGGAGGGCTGGCCAAGCGGACTCAGAATGGGGCGAGGTGCAAAAATGCCCAAGGCAATCCGCGGACTCGGAATGGGGCGAGACTTTGCAGCGCCCTCCGTGTGCCAAAAATGGGCAGCGGGCACAGTACCCGAAGGTTCCGTCCCGAAGTTCATCCGCGCAAAAATGCCCAAAAGCGGGTGGGCTATGGCGTTGGGGAGGGCTGGCCCTAAATCCGCCGGACTCTCAATGGGGCGAGACTTTGCGAGCGCCCTCCGTGTGCCAAAAATAGGCCGTGGGCACAGCCGCGCCCAAAAATAAGTGCCCGAATGTCCCGTTCACAAGTTCGTGCGCCGTAAAAATGCCCAAAAAACGGGTGGGCTATAGCCTTGGGGGGAGGGGCTTGCCAACTTCGTCCGCCGGACTCGGAATGGGGCGAGACTTTGCGAGCGCCCTCCGTGTGCCAAAAATAGGCCGCGGACATAGCCGCACCCAAAAATAAGCCCCCGAAGGTCCCGTCCCCAAGTTCGTCCGCCGCAAAAATGCCCAAAAAACGGGTGGGCTATAGCCTTCGGGGGAGGGGCTGGCCAACTTCGTCCGCCGGACTCGAAATGGGGCGAGACTTTGCGAGCACCCTCCGTGTACCAAAAATAGGCCGCAGGCAAAGCCGCGCCCAAAAATAAGTGCCCGAAGGTCCCGTCCCCAAGTTCGTACGTCGCAAAAATGCCCAAAAAACGGGTGGGCTATAGCCTTGGGGGGAGGGGCTGGCCAACTTCGTCCGCCGGACTCGGAAAGGGGCGAGACTTTGCGAGCGCCCTTCGTGTTTCAAAAATAGGCCACGGACACAGCAGCGCCCAAAAATAAGGGCCCGAAGGTCCTGTCCCCAAGTTCGTCCGCCGCAAAAATGCCCAAAAAACGGGTGGGCTATAGACTTGGGGGGAGGGGATGGCCAACTTTGTCCGCCGGACTCGGAATGGGGCGAGACTTTGCGAGCACTCTCCATGTGCCAAAAAAAGGCCGTGGGTACAGCCGCACCCAAAAATAAGCCCCCGAAGGTCCCGTCCCCAAGTTCGTCCGACGTAAAAATGCCCAAAAAACGGGTGGAAGATAGCCTTCGGGGGAGGGGCTGGCCAACTACGTCCGCCGGACTCGGAATGGGGCGAGACTTTGCGAGCGCCCTCCGTGTACCAAAAATAGGCCGCGCGCATAGCCGCGCCCAAAAATAAGCCCCCGATGGTCCCGTCCCCAAGTTCGTCCGACGTAAAAATGCCCAAAAAACGGGTGGAAGATAGCCTTGGGGGGAGGGGCTGGCCAACTACGTCCGCCGGACTCGGAATGGGGCGAGACTTTGCGAGCGCCCTCCGTGTACCAAAAATATGCCGCGGCCACAGCCGCGCCCAAAAATAAGCCCCCGAAGGTCCCGTCCCCAAGTTCGTCCGCCGCAAAAATGCCCAAAAAACGGGTGGGCTATAGCCTTGGGGGGAGGGGCTGGCCGACTTCGTCCGCCGAACTCGGAATGGGGCGAGACTTTATGAGCACCCTCCGTGTGCCAAAAATAGGCCGTGGGCACAGCCGCGCTCAAAAATAAGCCCCCGAAGGTCCCGTACCCAAGTTCGTCCGCCGCAAAAATGCCCAAAAAACGGGTGGGCTATGCCCTCTGGGGGAGGGGCTGGCCCACTTCGTCTGCCAGACTCGGAATGGGGCGAGACTTTGCGAGCGCCCTTCGTGTGCCAAAAATAGGTCGCGGACACATCCGTAAAAAAAAAAAAGCACCCGAAGGTCCCGTCCCCAAGTTCGTCCGCCGCAAAAATGCCCAAAAAAGGGGTGGGCTATAGCCTTGGAGGAAGGGGCTGGCCCACTTCGTCCGCCGGATTCGGAATGGGGCGAGACTTTGCGAGCGCTCTCCGTGTGCCAAAAATAGGCTGTGGACACAGCCTTGCACAAAAATAAACGCCCGAAGGTCCCGTCCCCAAGTTCGTCCGCCGCAAAAATGCCCAAAAAACGGGTGGGCTATAGCCTTGGCGGGAGGGGCTGGCCAACTTCGTCCGCCGGACTCGGAATGGGGCGAGCCTTTGCGAACGCCCTCCGTGTGCCAAAAATAGGACGTGGGCACAGCCGCACCCAAAAATAAGCGCCCAAAGATCCCGTCCCCAAGTTCATCCGCCGCAAAAATGCCCAAAAAACGGGTGGGCTATAGCCTTGGGGGGAGGGGCTGGCCAAATTCGTTCGCCGGACTCGCAATGGGGCGAGACTTTGCGAGCGCCTCCGTGTGCCAAAAATAGGCCGCGGGCACAGCTGCACCCAAAAATAAGGGCCCGAAGGTCCCGTCCCCAAGTTCGTCCGCCGAAAAAATGCCCAAAAAACGGGTGGGCTATAGACTTGGGGTAGGGGCTGGCCAACTTCGTCCGCCGGACTCGGAATGGGGGGAGACCTTGCGAGTGCCCTCCGTGTGCCAAAAATAGGCCACGGGCACAGCCGTACCCCAAAATAAGCGCCCGAAGGTCCCGTCCCCAAGTTCGTCCGCCGCAAAAATGCCCAAAAAACGGGTGGGCTATAGCCTTGGGGGGAGGGCCTGGCCAACTTCATCCGCTGGACTCGGAATGGAGCGAGACTTTGCGAACGCCCTCCGTGTGCCAAAAATAGGACGTGGGCACAGCCGCACCCAAAAATAAGCGCCCAAAGATCCCGTCCCCAAGTTCATCCGCCGCAAAAATGCCCAAAAAACGGGTGGGCTATAGCCTTGGGGGGAGGGGCTGGCCAAATTCGTTCGCCGGACTCGCAATGGGGCGAGACTTTGCGAGCGCCCTCCGTGTGCCAAAAATAGGCCGCGGGCACAGCTGCGCCCAAAAATAAGTGCCCGATGGTCCCGTCCACAAGTTCGTCCGCCGTAAAAATGCCCAAAAAACGGGTGGGCTATAGCCTTGGGGGGAGGGGCTGGCCAACTTCGTCCGCCGGACTCAGAATGGGGCGAGACTTTGCGAACGCCCTCCGTGTGCCAAATATAGGCCGCCGGCACAGCCGCGCCCGAAGGTCCCGTCCCCAAGTTCGTCCGCCGCAAAAATTCCCAAAAAACGGGTGGGCTATAGCCTTGGGGGGAGGGGCAGGCCCACTTCGTCCGCCGGACTCGGAATGGGGCGAGACTTTGCGAGCACCCTCCGTGTGCCAAAAATAGGCCACAGGCACAGCCGCGCCCAAAAATAAGTGCCCGAATGTCCCGTTCACAAGTTCGTCCGCCGTAAAAATGCCCAAAAAACGGGTGGGCTATAGCCTTGGGGGGAGGGGCCGGCCCACTTCGTCCGCCGGACTCAGAATGGTGCGAGACTTTGCGAGCGTCCTCCGTGTGCCAAATATAGGCCGCGGGCACAGCCGCACCCAAAAATAAGCGCCTGAAAGTCCCGTCCCCTAGTTCGTCCGCCGCAAAAATGCCCAAAAAACGGGTGGGCTATAGCCTTGGGGGGAGGGGCAGGCCAACTTCGTCCGCCGGACTGGGAATGGGGCGAGACTTTGCGAGCGCCCTCCTGTGCCAAAAATAGGCCGCGGGCACAGCCGCGCACAAAAATAAGTGCCCGAATGTCCCGTTCACAAGTTCGTCCGCCGTAAAAATGCCCAAAAAACGGGTGGGCTATAGCCTTGGGGGGAGGGGCTGGCCAACTTCGTCCGCCGGACTCAGAATGGGGCGAGACTTAGCGAGCGCCCTCCGTGTGCCAAATATAGGCCGCCGGCACAGCCGCTCCCGAAGGTCCCGTCCCCAAGTTCGTCCGCCGCAAAAATGCCCAAAAAACGGGTGGGCTATAGCCTTGGGGGGAAGGGCTGGCCAACTTCGTCCGCCGGACTCGGAATGGGGCGAGACTTTGCGAGCGCCCTCCGTGTGCCAAAAATAGGCCGCGGGCACAGCTGCGCCCAAAAATAAGCTCCCGAAGGTCCCATCCCCAAGTTCGTCCGCCGCAAAAATGCCCAAAAAACGGGTGGGCTATAGCCTTGGGGGGAGGGGCTGGCCAACTTCGTCCGCCGGACTCGGAATGGGGGGAGACTTTGAGAGCACCGTCCGTGTGCCAAAAATAGGCCATGGGCACAGCCGCGCCCAAAAAAAAGCCCCCGAAGGTCACGTCCCCAATTTCGTCCGCCGCAAAAATGCCCAAAAAACGGGTGGGCTATATCCTTGGGGGGAGGGGCTGGCCAACTTCGTCCGCCGGACTCGGAATGGGGCGAGACTTTGCGAGCACCCTCCGTGTGCCAAAAATAGGCCGCGGGCACAGCCGCGCCCAAAAATAAGCTCCCGAAGGTCCCATCCCCAAGTTCGTCCGCCGCAAAAATGCCCAAAAAACGGGTGGGCTATAGCCTTGGGGGGAGGGGCCGGCCAACATCGTCCGCCGGACTCGGAATGGGGCGAGACTTTGCGAGCACCCTCCGTGTGCCACAAATAGGCCGCGGGCAATGCCGCGCCCAAAAATAAGAGCCCGAAGGTCCCGTCCCCAAGTTCGTCCGCCGCAAAAATGCACAAAAAACGGGTGGGCTATAGCCTTGGGGGGAGGGGCTGGCCAACTTCGTCCGCCGGACTCGGAATGGGGCGAGACTTTGCGAGCGCCCTCCGTGTGCCAAAAATAGGCCGCGGGCACAGCTGCACCCAAAAATAAGCTCCGAAGGTCCCATCCCCAAGTTCGTCCGCCTAAAAATGCCCAAAAGCGGGTGGGCTATAGCCTTGGGGGAGGGGCGGCCAACATCGTCCGCGGACTCGGAATGGGGCGAGACTTTGCGAGCACCCTCCGTGTTCCAAAAATAGGCGCGGACAATGCGCGCCCAAAATAATCTTGAAGGTCCCGTCCCCAAGTTCGCAAAATGCCCAAAAGCGGGTGGGCTATAGCCTTGGGGAAGGGCTGGCCAAATCCGCGGACTCGGAATGGGGCGAGACTTTGCGGCGCCCTCCGTGTGCCAAAAATAGGCCCAGGCACAGCTGCGCCCAAAAATAAGCTCCCGAAGGTCCCATCCCCAAGTTCGTCCCCAAAAATGCCCAAAAAGCGGGTGGGCTATAGCCTTGGGGGAGGGGCTGGCCAAATCCGCCGGACTCGGAATGGGGAGACTTTGAGAGCACCGTCCGTGTGCCAAAAATAGGCCATGGAAAAAAAAGCCCCGAAGGTCACGTCCCCAATTTCGTCCGCAAAAATGCCCAGCGGGTGGGCTATATCCTTGGGGAGGGCTGGCCAATCCGCGGACTCGGAATGGGGCGAGACTTTGCGAGCACCCTCCGTGTGCCAAAAATAGGCACAGCCGCGCCCAAAAATAAGAGGCCAAAGGTCCCGTCCCCAAGTTCGTCCGCCGCAAAAATGCCCAAAAAACGGGTGGGCTATAGCCTTGGGGGGAGGGGCCGGCCAACATCGTCCGCCGGACTCGGAATGGGGCGAGACTTTGCGAGCACCCTCCGTGTGCCACAAATAGGCCGCGGGCAATGCCGCGCCCAAAAATAAGAGCCCGAAGGTCCCGTCCCCAAGTTCGTCCGCCGCAAAAATGCACAAAAAACGGGTGGGCTATAGCCTTGGGGGGAGGGGCTGGCCAACTTCGTCCGCCGGACTCGGAATGGGGCGAGACTTTGCGAGCGCCCTCCGTGTGCCAAAAATAGGCCGCGGGCACAGCTGCGCCCAAAAATAAGCTCCCGAAGGTCCCATCCCCAAGTTCGTCCGCCTCAAAAATGCCCAAAAAACGGGTGGGCTATAGCCTTGGGGGGAGGGGCCGGCCAACATCGTCCGCCGGACTCGGAATGGGGCGAGACTTTGCGAGCACCCTCCGTGTTCCAAAAATAGGGCGCGGACAATGCCGCGCCCAAAAATAATAGCCCGAAGGTCCCGTCCCCAAGTTCGTCCGCCGCAAAAATGCCCAAAAAACGGGTGGGCTATAGCCTTGGGGGGAGGGGCAGGCCAACTTCGTCCGCCGGACTCGGAATGGGGCGAGACTTTGCGAGCGCCCTCCGTGTGCCAAAAATAGGCCGCGGGCACAGCCGCGTCCAAAAATAAGTGCCCGAATGTCCCGTTCACAAGTTCGTCCGCCGTAAAAATGCCCAAAAAACGGGTGGGCTATAGCCTTGGGGGGAGGGGCTGGCCAACTTCGTCCGCCGGAATCAAAATGGGGCGAGACTTTCCGAGCGTCCTCCGTGTGCCAAATATAGGACGCGGGCACAGCCGCGCCCAAAAATAAGCGCCCGAAGGTCCCGTCCCCAAGTTCGTCCGCCGCAAAAATGCCCAAAAAACGGGTGGGCTATAGCCTTGGGGGGAGGGGCTGGACAACTTTGTCCGCCGGACTCGGAATGGGGCGAGACTTTGCGAGCACCCTCCGTGTGCCAAAAATAGGCCGCGGGCATAGCCGCACCCAAAAATAAGCCCCCGAAGGTCCCGTCCCCAAGTTCGTCCGCCGCAAAAATGCCCAAAAAACGGGTGGGCTATAGCCTTGGGTGGAGGGGCTGACCAACTTCGTCCGCCGGATGCGGAATGCGGCGAGACTTGTCGAGCGCCCTACGTGTGCCAAAAATAGGCTGCGGGCACAGCCGCATCCAAAAATAAGCCCCCGAAGGTCCCGTCCCCAAGTTCGTCCGCCGCAAAAATGCCCAAAAAACGGGTGGGCTATAGCCTTGGGGGGAGGGGCTGGCCAACTTCGTCCGCCGGACTCGGAATGGGGCAAGACTTTGCGAGCGCCCTCCGTGTGCCAAAAATGGGCCATGGGCACAGCCGCGCATAACAATTAGCTCCCGAAGGTTCCGTCCCCAAGTTCGTCCGCCTCAAAAATGCCAAAAAAACGGGTGGGCTATAGCCTTGGGGGGAGGGGCTGGCCAACTTCGTCCGCCGGACTCGGAATGGGGCGAGACTTTGCGAGCGCCCTCCGTGTGCCAAAAATAGGTCGTGGGCACAGCCGCACCCAAAAAGAAGCCCCCGACGGTCCCGTCCCCAAGTTCGTCCGCCGCAAAAATGACCGAAAAACGGGTGGCCTATAGCTTTGGGGGGAGGGGCTGGCCAACTTCGTCCGCCGGAATCAAAATGGGGCGAGACTTTGCGAGCGTCCCCCGTGTGCCAAATATAGGCCGTGGGCACAGCCGCACCCAAAAATAAGCGCCCGAAGGTCCCGTCCCCAAGTTCGTCCGCCGCAAAAATGCCCAAAAAACGGGTGGGCTATAGCCTTGGCGGGAGGGGCTGGCCAACTTCGTCCGCCGGACTCGGAATGGGACGAGACTTTGCGAGTGCCCTCCGTCTGCCACAAATAGGCCGCGGGCACAGCCGCACCCAAAAATAAGTCCCCGAAAGTCCCGTCCCCAAGTTCGTCCGCCGCAAAAATGCCCAAAAAACGGGTGGGCTATAGCCTTGGGGGGAGGGCTGGCCAACTTCGTCCGCCGGACTCGGAATGGGGCGAGACTTTGCGAGCGCCCTCCGTGTGCCAAAAATAGGCCGTGGGCACAGCCGCGCCCAAAAATAATCCCCCGAAGGTCCCGTCCCCAAGTTCCTCCGCCGCAAAAATGCCCAAAAAACGGGTGGGCTATAGCCTTGGGGGAAGGGGCTGCCAACTTCGTCCGCCGGGCTCGGAATGGGCCGAGACTTTGTGAGTGCCCTCCATGTGCCAAAAATAGGCCGCGGGCACAGCCGCGCCAAAAAATAAGCCCCCGAAGGGCCCGTCCCCAAGTTCGTCCGCCGCAAAAATGCCCAAAAAACGGGTGGGCTATAGCCTTGGGGGGAGGGGCTGGCCAACTTCGTCCGCCGGATGCGGAATGCGACGAGACTTGTCGAGCGCACTACGTGTGCCAAAAATAGGCTGCGTGCACAGCCGCATCCAAAAATAAGCCCCCGAAGGTCCCGTCCCCAAGTTCGTCCGCCGCAAAAATGCCCAAAAAACGGGTGGGCTATAGCCTTGGGGGGAGGGGCTGGCCACCTTCGTCCGCCGGACTCGGAATGGGGCGAGACTTTGTGAACGCCCTCCGTGTGCCAAAATTAGGCCACGGGCACAGCCGCGCCCAAAAATATACCCCCGAAGGTCCCGTCCCCAAGTTCGTCCGCCGCAAAAAAGCCCAAAAAACGGATGGGCTATAGCCTTGGAGGGAGGTGCTGGCCAACTTCGTCCGCCGGACTCGGAATGGGGCGAGACTTTACGAGCGGGCCCCGTGTGCCACAAATAGGCCGCGGGCACAGCCGCACCCAAAAATAAGCCCCCGAAGGTCCCATCCCCAAGTACGTCCGCCGCAAAAATGCCCAAAAAACGGGTGGGCTATAGCCTTGGGGGGAGGGGCTGGCCAACTTCGTCCGCCGGACTCGGAATGGGGCGAGACTTTGCGAGCGGCCTCCGTGTTCTAAAAATAGGCTTCGGGCACAGCCGCGTCCAAAAATAAGCCCCCGAAGGTCCCGTCCCCAAGTTCGTCCGCCGCAAAAAGTCCCAAAAAACGGGTGGGCTATAACCTTGGGGGGAGGGGCTGGCCAACTTCGTCCTCCGGACTCGGAATGGCGCGAGACTTTGCGAGCGCCCTCTGGGTGCCAACAATAGGCCGTGGCACAGCCGTACCCAAAAATAAGCCCCCGAAGGTCCCGTCCCCAAGTTCGTCCGCTGCAAAAATGCCCAAAAAACGGGTGGGTTTTAGCCTTGGGGGGAGGGGCTGGCCAACTTCGTCCGCCGGACTCGGAATGGGGCGAGACTTTGCGAGCGCCCTCCGTGCGCCAAAAATAGGCCGCGGCCATAGCCGCGAACAAAAATAAGCCCCCGAAGGTCCCGTCCCCAAGTTCTTCCGCCGCAAAAAGTCCCAAAAAACGGGTGGGCTATAGCCTTGGGGGGAGGGGCTGGCGAACTTCGTCCGCCGGACTCGGAATGGGGCGAGACTTTGCAAACGCCCTCCGTGTGCCAAAAATAGGCCGCGGGCACAGCCGCGCCCAAAAATAATCCCCCGAAGGTCCCGTCCCCAAGTTCGTCCGCCGCAAAAATGCCCAAAAAACGGGTGGGCTATAGCCTTGGGGGGAGGGGCCGTCCCACTTCGTCCGCCGGACTCGGAATGGGGCGAGACTTTGCGAGCGCCCTCCGTGTGCCAAAAATAGGCCGTGGGCACAGCCGCGCTAAAAAATAAGCCCCCGAAGGTCCCGTCCCCAAGTTCGTCCGCCGCAAAAATGCCCAAAAAACGGGTGGGCTATAGCCTTGGCGGGAGGGGCTGGACAACTTTGTCCGCCGGATTCGGAATGGGGCGAGACTTTGCGAGCACCCTCCGTGTGCCAAAAATAGACCGCGGGCATAGCCGAACCCAAAAATAAGCCCCCGAAGGTCCCGTCCCCAAGTTCGTCCGCCGCAAAAATGCCCAAAAAACGGGTGGGCTATAGCCTTGGGGGGAGGGGCTGGCCACCTTCGTCCGCCGGACTCGGAATGGGGCGAGACTTTGTGAACGCCGTCCGTGTGCCAAAATTAGGCCACGGGCACAGCCGCGCCCAAAAATATACCCCCGAAGGTCCCGTCCCCAAGTTCGTCCGCCGCAAAAAAGCCCAAAAAACGGATGGGCTATAGCCTTGGAGGAGGTGCTGGCCAACCAAATCCGCCGGACTCGGAATGGGGCGAGACTTTCTGGCGGGCCCGTGTGCCACAAATAGACGCGGGCACAGCCGCACCCAAAAATAAGCCCCCGAAGGTCCCATCCCCAAGTACGTCCGCCGCAAAAATGCCCAAAAAACGGGTGGGCTATAGCCTTGGGGGGAGGGGCTGGCCAACTTCGTCCGCCGGACTCGGAATGGGGCGAGACTTTGCGAGCGGCCTCCGTGTTCTAAAAATAGGCTTCGGGCACAGCCGCGGTCAAAAATAAGCCCCCGAAGGTCCCGTACCCAAGTTCGTCCGCCGCAAAAATGCCCAAAAAACGGGTGGGCTATAGCCTTGGGGGTTGGGGCTGGCCAACTTCGTCCGCCGGTCTCGGAATGGGGCGAGACATTGCGAGCACCCTCCGTGTGCCAAAAATAGGCCGCGGGCACAGCTGCGCCCAAAAATAAGCCCCCGGAGGTCCCGTCCCCAAGTTCGTCGGCTGCAAAAATGCCCAAAAAACGGGTGGGCTATAGCCTTGGGGGGAGGGGCTGGCCCACTTCGTCCGCCGGACTCGGAATGGGGCGAGACTTTGCGAGCGGCCTCCGTGTGCAAAAAATAGGCCGCGGGCACAGCCGCTCCCGAAAATAAGCACCCGAAGGTCCCGTCCCCAAGTTCTTCCGCCGCAAAAATGCCCAAAAAACGGGTGGGCTATAGCCTTGGGGGGAGGGGCTGGCCCACTTCGTCCGCCGGATTCGGAATGGGGCGAGACTTTGTGAGCACCCTCCGTGTGCCACAAATAGGCCGCGAGCACAGCCGTACCCAAAAATAAATCCCCGAAGGTCCCGTCCCCAAGTTCGTCCGCCGCAAAAAGGCCCAAAAAACGGGTGGGCTATAGCCTTGGGGAGGGCTGGCCAACCGTCCGCGGACTCGGAATGGGCGAAACTTTGCGAGCGCCATCCGTGTGCCAAAAATAGGCGGGCACAGCCGCGCCCAAAAATAAGCCCCGAAGGTCCGTCCCCAAGTTCGTCCGCAAAGATGAAAAATGGGTGGGCTATAGCCTTGGGGAGGTGCTGGCCAAGTTCGTCCGCCGGACTCGGAATGGGGCGAGACTTCTGGCGGCCCCGTGTGCCAAAAATAGGCGGGCACAGCCTTAAAAATAAGCCCCGAAGGTCCCGTCCCCAAGTTCGTCGTCTGCAAAAATACCCAAAAAACGGGTGGGCTATAGCCTTGGGGGGAGGGGCTGGCCAACTTCGTCCGCCGGACTCGGAATGGGGCGAGACTTTGCGAGCGGCCTCCGTGTTCTAAAAATAGGCTGCGGGCACAGCCGCGGCCAAACATAAGCCCCCGAAGGTCCCGTACCCAAGTTCGTCCGCCGCAAAAATGCCCAAAAAATGGGTGGGCTATAGCCTTGGGGGTTGGGGCTGGCCAACTTCGTCCGCCGGACTCGGAATGGGACGAGACTTTGCGAGTGCCCTCCGTGAGCCACAAATAGGCCGCGGGCACAGCCACACCCAAAAATAAGTCCCCGAAGGTCCCGTCCCCAAGTTCGTAAAATGCCCAAAAGCGGGTGGGCTATAGCCTTGGGGGAGGGCTGGCCAACCGTCCGCCGGACTCGGAATGGGGCGAGACTGCGGCGCCATCCGTGTACTAAAACTAGGCCGCGGGCACAGCCGTACCCAAAAATAAGTCCCGAAGGTCCCGTCCCCAAGTTCGTCCGCCGCAAAGGCCCAAAAGCGGGTGGGCTATAGCCTTGGGGGAGGGCTGCCAATCCGCCCGGACTCGGAATGGGTCGAGACTTTGTGAGCGCCATCCGTGTGCCAAAAATAGGCCGCGGGCACAGCCGTTCCCAAAAATAAGCCCCCGAAGGTCCCGTCCCCGAGTTCGTCCGCCGCAAAGGCCCAAGCGGGTGGGCTATAGCCTTGGGGGAGGGCTGGCCAACCGTCCGCGGATTGAATGGGGCGAGACTTTGTGAGCGCCCTCCGTGTGCCAAAAATAGGCCGCGCGCACAGCCGCACCCAAAAATAAGTCCCAGAAGGTACCGTCCCCAAGTTCGTCCAAAAAAGCCCCAGCGGATGGGCTATAGCCTTGGGGAGGTGCTGGCCAACCGTCCGCGGACTCGGAATGGGCGAGACTTCTGGCGGCCCCCGTGTGCCAAAAATAGGCCGCGGGCACAGCCGCGTCAAAAATAAGTCCCGAAGGTCCCGTCCCCAAGTTCGTCCGCCGCAAAAATGCCCAAAAAACGGGTGGGCTATAGCCTTGGGGGGAGGGGCTGGCCAACTTCGTCCGCCGGACTCGGAATGGGGCGAGACTTTGCGAGCGGCCTCTGTGTTCTAAAAATAGGCTGCGGGCACAGCCGCAGCCAAAAATAAGCCCCCGAAGGTCCCGTACCCAAGTTCGTCCGCCGCAAAAATGCCCAAAAAACGGGTGGGCTATAGCCTTGGGGGGTGGGGCTGGCCAAATCCGCGGACTCGGAATGGGGCGAGACATTGCGAGCACCCTCCGTGTGCCAAAAATAGGCCGCGGGCACAGCTGCGCCCAAAAATAAGCCCCCGGAGGTCCCGTCCCCAAGTTCGTCGGCTGCAAAAATGCCCAAAAAACGGGTGGGCTATAGCCTTGGGGGGAGGGCTGGCCCACCGTCCGCGGACTCGGAATGGGGCGAGACTGCGGCGGCCTCCGTGTGCAAAAATAGGCACAGCCGCACCCAAAATAAGCCCCGAAGGTCCCATCCCCAAATCGTCCGCAAAATGCCCAGCGGGTGGGCTATAGCCTTGGGGGAGGGCTGGCCAACCGTCCGCGGACTCGGAATGGGCGAGACTTTGCAGCGGCCTCCGTGTTCTAAAAATAGGCCGGGCACAGCAGCGGTCAAAAATAAGCCCCGAAGGTCCATTACCCAAGTTCGTCCGCCGCAAAAATGCCCAAAAGCGGGTGGGCTATAGCCTTGGGGTTAGGGCTGGCCCACCGTCCGCGGACTCGGAATGGGGCGAGACTTTGCGAGTGCCCTCCGTGTGCCAAAAATAGCGGGCACAGCCGCACCCAAAAATAAGTCCCGAAGGTCCGTCCCCAAGTTCGTCCGCAAAATGCCCAAGCGGGTGGGCTATAGCCTTGGGGGAGGGCTGGCC
Organism: Citrus mangshanensis; assembly: GCA_030449895.1. NCBI lineage: Eukaryota > Viridiplantae > Streptophyta > Magnoliopsida > Sapindales > Rutaceae > Citrus > Citrus mangshanensis. The sequence continues at coordinate 76,716 of JASUUJ010000120.1, read as the reverse complement.
AACGTCCGCGGACTCGAAATGGGGCGAGACTTTGCGGCGCCATCCGTGTGCAAAAATAGGCGCAGGCACAGCCGCGCAAAAATAAGCCCCCGAAGGTCCGTCCCCAAGTTCCTCCGCCGCAAAGGCCCAAAAGCGGATGGGCTATAGCCTTGGGGAGGTGCTGGCCAACCGTCCGCGGACTCGGAATGGGCGAGACTTCTGGCGGCCCCGTGTGCCAAAAATAGGCGGGCACAGCCGCAAAAATAAGTCCCGAAGGTCCCGTCCCCAAGTTCGTCCGCCGCAAAAATGCCCAAAAGCGGGTGGGCTATAGCCTTGGGGAGGGCTGGCCCACTTCGTCCGCGGACTCGGAATGGGGCGAGACTATGCAGTACCCTCCGTGTGCCACAAATAGAGGCACAGCCACACCCAAAAATAAGTCCCCGAAGGTCCCGTCCCCAAGTTCGTCCGCCGCAAAAATGCCCAAAAAACGGGTGGGCTATAGCCTTGGGGGGAGGGCTGGCCAACTTCGTCCGCCGGACTCGGAATGGGGCGAGACTTTGCGAGCGCCATCCGTGTACCAAAACTAGGCCGCGGGCACAGCCGCACCCAAAAATAAGTCCCCGAAGGTCCCGTCCCCAAGTTCGTCCGCCGCAAAAAGGCCCAAAAAACGGGTGGGCTATAGCCTTGGGGGGAGGGCTCGCCAACTTCGTCCGCCGGACTCGGAATGGGGCGAGACTTTGTGAGCGCCATCCGTGTGCCAAAAATAGGCCGCGGGCACAGCCGTGCCCAAAAATAAGCCCCCGAAGGTCCCGTCCCCGAGTTCGTCCGCCGCAAAAAGGCCCAAAAAACGGGTGGGCTATAGCCTTGGGGGGAGGGCTGGCCAACTTCGTCCGCCGGATTCGGAATTGGGCGAGACTTTGTGAGCGCCCTCCGTGTGCTAAAAATAGGCCGCGGGCACAGCCGCACCCAAAAATAAGTCCCCGAAGGTCCCGTCCCCAAGTTCGTCCGCCGCAAAAAGCCCCAAAAAACGGATGGGCTATAGCCTTGGTGGGAGGTGCTGGCCAACTTCGTCCGCCGGACTCGGAATGGGGCGAGACTTTGCGAGCGGCCTCTGTGTTCTAAAAATAGGCTGCGGGCCCAGCCGCAGCCAAAAATAAGCCCCCGAAGGTCCCGTACCCAAGTTCGTCCGCCGCAAAAATGCCCAAAAAACGGGTGGGCTATAGCCTTGGGGGTTAGGGCTGGCCAACTTCGTCCGCCGGACTCGTAATGGGACGAGACTTTGCGAGTGCCCTCAGTGTGCCAAAAATAGGCCGCGGGCACAGCCGCACCCAAAAATAAGTCCCCGAAGGTCCCGTCCCCAAGTTCGTCCGCCGCAAAAATGCCCAAAAAACGGGTGGGCTATAGCCTTGGGGGGAGGGCTGGCCAACTTCGTCCGCCGGACTCGGAATGGGGCGAGACTTTGCGAGCGCCATCCGTGTGCCAAAAATAGGCCGCGGGCACAGCCGCGCCCAAAAATAAGCCCCCGAAGGTCCCGTCCCCAAGTTCCTCCGCCGCAAAAAGGCCCAAAAAACGGATGGGCTATAGCCTTGGGGGGAGGTGCTGGCCAACTTCGTCCGCCGGACTCGGAATGGGGCGAGACTTTCTGGCCCCGTGTGCCAAAAATAGGCGGGCACAGCCGCACCCAAAAATAAGTCCCGAAGGTCCCGTCCCCAAGTTCGTCCAAAAATGCCCAAGCGGGTGGGCTATAGCCTTGGGGAGGGCTGGCCAAATCCGCGGACTCGAAATGGGGCGAGACTTTGCGAGCGCCATCCGTGTACCAAAACTAGGCCGCGGGCACAGCCGCACCCAAAAATAAGTCCCCGAAGGTCCCGTCCCCAAGTTCGTCCGCCGCAAAAAGGCCCAAAAAACGGGTGGGCTATAGCCTTGGGGGGAGGGCTCGCCAACTTCGTCCGCCGGACTTGAAATGGGGCGACACTTTGCGAGCGCCATCCGTGTGCCGAAATTAGGCCGCAGGCACAGCCGCGCCCAAAAATAAGCCCCCGAAGGTCCCGTCCCCAAGTTCGTCCGCCGCAAAAAGGCCCAAAAAACGGATGGGCTATAGCCTTGGGGGGAGGTGCTGGCCAACTTCGTCCGCCGGACTCGGAATGGGGCGAGACTTTACGAGCGGCCCCCGTGTGCCAAAAATAGGCCGCGGGCACAGCCGCACCCAAAAATAAGCCCCCGAAGGTCCCGTCCCCAAGTTCGTCCGCCGCAAAAATGCCCAAAAAACGGGTGGGCTATAGCCTTGGGGGGAGGGGCTGGCCAACTTCGTCCGCCGGACTCGGAATGGGACGAGACTTTGCGAGCGGCCTCCGTGTTCTAAAAATAGCTGCGGGCACAGCCGCGGCCAAAAATAAGCCCCCGAAGGTCCAGTACCCAAGTTCGTCCGCCGCAAAAATGCCCAAAAAACGGGTGGGCTATAGCCTTGGGGGTTGGGGCTGGCCAACTTCGTCCGCCGGACTCGGAATGGGACGAGACTTTGCGAGTGCCCTCCGTCTGCCACAAATAGGCCGCGGGAACAGCCGCACCCAAAAATAAGTCCCCGAAGGTCCCGTCCCCAAGTTCGTCCGCCGCAAAAATGCCCAAAAAACGGGTGGGCTATAGCCTTGGGGGGAGGGCTGGCCAACTTCGTCCGCCGGACTCGGAATGGGGCGAGACTTTGCGAGCGCCATCCGTGTACCAAAACTAGGCCGCGGACACAGCCGCACCCAAAAATAAGTCCCCGAAGGTCCCGTCCCCAAGTTCGTCCGCCGCAAAAAAGCGGGTGGGCTATAGCCTTGGGGAGGGCTGGCCAAATCCGCCGGACTCGGAATGGGGCGAGACTTTGCGAGCGCCATCCGTGTGCCAAAAATAGGAGCGGGCACAGCCGTGCCAAAAATAATCCCGAAGGTCCGTCCCGAGTTCGTCCGCCGCAAAATGCCCAAGCGTGTGGGCTATAGCGTTGGGGAGGGTTGTAACCGTCCGCGGACTTGGAATGAGGCGAGACTTTGCGGCGCCCTCCGTGTGCCAAAAATAGGCCGTGGGCACAGCCGCGCCCAAAAATAATCCCGAAGGTCCCGTCCCCAAGTTCCTCCGCCGCAAAAATGCCCAAAAGCGGGTGGGCTATAGCCTTGGGGAAGGGCTGCCAACAAATCCGCGGACTCGGAATGGGCCGAGACTTTGTGAGTGCCCTCCATGTGCCAAAAATAGGCCGCGGGCACAGCCGCGCCAAAAAATAATCCCCCGAAGGGCCCGTCCCCAAGTTCGTCCGCCGCAAAAATGCCCAAAAAACGGGTGGGCTATAGCCTTGGGGGGAGGGGCTGGCCACCTTCGTCCGCCGGACTTGGAATGGGGCGAGAATTTGCGAGCGCCCTCCGTGTGCCAAAAGTAGGCCGCGGGCACATCAGCGCCCAAAAATAAGCCCCCGAAGGTCCCGTCCCCAAGTTCGTCCGCCGCAAAAATACATAAAAAACGGGTGGGCTATAGCCTTGGGGGGAGGGGCAGGCCAACTTCGTCCGCCGGACTCGGACTGGGGCGAGACTTTGCGAGTGCCCTCCGTGTGCCAAAAATAGGCTGCAGGCACAGCCGCACCCAAAAATAAGTCCCCGAAGGTCCCGTCCCCAAGTTCGTCCGCCGCAAAAATGCCCAAAAAACAAGTGGGCTATAGCCTTGGGGGGAGGGGCTGGCCAACTTCGTCCGCCGGACTCGGAATGGGGCGAGACTTTGCGAGCGCCATCCGTGTGCCAAAAATAGGCCGCGGGCACAGCCGCACCCAAAAATAAGCCCCCGAAGGTCCCGTCCCCAAGTTCGTCCGCCGCAAAGATGCCCAAAAAACGGGTGGGCTATAGCCTTGGGGGGAGGGGCAGGCCACCTTCGTCCGCCGGACTTGGAATGGGGCGAGAATTTGCGAGCGCCCTCCGTGTGCCAAAAGTAGGCCGCGGGCACATCAGCGCCCAAAAATAAGCCCCCGAAGGTCCCGTCCCCAAGTTCTTCCGCCGCAAAAATAGCAAAAAAACGGGTGGGCTATAGCCTTGGGGGAGGGCTGGCCCACCGTCCGCGGACTCGGAATGGGGCGAGACTTTGCGGCGGCCTCCGTGTGCAAAAAAATGGCACAGCCGCTCCCGAAAATAAGTCCCCCGTCCCCAAGTTCTTCCGCCGCAAAAATGGCCAAAAAACGGGTGGGCTATAGCCTTCGGGGAGGGCTGGCCCGCCGTCCGCCGGATTCGGAATGGGGCGAGACTTTGCGAACGCCCTCCGTGTGCCAAAAATAGGCTGCAGGCACAGCCGCACCCAAAAATAAGTCCCCGAAGGTCCCGTCCCCAAGTTCGTCCGCCGCAAAAATGCCCAAAAAACAAGTGGGCTATAGCCTTGGGGGGAGGGGCTGGCCAACTTCGTCCGCCGGACTCGGAATGGGGCGAGACTTTGCGAGCGCCATCCGTGTGCCAAAAATAGGCCGCGGGCACAGCCGCGCCCAAAAATAAGCCCCCGAAGGTCCCGTCCCCAAGTTCGTCCGCCGCAAAGATGCCCAAAAAATGGGTGGGCTATAGCCTTGGGGGGAGGGGCTGGCCACCTTCGTCCGCCGGACTCGGAATTGGGCGAGAATTTGCGAGCGCCCTCCGTGTGCCAAAAGTCGGCCGCAGGCACATCCGCACCCAAAAATAAGCCCCCGAAGGTCCCGTCCCCAAGTTCGTCCGCCGCAAAAATGGCCAAAAAACGGGTGGGCTATAGCCTTGGGGGGAGGCTCCCAGTCGTAATGGGGTGAGACATTGCGAGCACCCTCCGTGTACCAAAAATAGGCCGCGGGCACAGCTGCGCCCAAAAATAAGCCCCCGGAGGTACCGTCCCCAAGTTCGTCGGCTGCAAAAATGCCCAAAAAACGGGTGGGCTATTGCCTTGGGGGAGCTGGCCCGCCGTCCGCCGGACTCGGAATGGGGCGAGACTTTGCGAGCGGCCTCCGTGTGCAAAAAATAGGCCGCGGGCACAGCCGCTCCCGAAAATAAGTCCCCGAAGGTCCCGTCCCCAAGTTCTTCCGCCGCAAAAATGGCCAAAAAACGGGTGGGCTATAGCCTTGGGGAGGGCTGGCCCGCCGTCCCGGATTCGGAATGGGGCGAGACTTTGCGATCGCCCTCCGTGTGCCAAAAATAGGCTGCAGGCACAGCCGCACCCAAAAATAAGTCCCCGAAGGTCCCGTCCCCAAGTTCGTCCGCCGCAAAAATGCCCAAAAAACAAGTGGGCTATAGCCTTGGGGGGAGGGCTGGCCAACAAATCCGCGGACTCGGAATGGGGCGAGACTTTGCGGCGCCATCCGTGTGCCAAAAATAGGCGGGCACAGCGCGCCCAAAAATAAGCCCCGAAGGTCCCGTCCCCAAGTTCGTCCGCCGCAAAGATGCCCAAAAATGGGTGGGCTATAGCCTTGGGGGAGGGCTGGCCAAATCCGCGGACTCGGAATTGGGCGAGAATTTGCGAGCGCCCTCCGTGTGCCAAAAGTCGGCCGCAGGCACATCCGCACCCAAAAATAAGCCCCCGAAGGTCCCGTCCCCAAGTTCGTCCGCCGCAAAAATGGCCAAAAAACGGGTGGGCTATAGCCTTGGGGGGAGGGGCTGGCCAACTTCGTCCGCCAGAGTCGTAATGGGGTGAGACATTGCGAGCACCCTCCGTGTACCAAAAATAGGCCGCGGGCACAGCCGCGCCCAAAAATAAGCCCCCGGAGGTCCCGTCCCCAAGTTCGTCGGCTGCAAAAATGCCCAAAAAACGGGTGGGCTATTGCCTTGGGGGGAGGGGCTGGCCCACTTCGTCCGCCGGACTCGGAATGGGGCGAGACTTTGCGAGCGGCCTCCGTGTGCAAAAAATAGGCCACGGGCACAGCCGCTCCCAAAAATAAGTCCCCGAAGGTCCCGTCCCCAAGTTCTTCCGCCGCAAAAATGGCCAAAAAACGGGTGGGCTATAGCCTTCGGGGGAGGGGCTGGCCCACTTCGTCCGCCGGATTCGGAATGGGGCGAGACTTTGCGAACGCCCTCCGTGTGCCAAAAATAGGCTGCAGGCACAGCCGCACCCAAAAATAAGTCCCCGAAGGTCCCGTCCCCAAGTTCGTCCGCCGCAAAAATGCCCAAAAAACAAGTGGGCTATAGCCTTGGGGGGAGGGGCTGGCCAACTTCGTCCGCCGGACTCGGAATGGGGCGAGACTTTGCGAGCGCCATCCGTGTGCCAAAAATAGGCCGCGGGCACAGCCGCGCCCAAAAATAATCCCCCGAAGGTCCCGTCCCCAAGTTCGTCCGCCGCAAAGATGCCCAAAAAATGGGTGGGCTATAGCCTTGGGGAGGGCTGTCCGCCGGACTCGGGTGGGCGAGAATTTGCGGCGCCCTCCGTGTACCAAAAGTAGGCCGCGGACACATCGCGCCCAAAAATAAGCCCCGAGGGTCCCGTCCCCAAGTTCGTCCGCCGCAAAAATACCTAAAAATGGGTGGGCTATAGCCTTGGGGAGGGCAGGCCAACAAATCCGCGGACTCGGACTGGGGCGAGACTTTGCGAGTGCCCTCCGTGTGCCAAAAATAGTCAGCGGGCACAGCCGCGCCCAAAAATAAGCCCCCGAAGGTCCCGTCCCCAAGTTCGTCCGCTGCAAAAATGGCCAAAAAACGGGTGGGCTATAGCCTTGGGGGGAGGGGCTGGCCACCTTCGTCCGCCGGACTCGGAATGGGGCGAGACTTTGCGAGCGCCCTCCGTGTGCCAAAAGTAGGACGCAGGCACAGCCGCGCCCAAAAATAAGCCCCCGAAGGTCCCGTCCCCTAGTTCGTCCGCCGCAAAGATGCCCAAAAAATGGGTGGGCTATAGCCTTGGGGGGAGGGGCTGGCCACCTTCGTCCGCCGGACTCGGAATTGGGCGAGAATTTGCGAGCGCCCTCCGTGTGCCAAAAGTAGGCCGCGGACACATCCGCGCCCAAAAATAAGCCCCCGAGGGTCCCGTCCCCAAGTTCGTCCGCCGCAAAAATACCTAAAAAATGGGTGGGCTATAGCCTTGGGGGGAGGGGCAGGCCAACTTCGTCCGCCGGACTCGGACTGGGGCGAGACTTTGCGAGTGCCCTCCATGTGCCAAAAATAGTCAGCGGGCACAGCCGCGCCCAAAAATAAGCCCCCGAAGGTCCCGTCCCCAAGTTCGTCCGCTGCAAAAATGGCCAAAAAACGGGTGGGCTATAGCCTTGGGGGGAGGGGCTGGCCAACTTCGTCCGCCGGACTCGGAATGGGGCGACACTTTGCGAGCGCCATCCGTGTGCCAAAAATAGGCCGCGGGCACAGCCGCGCCCAAAAATAAGCCCCCGAAGGTCCCGTCCCCAAGTTCGTCCGCCGCAAAAATGGCCAAAAAACGGGTGGGCTATAGCCTTGGGGGGAGGGGCTGGCCCACTTCGTCCGCCAGAGTCGTAATGGGGTGAGACATTGCGAGCACCCTCCGTGTACCAAAAATAGGCCGCGGGCACAGCTGCGCCCAAAAATAAGCCCCCGGAGGTCCCGTCCCCAAGTTCGTCGGCTGCAAAAATGCCCAAAAAACGGGTGGGCTATTGCCTTGGGGGGAGGGGCTGGCCCACTTCGTCCGCCGGACTCGGAATGGGGCGAGACTTTGCGAGCGGCCTCCGTGTGCAAAAAATAGGCCACGGGCACAGCCGCTCCCGAAAATAAGTCCCCGAAGGTCCCGTCCCCAAGTTCTTCCGCCGCAAAAATGGCCAAAAAACGGGTGGGCTATAGCCTTCGGGGGAGGGGCTGGCCCACTTCGTCCGCCGGATTCGGAATGGGGCGAGACTTTGCGAACGCCCTCCGTGTGCCAAAAATAGGCTGCAGGCACAGCCGCACCCAAAAATAAGTCCCCGAAGGTCCCGTCCCCAAGTTCGTCCGCCGCAAAAATGCCCAAAAAACAAGTGGGCTATAGCCTTGGGGAGGGCTGGCCAACTCGTCCGCGGACTCGGAATGGGGCGAGACTTTGCAGCGCCATCCGTGTGCCAAAAATAGGCCGTGGGCACAGCCGCACCCAAAATAAGCCCCGAAGGTCCCGTCCCCAAGTTCGTCCGCAAAGATGCCCAAAAAATGGGTGGGCTATAGCCTTGGGGGGAGGGGCTGGCAACCTTCGTACCCACGACTCGGAATGGGGCGAGACTTTGCGAGCGCCCTCCGTGTACCAAAAGTAGGACGCGGGCACAGCCGCGCCCAAAAATAAGCCCCCGAAGGTCCCGTCCCCAAGTTCGTCCGCCGCAAAGATGCCCAAAAAATGGGTGGGCTATAGCCTTGGGGGGAGGGGCTGGCCACCTTCGTCCGCCGGACTCGGAATTGGGCGAGAATTTGCGAGCGCCCTACGTGTGCCAAAAGTCGGCCGCAGGCACATCCGCACCCAAAAATAAGCCCCCGAAGGTCCCGTCCCCAAGTTCATCCGCCGCAAAAATGCCCAAAAAACGGGTGGGCTACAGCCTTTGGGGGAGGGGCTGGCGAACTTCGTCCCCCGGACTCGGAATGGGGTGAGACTTTGCGAGCGCCCTCCGTGTGCCAAAACTAGGCCACAGGCACAGCCGCTCCCAAAAATAAGCTCCCGTCCCCAAGTTCGTCCGCCGCAAAAATGCCCAAAAAACGGGTGGGCTATACCCTTGGGGGAGGGCTGGCCAACAAATCCGCCGGACTCGGAATGGGGCGAGACTTTGCCAGCACCATCCGTGTGCCAAAAATAGGCCGCGGGCACAGCCGCGCCCAAAAATAAGCCCCCGAAGGTCCCGTCCCCAAGTTCGTCCGCCGCAAAAATGCCCAAAAAACGGGTGGGCTATAGCCTTGGGGGGAGGGGCTGCCAACTTCGTCTGCCGGTCTCGGAATGGGGTGATACTTTGTGAGTTCCCTCCGTGTGCCAAAAATAGGCCGCGGGCACAGCCGCGCCAAAAAATAAGCCCCCGAAGGTCCCGTCCCCAAGTTCGTCCGCCGCAAACATGCCCAAAAAATGGGTGGGCTATAGCCTTGGGGGGAGGGGCTGGCCACCTTCGTCCGCCGGACTCAGAATGGGGCGAGAATTTGCGAGCGCCCTCCGTGTGCCAAAAGTAGGCCGCGGACATATCCGCGCCCAAAAATAAGCCCCCGAGGGTCCCGTCCCCAAGTTCGTCCGCCGCAAAAATACCTAAAAAATGGGTGGGCTATAGCCTTGGGGGGAGGGGCAGGCCAACTTCGTCCGCCGGACTCGGACTGGGGCGAGACTTTGCGAGTGCCCTCCGTGTGCCAAAAATAAGCTGCGGGCACAGCCGCGTCCAAAAATAAGCCCCCGAAGGTCCCGTCCCCAAGTTCGTCCGCCACAAAAATGGCCAAAAAACGGGTGGGCTATAGCCTTGGGGGGAGGGGCTGGCCACCTTCGTCCGCTGGACTCGGAATGGGGCGAGACTTTGCGAGCGCCCTCCGTGTGCCAAAAGTAGGCTGCGGGCACAGCTGTGCCAAAAAATAAGGCCCAGAAGGTTCCGTCCCCAAGTTCGTCCGCCGCAAAAATGCCCAAAAAACGAGTGGGCTATAGCCTTGGGGGGAGGGGCTGGGCCACTTCATCCGCCGGACTCGGAATGGGACGAGATTTTGCGAGTGGCCTCCGTGTGCCAAAAATAGGGCGCGGGCACAGCCGCGCCCAAAAATAAGCCCCCGAAGGTCCCGTCCCCAAGTTCGTCCGCCGCAAAAATGCCCAAAAAACGGGTGGGCTACAGCCTTTGGGGGAAGGGGCTGGCGAACTTCGTCCCCGGGACTCGGAATGGGGCGAGACTTTGCGAGCGCCCTCCGTGTGCCAAAACTAGGCCGCCGGCACAGCCGCTCCCAAAAATAAGCTCCCGAAGGTGCCGTCCCCAAGTTCGTCCGCCGCAAAACTGGCCAAAAAACGGGTGGACTATAGGCTTGGGGGGAGGTGCTGGCCAACTTCGTCCGCCGGACTCGGAATGGGGTGAGACTTTACGAGCGGCCTCCGTGTGTCAAAAATAGGCTGCGGGCACAGTCGAGCCCAAAAATAACCGGCCGAAGGCCGGGGCGCCATTTCGTACAGCGGAAAAAGGCCACAAAAACGGGTGGGCTATAGCCTTGGGGGGTGGGGTGGCCAACTTCGTCCGCCGGACTCGGAATGGCGCGAGACTTTGTGAGCAGCCTCCGTGTGCCAAAAATACGCCGCGGCCACAGCCACGCCCAAAAATAACCGCCCGAAGGCCGGGGCGCCAAGTTCGTCCAGCGGAAAAAGGCCACAAAAACGGGTGGGCTATAGCCTTGGGGGGTGGGGCTGGCCAACTTCGTCCGCCGGACTTGGAATGGCGCGAGACTTTGCGAACGGCCTCTGTGTGCCAAAAATAGGCCGCGGGCACAACCGCGCCCAAAAATAACCGCCCGAAGGCCGGGGCACCAAGTTCGTCCAGCGGAAAAAGGCCACAAAAACGGGTGGGCTATAGCCTTGGGGGGTGGGGCTGGCCAACTTCGTCCGCCGGACTCGGAATGGCGCGAGACTTTGCGAGCGGCTCCGTGTGACAAAAATAGGCCGTGGGCACAGCCTTGCCCAAACAAAACCACCCGAAGGCCGGGGCGCCAAGTTCGTCCAGCGAAAAAGGCCACAAAAACGGGTGGGCTATCGCCTTGGGGGGTGGGGCTTGCCAACTTCGTCCGTTGGACTCGGAATGGCGCGAGACTTTGCGAGCGGCCTCCGTGTGCCCAAAATAGGCCGCGGTGACAGCCACGCCCAAAAATAACTGCCCGAAGGCCGGTGCGCCAAGTTCGTCCAGCGGAAAAAGGCCACAAAAACGGGTGGGCTATAGCCTTGGGGGGTGGGGCTGGCTCCGCCGGACTCGGAATGGCGCGAGACTTTGCGAGCGGCCCCCGTGTGCCAAAAATAGGCCGCGGGCACAACCGCGTCAAAAAATAAGCCCCCGAAGGTCCCGTCCCCAAGTTCGTCCGCCGCAAAAATGCCCAAAAAACGGGTGGGCTATAGCCTTCGGGGGAGGGGCTGGCCAACTTCGTCCGCCGGACTCGGAATGGGGTGAGACTTTACGAGCGGCCCCCGTGTGCCAAAAATAGGCCGCGGGCACAGCCGCGTCCAAAAATAAGACCCCGAAGGTCCCGTCCCCAAGTTCGTCCGCCGCAAAAATGCCCAAAAAACGGGTGGGCTATAGCCTTGGGGGGAGGGGCTGGCCAACTTCGTCCGCCGGACTCGGAATGGGGCGAGACTTTGTGAGTGGCCTCCGTGTTCTAAAAATAGGCTGCGGGCACAGCCGCGCCCAAAAATAATCCCCCGAAGGTCCCGTCCCCAAGTTCATCCGCCGCAAAAATGCCCAAAAAACGGGTGGGTTATAGCCTTGGGGGGAGGGGCTGGCCAACTTCGTCCCCCGGACTCGGAATGGGGCGAGACTTTGCGAGCGCCCTCCGTGTGCCAATAATAGGCCGCGACCACAGCCGCACCCAAAAATAAGCCCCCGAAGGTCCCATCCCCAAGTTCGTCCGCCGCAAAAATGCCCCAAAAACGGGTGGGCTATAGCCTTGGGGGGAGGTGCTGGCCAACTTCGTCCGCCGGACTCGGAATGGGGTGAGACTTTACGAGCGGCCCCCGTGTGCCAAAAATAGGCCGCGGGCACAGCCGCGCCCAAAAATAAGCCCCCGAAGGTCCCGTCCCCAAGTTCGTCCGCCGCAAAAATGCCCAAAAAACGGGTGGACTATGGCCTTGGGCGGAGGGGCTGCCCAACTTCGTCCGCCGGACTCAGAATGGGGTGAGACTTTGCGAGCGGCCTCCGTGTGCCAAAAATAGGCCACGGGCACAGCTGCGCACAAAAATAAGCCCCCGAAGGTCCCATCCCCAAGTTCGTCCGCCGCAAAAATGCCCAAAAAACGGGTGAGCTATAGCCTTGGGGGGTGGGGCTGGCCAACTTCGTCTGCCGGACTCGGAATGGCACGAGACTTTGCGAGTGCCCTCCGTGTGCCAAAAATAGGCCGCAGGCGCAGGCGCGCCCAAAAATAAGCCCCCGAAGGTCCCGTCCCCAAGTTCGTCCGCCGCAAAAATGCCCAAAAAACGGGTGGGCTATAGCCTTTGGGGGAGGGGCCGGCCAACTTCGTACCCCGGACTCGGAATGGGGCGAGACTTTGCGAGCGCCCTCCGTGTGGCAAAAATAGGCAGTGACCACAGCCGCGCCCAAAAATAAGGCCCCGAAGGTCCCGTCCCCAAGTTCGTCCGCCGCAAAAATGCCCAAAAAACGGGTGGGCTATAGCCTTGGGGGGAGGGGCTGGCCACCTTCGTCCGCCGGACTCGGAATGGGGCGAGACTTTGCGAGCGCCCTCCGTGTGCCAAAAGTAGGCCGTGGGCACATCCGCGTCCAAAAATAAGCCCCCGAAGGTCCCGTCCCCAAGTTCGTCCGCCGCAAAAATGGCCAAAAAACGGGTGGGCTATAGCCTTGGGGGGTGGGGTGGCCAACTTCGTCCGCCGGACTCGGAATGGCACGAGACTTTGCAAGCGGCCTCTGTGTGCCAAAAATAGGCCGCGGGCACAGCCGCACCCAAAAATAACCGCCCGAAGGCCGTGGCACCAAGTTCGTCAAGCGGAAAAAGGCCTCAAAAACGGGTGGGCTATAGCCTTGGGGGGTGGGGCTGGCAAACTTCGTCCGCCGGAGTCGGAATGGCGCGAGACTTTGCGAGCGGCCTCTGTGCGCCAAAAATAGGCCGCAAGCACAGCCGTGCCCAAAAATAACCGCCCGAAGGCCGGGGCGCCAAGTTCGGCCAGCGGATAAAGGCCACAAAAACGGGTGACCTATAGCCTTGGGGGGTGGGGCTGGCCAACTTCGTCCGCCGGACTCGGAATGGGGCGAGACTTTGCGAACAGCCTCCGTGTGCCAAAAATAGGCCACGGGCACAGCCACGCCCAAAAATAACCGCCCGAAGGCCGGGGCGTCAAGTTCGTCCAGCGGAAAAAAGCCACAGAAACGGGTGGGCTATAGCCTTGGGGGGTGGGGCTGGCCAACTTCGTCCGCCGGACTCGGAATGGCGCGAGACTTTGTAAGCGGCCTCCGTGTACCAAAAATAGGCCGCGGGCACAGCCATGCCCAAAAATAACCGCCCGAAGGCCGGGGCGTCAAGTTCGTCCAGCGGAAAAAGGCCACAGAAACGGGTGGGCTATAGCCTTGGGGGGTGGGGCTGGCCAACTTCGTCCGCCGGACTCCGAATGGCGCGAGACTTTGCGAGCGGCCTCCGTGTGTCAAAAATAGGCTGCGGGCACAGGCGAGCCCAAAAATAACAGGCCGAAGGCCGGGGCGCCATTTCGTACAGCGGAAAAAGGCCACAAAAACGGGTGGGCTATAGCCTTGGGAGGTGGGGTGGCCAACTTCGTCCGCCGGACTCGGAATGGTGCGAGACTTTGTGAGCGGCCTCCGTGTGCCAAAAATACGCCGCGGCCACAGCCACGCCCAAAAATAACCGCCCGAAGGCCGGGGCGCCAAGTTCGTCCAGCGAAAAAAGGCCACAAAAACGGGTGGGCTAAGCCTTGGGGGGTGGGGCTGGCCAACTTCGTCCGCCGGACTCGGAATGGCGCGAGACTTTGCGAGCGGCCTCCGTGTGACAAAAATAGGCCGTGGACACAGCCTTGCCCAAACATAACCACCCGAAGGCTGGGGCGCCAAGTTCGTCCAGCGGAAAAAGGCCACAAAAACGGGTGGGCTATCGCCTTGGGGGGTGGGGCTTGCCAACTTCGTCCGTTGGACTCGGAATGGCGCGAGACTTTGCGAGCGGCCTCCGTGTGCCAAAAATAGGCCGCGGTCACAGCCACGCCCAAAAATAACTGCCCGAAGGCCGGTGCGCCAAGTTCGTCCAGCGGAAAAAGGCCACAAAAACGGGTGGGCTATAGCCTTGGTGGGTGGGGCTGGCTCCGCCGGACTCGGAATGGCGCGAGACTTTGCGAGCGGCCAGTGTATGCCAAAAATAGGCCGCGGACACAGCCGCACCCAAAAATAACCACCCGAAGGCCGGGGCGGCAAGTTCGTCCAGCGGAAAAAGGCCACAAAAACAGGTGGGCTACAGCCTTGGGGGTGGGGCTGGCCAACTTCGTCCGCCGGACTCGGAATGGCGCGAGACTTTGCGAGCGGCTTCTGTGTGCCAAAAATAGGCCGCGGGCACAGCCGCGCCCAAAAATAACCACCCGAAGGCCGGGGCGGCAAGTTCGTCCAGCGGAAAAAGGCCACAAAAACGGGTGGGGCCTTGGGGTGGGGCTGGCCAACCGTCCCGGACTCGGAATGGTGCGAGACTTTGTGAGCGGCTTCTGTGTGCCAAAAATAGGCCGCGGGCACAGCCGCGCCCAAAAATAACCACCCGAAGGCCGGGGCGGCAAGTTCGTCCAGCGGAAAAAGGCCACAAAAACAGGTGGGCTATAGCCTTGGGGGTGGGGCTGGCCAACTTCGTCCGCCGGACTCGGAATGGCGCGAGACTTTGCGAGCGGCCACCGTGTGCCAAAAATAGGCGGGCACAGTGGCGCCCAAAATAACCACCCGAAGGCCGGGCGCCAAGTTCGTCCAGCGGAAAAGGCCACAAAACGGGTGGGCTATAGCCTTGGGGGGTGGGGCTGGCCAACTTCGTCCGCCGGACTTGGAATGGTGCGAGACTTTGCGAGCGGCCTCTATGTGCCAAAAAGAGGCCGCGGGCATGGCCGCGCCCAAAAATAAACACCCGAAGGCCGGGGCGCCAAGTTCGTCAAGCGGAAAAAGGCCACAAAAACGGGTGGGCTATAGCCTTGGGGGTGGGGCTGGCCAACTTCGTCCGCCGGACTCGGAATGGCGCGAGACTTTGCGAGCGGCTTCTGTGTGCCAAAAATAGGCCGCGGGCACAGCCGCGCCCAAAAATAACCACCCGAAGGCCGGGGCGGCAAGTTCGTCCAGCGGAAAAAGGCCACAAAAACAGGTGGGCTATAGCCTTGGGGGTGGGGCTGGCCAACTTCGTCCGCCGGACTCGGAATGGCGCGAGACTTTGCGAGCGGCTTCTGTGTGCCAAAAATAGGCCGCGGGCACAGCCGCGCCCAAAAATAACCACCCGAAGGCCGGGGCGGCAAGTTCGTCCAGCGGAAAAAGGCCACAAAAACAGGTGGGCTACAGCCTTGGGGGTGGGGCTGGCCAACTTCGTCCGCCGGACTCGGAATGGTGCGAGACTTTGTGAGCGGCTTCTGTGTGCCAAAAATAGGCCGCGGGCACAGCCACGCCCAAAAATAACCACCCGAAGGCCGGGGCGGCAAGTTCGTCCAGCGGAAAAAGGCCACAAAAACAGGTGGGCTATAGCCTTGGGGGTGGGGCTGGCCAACTTCGTCCGCCGGACTCGGAATGGCGCGAGACTTTGCGAGCGGCCACCGTGTGCCAAAAATAGGCCGCGGGCACAGTGGCGCCCAAAAATAACCACCCGAAGGCCGGGGCGCCAAGTTCGTCCAGCGGAAAAAGGCCACAAAAACGGGTGGGCTATAGCCTTGGGGGGTGGGGCTGGCCAACTTCGTCCGCCGGACTTGGAATGGTGCGAGACTTTGCGAGCGGCCTCTGTGTGCCAAAAAGAGGCCGCGGGCATGGCCGCGCCCAAAAATAAACACCCGAAGGCCGGGGCGCCAAGTTCGTCAAGCGGAAAAAGGCCACAAAAACGGGTGGGCTATAGCCTTGGGGGTGGGGCTGGCCAACTTCGTCCGCCGGACTCGGAATGGCGCGAGACTTTGCGAGCAGCTTCTGTGTGCCAAAAATAGGCCGCGGGCACAGCCGCGCCCAAAAATAACCACCCGAAGGCCGGGGCGGCAAGTTCGTCCAGCGGAAAAAGGCCACAAAAACAGGTGGGCTATAGCCTTGGGGGTGGGGCTGGCCAACTTCGTCCGCCGGACTCGGAATGGCGCGAGACTTTGCGAGCGGCCTCCGTGTGCCAAAAATAGGCCGCGGTCACAGCCACGCCCAAAAATAACTGCCCGAAGGCCGGTGCGCCAAGTTCGTCCAGCGGAAAAAGGCCACAAAAACAGGTGGGCTATAGCCTTGGTGGGTGGGGCTGGCTCCGCCGGACTCGGAATGGCGCGAGACTTTGCGAGCGGCCTCTGTACGCCAAAAATAGGCCGCAGACACAGCCGCACCCAAAAATAACCACCCGAAGGCCGGGGCGGCAAGTTCGTCCAGCGGAAAAAGGCCACAAAAACAGGTGGGCTATAGCCTTGGGGGTGGGGCTGGCCAACTTCGTCCGCCGGACTCGGAAGGGCGCGAGACTTTGCGAGTGGCCACCGTGTGCCAAAAATAGGCCGCGGGCACAGTGGCGCCCAAAAATAACCACCCGAAGGCCGGGGCGCCAAGTTCGTCCAGCGGAAAAAGGCCACAAAAACGGGTGGGCTATAGCCTTGGGGGGTGGGGCTGGCCAACTTCGTCCGCCGGACTTGGAATGGTGCGAGACTTTGCGAGCGGCCTCTGTGTGCCAAAAATAGGCCGCGGGCACAGCCGCGCCCAAAAATAAACACCCGAAGGCCGGGGCGCCAAGTTCGTCAAGCGGAAAAAGGCCACAAAAACGGGTGGGCTAAAGCCTTGGGGGGTGGGGCTGGCCAACTTCGTCCGCCGGACTCGGAATGGGGCGAGACTTTGCGAACAGCCTCCGTGTGCCAAAAATAGGCCGCGGGCACAGCCGCGCCCAAAAATAACCGCCCGAAGGCCGGGGCGCCAAGTTCGTCCAGCGGAAAAAGGCCACAAAAACGGGTGGGCAATAGCCTTGGGGGGTGGGGCTGGCCAACTTCGTCGGCCGGACTCGGAATGGGGCGAGACTTTGCGAGCGCCCTCCGTGTGCCAAAAATAGGCCGCAGGCACAGCCACGCCCAAAAATAAGGCCCCGAAGGTCCCGTCCCCAAGTTCGTCCGCCGCAAAAATGCCCAAAAAACGGGTGGGCTATAGCCTTGGGGGGAGGGGCTGGCCGACTTCGTCGGCCGAATTCGTAATGGGGCGAGACTTTGCGAGCGCCCTCCGTGTGCCAAAAATAGACCGCGGGCACAGCCGCGCCCAAAAATAAGCCCCCGAAGGTCCCGTCCCCAAGTTCGTCCGCCGCAAAAATGCCCAAAAAACAGGTGGGCTATAGCCTTGGGGGGAGGGGCTGGCCAACTTCGTCAGCCGGACTAAGAATGGGGCGAGACTTTGCGAGTGCCCTCGGTGTGCCAAAAATAGGCCGCGGCCACAGCCGCACCCAAAAATAAACACCCGAAGGCCGGGGCGCCAAGTTCGTCAAGCGGAAAAAGGCCACAAAAACGGGTGGGCTAAAGCCTTGGGGGGTGGGGCTGGCCAACTTCGTCCGCCGGACTCGGAATGGGGCGAGACTTTGCGAACAGCCTCCGTGTGCCAAAAATAGGCCGCGGGCACAGCCGCGCCCAAAAATAACCGCCCGAAGGCCGGGGCGCCAAGTTCGTCCAGCGGAAAAAGGCCACAAAAACGGGTGGGCAATAGCCTTGGGGGGTGGGGCTGGCCAACTTCGTCCGCCGGACTCGGAATGGCGCGAGACTTTGTGAGCAGCCTCCGTGTGCCAAAAATAGGCCGCGGGCACAGCCACGCCCAAAAATAACCGCCGAAAGGCCGGTGCGCCAAGTTCGTCCAGCGGAAAAAGGCCACAAAAACGGGTTGGCTATAGCCTTGGGGGGTGGGGCTGGCCAACTTCGTCCGCCGGACTTGGAATGGCGCGAGACTTTGGGACCGGCCTCCGGGTGCCAAAAATAGGCCGCGGGCACAGCCGCGCCCAAAAATAACCACCCGAAGGTCCCGTCCCCAAGTTCGTCCGCCGCAAAAATGCCCAAAAAACGGGTGGGGTATAGCCTTGGGGGGAGGGGCAGGCCAACTTCGTCTGCCGGACTCGGAATGGGGCGAGACTTTCCGAGCACCCTCCGTGTCCCAAAAATAGGCTACGGGCACAGCCGCGCCCAAAAATAAGCCCCCGAAGGTGCCGTCCCCAAGTTCGTCCGCCGCAAAAATGCCCAAAAAACGGGTGGGCTATAGCCTGGGGGGGAGGGGAGGGGCTGGCCAACTTCGTCCGCCGGAGTCGGAATGGGGCGAGAATTTGCGAGCGCCCTCTGTGTGCCAAAAATAGGCCGCGGGCACAGCCACGCCCAAAAATAAGCCCCCGAAGGTCCCGTCCCCAAGTTCGTCCGCCGCAAAAATGCCCAAAAAACGGGTGGGCAATAGCCTTGGGGGGAAGGGCTGGCGAACTTCCTCTGCCGGACTCGGAATGGGGCGAGACTTTGTGACCGCCCTCCGTGTGCCAAAAATAGGCCTTGGGCACAGCCGCGCCCAAAAATAAGCCCCCGAAGGTCCCGTCCCCAAGTTCGTCCGCCGCAAAAATGCCCAAAAAACGGGTGGGCTATAGCCTTGGGGGGAGGGGCTGGCCGACTTCGTCCGCCGGAATCGGAATGGGGTGAGACTTTGCGAGCACCCTCCGTGTGCCAAAAATATGCCGCGGGCACAGCCGCACCCAAAAATAACCCCCGAAGGTCCCGTCCCCAAGTTCGTCCGCCGCAAAAATGCCCAAAAAACGGGTGGGCTATAGCCTTCGGGGGAGGGGCTGGCCAACTTCGTCTGCCGGACTCGGAATGGGGCGAGACTTTGCGAGCGCCCTCCGTGTGCCAAAAATAGGCCGCGGGCACAGCCGTGCCCAAAAATAATCCCCCGAAGGTCCCGTCCCCAAGTTCGTCCGCCGCAAAAATGCCCAAAAAACGGGTGGGCTATAGCCTTGGGGGGAGGGGCTGGCCGACTTCGTCCGTCGGACTCGGAATGGGGCGAGACTTTGCGAGGGCCATCCGTGTGCCAAAAATAGGCCGCGGGCACAGCCGCACCCAAAAATAAGCCCCCAATGGTCCCGTCCCCAAGTTCGTCCGCCGAAAAAATGCCCAAAAAACGGGTGGGCTATAGGGGAGGGCTGGCCGTCGGCCGGACTCGGAATGGGGCGAGACTTTGCGAGCGCCCTCCGTGTGCCAAAAATAGGCCGCGGGCACAGCCACGCCCAAAAATAAGGCCCCGAAGGTCCCGTCCCCAAGTTCGTCCGCCGCAAAAATGCCCAAAAAACGGGTGGGCTATAGCCTTGGGGGGAGGGGCTGGCCGACTTCGTCGGCCGAATTCGTAATGGGGCGAGACTTTGCGAGCGCCCTCCGTGTGCCAAAAATAGACCGCGGGCACAGCCGCGCCCAAAAATAAGCCCCCGAAGGTCCCGTCCCCAAGTTCGTCCGCCGCAAAAATGCCCAAAAAACGGGTGGGCTATAGCCTGGGGGGGAGGGGCTGGCCTACTTCGTCCGCCGGACTCGGAATGGGGCGAGACTTTACGAGCGCCCTCCGTGTGCCAAAAATAGGCCTTGGGCACAGCTGCGGCCAAAAATAAGCCCCCGACGGTCCCGTCCCCAAGTTCGTCCCCCGCAAAAATTCCCAAAAAACGGGCGGGCTATAGCCTTGGGGGGAGGGGCCGGCCAACTTCGTCGGCCGGACTCGGAATGGGGACGAGACTTTGCGAGCGCCCTCCGTGTGCCAAAAATAGGCCGGGGGCACAGCCGCACCCAAAAATAAGCCCCCGAAGGTCCCGTCCCCAAGTTCGTCCGCCGCAAAAATGCCCAAAAAACGGGTGGGCTATAGCCTTGGGGGGAGGGGCTGGCCAACTTCGTCCGCCGGACTCGGAATGGGGCGACACTTTGCGAGCGCCCTCCGTGTGCCAAAAATAGGGCGCGGGCACAGCCGCACCCAAAAATAAGCCCCCGAAGGTCCCGTCCCCAAGTTCATCCGCCGCAAAAATGCCCAAAAAACGGGTGGGCTATAGCCTTGGGGGGAGGGGCTGGCCAACTTCGTCCGCTGGACTCGGAATGGGGCGACGCTTTGCGAGCGCCCTCCGTGTGCCAAAAATAGGCCGTGGGCACAGCCTCGCCCAAAAATAAGCCCCCAAAGGTCCCGTCCCCAAGTTCGTCCGCCGCAAAAATGCCCAAAAAACGGGTGGGCTATAGCCTTGGGGGGAGGGGCTGGCCCACTTCGTCCGCCGGACTCGGAATGGGGCCAGACTTTGCGAGCGCCCCCCGTGTGCCAATAATAGGCCACGGCCACAGCCGCGCCCAAAAATAAGCCCCCGAAGGTCCCGTCCCCAGGTTCGTCCGCCGCAAAAATGCCCAAAAAACGGGTGGGCTATAGCCGTGGGGGGAGGGGCTGGCCCGCCGGACTCGGAATGGGGCGAGACTTTGCAGCGCCCTACGTGTGCGAAAACTAGGCACAGCCACGCCCAAAAATAAGCCCCGAAGGTCCCGTCCCCAAGTTCGTCCGCCGCAAAATGCCCAAAAGCGGGTGGGCTATAGCCTTGGGGAGGGCTGGCCAACTCGTCCGCTGGACTCGGAATGGGACGAGACTTTGCGAGCGCCCTCCCTGTGCCAAAAATAGGCACAGCCGTGCCCAAAAATAAGCCCCGAAGGTCCCGTCCCCAAGTTCGCCCGCCGCAAAATGCCCAAAAGCGGGTGGGCTATAGCCTTGGGGGGAGGGGCTGGCCAACTTCGTCCGCCGGACTCGGAATAGGGCGAAACTTTGGGAGCGCCCTCCGTGTGCCAAAAATAGGCCGCGGGCACAGCCGCGCCCAAAAATAAGCCCCCGACGGTCCCGTCCCCAAGTTCGTCCGCCGCAAAAATGCCCAAAAAACGGGTGGGCTATAGCCTTGGGGGGAGGGGCTGTCCAACTTCGTCCGCCAGACTCGGAATGGGGTGAGACTTTGCGAGCGCACTCCATGTGCCAAAAAAAGGCCACGGGCACAGCCGTGCCCAAAAATAAGCCCCCAAAGGTCCCGTCCCCAAGTTCGTCCGCCGCAAAAATTCCCAAAAAACGGGTGGGCTATAGGCTTGGGGGGAGGGGCTGGCCCACTTCGTCCGCCGGACTCGGAATGGGGCCAGACTTTGCGAGCGCCGCCCGTGTGCCAATAATAGGCCACGGGCACAGCCGCGCCCAAAAATAAGCCCCCGAAGGTCCCGTCCCCAGGTTCGTCCGCCGCAAAAATGCCCAAAAAACGGGTGGGCTATAGCCGTGGGGGGAGGGGCTGGCCCACTTCGTCCGCCGGACTCGGAATGGGGCGAGACTTTACGAGCGCCCTATGTGCGCGCAATCCGCGCTTCGGGCACAGCCACGCCCAAAAATAAGCCCCCGAAGGTCCCGTCCCCAAGTTCGTCCGCCGCAAAAATGCCCAAAAAACGGGTGGGCTATAGCCTTGGGGGGAGGGGCTGGCCAACTTCGTCCGCTGGACTCGGAATGGGGCGAGACTTTGCGAGCGCCCTCCCTGTGCCAAAAATAGGGCGCGGGCACAGCCGTGCCCAAAAATAAGCCCCCGAAGGTCCCGTCCCCAAGTTCGCCCGCCGCAAAAATGCCCAAAAAACGGGTGGGCTATAGCCTTGGGGGGAGGGGCTGGCCCACTTCGTCCGCCGGACTCGGAATAGGGTGAAACTTTGGGAGCGCCCTCCGTGTGCCAAAAATAGGCCGCGGGCACAGCCGCGCCCAAAAATAAGCCCCCGACGGTCCCGTCCCCAAGTTCGTCCGCCGCAAAAATGCCCAAAAAACGGGTGGGCTATAGCCTTGGGGGGAGGGGCTGTCCAACTTCGTCCGCCAGACTCGGAATGGGGTGAGACTTTGCGAGCGCACTCCATGTGCCAAAAAAAGGCCACGGGCACAGCCGTGCCCAAAAATAAGCCCCCAAAGGTCCCGTCCCCAAGTTCGTCCGCCGCAAAAATTCCCAAAAAACGGGTGGGCTATAGCCTTGGGGGGAGGGGCTGGCCCACTTCGTCCGCCGGACTCGGAATGGGGCCAAACTTTGCGAGCGCCCCCCGTGTGCCAAAAATAGGCCACGGGCACAGCCGCGCCCAAAAATAAGTACCCGAAGGTCCCGTCCCCAAGTTCGTCCGCCGCAAAAATGCCCAAAAAACGAGTGGGCTATAGCCTTGGGGGGAGGGGCTGGCCGACTTCGTCCGCCGGACTCGGAATGGGGCGAGACTTTGCGAGCGCCCTCCGTGTGCCAAAAATAGGCTGCGGGCACAGCCGCGCCCAAAAATAAGCCCCCGAAGGTCCCGTCCCCAAGTTCGTCCGCCGCAAAAATGCCCAAAAAACGGGTGGGCTATAGCCTTGGGGGGAGGGGCTGGCCAACTTCGTCCGCTGGACTCGGAATGGGGCGAGACTTTGCGAGTGCCCTCCCAGTGCCAAAAATAGGGCGCGGGCACAGCCGCACCCAAAAATAAGCCCCCGAAGGTCCCGTCCCCAAGTTCGCCCGCCGCAAAAATGCCCAAAAAACGGGTGGGCTATAGACTTGGGGGGAGGGGCTGGCCCACTTCGTCCGCCGGACTCGGAATAGGGCGAGACTTTGGGCGCGCCCTCCGTGTGCCAAAAATAGGCCGTGGGCACAGCCGCGCCCAAAAATAAGCCCCCGAAGGTCCCGTCCCCAAGTTCGTCCGCCGCAAAAATGCCCAAAAAATGGGTGGGCTATAGCCTTGGGGGGAGGGGCTGGCCAACTTCGTCCGCCGGACTCGGAATGGGGCCAGACTTTGCGAGCGCCCCCCGTGTGCCAATAATAGGCCACGGGCACAGCCGCGCCCAAAAATCAGCCCCCGAAGGTCCCGTCCCCAGGTTCGTCCGCCGCAAAAATGCCCAAAAAACGGGTGGGCTATAGCCGTGGGGGGAGGGGCTGGCCCACTTCGTCCGCCGGACTCGGAATGGGGCGAGACTTTGCGAGCGCCCTACGTGTGCGAAAACTAGGCCGCGGGCACAGCCACGCCCAAAAATAAGCCCCCGAAGGTCCCGTCCCCAAGTTCGTCCGCCGCAAAAATGCCCAAAAAACGGGTGGGCTATAGCCTTGGGGGGAGGGGCTGGCCAACTTCGTCCGCCGAACTCGGAATGGGGTGAGACTTTGCGAGCGCCCTCCGTGTGCCACAAAAAGGCCGCGGGCACAGCCGCGCCCAAAAATAAGCCCCCGAAGGCCCGGTCCCCAAGTTTGTCCGCCTCAAAAATGCCCAAAAAACGGGTGGGCTATAGCCTTGGGGGGAGGGGCTGGCCAAATTCGTCCGCTGGACTCGGAATGGGGCGAGACTTTGCGAGCGTCCTCCGTGTGCCCAAACTAGGCCGTGGGCACAGCTGCGCCCAAAAATAAGCCCCCGAAGATCCCGTCCCCAAGTTCGTCCGCCGCAAAGATGCCCAAAATCGGGTGGGCTATAGCCTTGGGTGGAGGAGCTGGCCCACTTCGTCCGCCAGACTCGGAATGGGGCGAGACTTTGCGTGCGTCCTCCGTGTGCCCAAACTAGGCCGTGGGCACAGCTGCGCCCAAAAATAAGCCCCCGAAGATCCCGTCCCCAAGTTCGTCCGCCGCAAAGATGCCCAAAATCGGGTGGGCTATAGCCTTGGGTGGAGGAGCTGGCCCACTTCGTCCGCCAGACTCGGAATGGGACGAGACATTGCGAGCGCGTTCCGTGTGACAAAAATAGGCCACAGGCACAGCCGCGCCCAAAAATAAACCAGCGAAGGTCCCGTCCCTAAGTTCGTCCGCCGCAAAAATGCCGAAAAAACGGGTGGGCTATAGCCTTGGGGGGAGGGGCTGGCCAACTTCGTCCGCCGGACTCGGAATGGGACGAGACTTTGCGAGCGCCCTCCGTGTGCCAAAAATAGGCCGCGGGCACAGCCGCGCCCAAAAATAAGCCCCCGAAGGTCCCGTCCCCAAGTTCGTCCGCCGCAAAAATGCCCAAAAAACGGGTGGGCTATAGCCTTGGGGGGAGGGGCTGGCCCACTTCGTCCGCCGGACTCGGAATGGGGCGAGACTTTGCGAGCGCCCTCCGTGTGCCAAAAATAGGCCGCGAGTACAGCCGCGCCCAAAAATAAACCCCCGAAGGTCCCGTCCCCAAGTTCATCCGCCGCAAAAATGCCCAAAAAACGGGTGGGCTATAGCCTTGGGGGGAGGGGCTGGCCAAATTCGTCCGCTGGACTCGGAATGGGGCGAGACTTTGCGAACGCCCTCCGTGTGCAAAAAATAGGCTGCGCGCACAGCCGCGCCCAAAAATAAGCCCCCGAAGGTCCCGTCCCCAAGTTCGTCCACCGCAAAAATGCCCAAAAAACGGGTGGGCTATAGCCTTGGGGGGAGGGGCTGGCCAAATTCGTCCGCCGGACTCGGAATGGGGCGAGACTTTGCGAGCGCTCTCCGTGTGCCAAAAATAGGCCATGGACTCAGCCGCGCCCAAAAATAGGCCCCCGAAGGTCCCGTCCCCAAGTTCGTCGAACGCAAAAATGCCCAAAAAACGGGTGGGCTATAGCCTTGTGGGGAGGGGCTGGCCGACTTCATCCGCCGGTCTCGGAATGGGGCGAGACTTTGCGAGCGCCCTCCATGTGCCAAAAATAGGCCGCGAGCACAGCCGCGCCCAAAAATAAACCCCCGAAGGTCCCGTCCCCAAGTTCGTCCGCCGCAAAAATGCCCAAAAAATGGGTGGGCTATAGCCTTGGGGGGAGGGGCTGGCCAAATTCGTCCGCTGGACTCGGAATGGGGCGAGACTTTGCGAGCGTCCTCCGTGTGCCAAAAATAGGCTGCGCGCACAGCCGCGCCCAAAAATAAGCCCCCGAAGGTCCCGTCCCCAAGTTCGTCCGCCGCAAAAATGCCCAAAAAATGGGTGGGGTATATCCTTGTAGGGAGGGGCTGGCCAAGTTCGTCCGCCGGACTGGGGCGAGTAAAATAAAGGTCCCGTCCCCAAAAAAATGGGTGGGATATAGCCTTGGGGAGGGACTGGCCAAGTTCGAACTCGGAATGGGGCGAGACTTTGCAGCGCCCTCCGTTTGCCAAAAATAAGCCCGAAGGTCCCGTCACCAGGTTCGTTTGCCGCAAAAATGCCCAAAAAATGGGTGGGCTATAGCCTTGGGGGGAGGGGCTGGCCAAGATCGTCCGCCGAACTCGGAATGGGGCGAGACTTTGCGAGCGCCCTCCGTTGTCCAAAAATAAGCGCCCGAAGGTCCCGTCCCCAAGTTCGTTTGCCGCTAAAATGCCCAAAAAATGGGTGGGCTATAGCCTTGGGGGGAGGGGCTGGCCGACTTCATCCGCCGGTCTCGGAATGGGGCGAGACTTTGCGAGCGCCCTCCATGTGCCAAAAATAGGCCGCGAGCACAGCCGCGCCCAAAAATAAACCCCGAAGGTCCCGTCCCCAAGTTCGTCCCCGCAAAATGCCCAAAAATGGGTGGGCTATAGCCTTGGGGGAGGCTGGTCCGCCGGACTCGGAATGGGGCGAGACTTTGCAGCGCCTCCGTGTGCAAAAATAGGAACAGCCGCGCCCAAAAATAAGCACCCGAAGGTCCCGTCCCCAAGTTCGTCCGCCGCAAAAATGCCCAAAAAACGGGTGGGCTATAGCCTTGGGGGGAGGGGCTGGCCGACTTCATCCGCCGGTCTCGGAATGGGGCGAGACTTTGCGAGCGCCCTCCATGTGCCAAAAATAGGCCGCGAGCACAGCCGCGCCCAAAAATAAACCCCCGAAGGTCCCGTCCCCAAGTTCGTCCCCCGCAAAAATGCCTGAAAAATGGGTGGGCTATAGCCTTGGGGGGAGGGGCTGGCCAAGTTCGTCCGCCGGACTCGGAATGGGGCGAGACTTTGCGAACGCCCTCCGTGTGCTAAAAATAGGCCGCGGGAACAGCCGCGCCCAAAAATAAGCACCCGAAGGTCCCGTCCCCAAGTTCGTCCGCCGCAAAAATGCCCAAAAAATGGGTGGGGTATATCCTTGTAGGGAGGGGCTGGCCAAGTTCGTCCGCCGGACTCGGAAGGGGGCGAGACTTTGCGAGCGCCCTCCGTCTACCAAAAATAGGCCGCGAACACAGCCGCGCGCAAAAATAAGCGTCCGAAGGTCCCGTACCCAAGTTCGTTTGCCAAAAATAAGCGCCCGAAGGTCCCGTCCCCAGGTTCGTTTGCCGCAAAAATGCCCAAAAAATGGGTGGGATATAGCCTTGGGGGGAGGGGCTGGCCAAGTTCGTCCGCCGAACTCGGAATGGGGCGAGACTTTGCGAGCGCCCTCCGTTTGCCAAAAATAAGCGCCCGAAGGTCCCGTCCCCAAGTTCGTTTGCCGCAAAAATGCCCAAAAAATGGGTGGGCTATAGCCTTGGGGGGAGGGGCTGGCCAAGATCGTCCGCCGAACTCGGAATGGGGCGAGACTTTGCGAGCGCCCTCCGTTGTCCAAAAATAAGCGCCCGAAGGTCCCGTCCCCAAGTTCGTTTGCCGCAAAAATGACCAAAAAATGTGAGGGCTATAGCCTTGGGGGAGGGCTGGCCCACTCGTCCGCGGACTAGGAATGGCGAGACTTTGCGAGCGCCCTCCGTGTGCCAAAAATAGGATGCGGGCACGGCCACGCCCAAAAATAAGCCCCCGGATGTCCCGTCCCCATGTTCGTCCGCCGCAAAAATGCCCATAAAACGGGTGGGCTATAGCCTTGGGGGGAGGGGCTGGCCGACTTCGTCCGCCGGACTCGGAATGGGACGATAATTTGTGAGCGCCCTCCGTGTGCCAAAAATAGGCCGCGGGCACAGCCGCACCCAAAAATAAGCCCCCGAAAGTCCCGTCCCCAAATTCGTCCGCCGCAAAAAAGCCCAAAAAACGGGTGGGCTATAGCCTTGGGGGGAGGGGCTGGCCAACTTCGTCCGCCGGACTCGGAATGGGTGAGACTTTGCGAGCGCCCTCCGTGTGCCAAAAATAGGTCACAGGCGCAGCCGCGCCCAAAAATAAGCCCCCGAAGGTCCCGTCCCCAAGTTCGTCCGCCGCAAAATTGCCCAAAAAACGTGTGGGCTATAGCCTTGGGGGGAGGGGCTGGCCCACTACGTCCGCTGGACTCAGAATGGGGCGAGACTTTGTGAGCGCCCTCCGTGTGCCAAAAATAGGCATCGGGCACAGCCGCGCCCAAAAAAAAGCCCCCGAAGGTCCCGTCCCCAAGTTCGTCCGCAGCAAAAATGCCCATAAAACGGGTGGGCTATACCCTTGGGGGGAGGGGCTGGCCAACTTCGTCCGCCGGACTCGGAATGGGGCGAGACTTTGCGAGAGCCCTCCGTGTGCCAAAAATAGGCCGCGGGCACAGCAGCACCCAAATATAAGCGCCCGAAGGTCCCGTCCCCAAGTTCATCCGCCGCAAAAATGCCCAAAAAATGGGAGGGATATAGCCTTGGGGGGAGGGGCTGGCCAAGTTCGTCCGTCGGACTCGGAATGGGGCGAGATCTTGCGAGTGCCCTCCGTGTGCCAAAACTAGGCCGTGGGCACAGGCGCACCCAAAAATAAGCCCCCGAAGGTCCCGTCCCCAAGTTCATCCTCCGCAAAAATGCCCAAAAAATGGGTGGGATATAGCCTTGGGGGGAGGGGCTGGCCAAGTTCGTCCGTCGGACTCGGAATGGGGCGAGACTTTGCGAGCACCCACCGTGTGCCAAAAATAGGCCGTGGACACAGCCGCACCCAAAAAAAAAGCCCGAAGGTCCCATCCCCAAGTTCTTCCGCAGCAAAAATGCCCAAAAAACGGGTGGGCTATAGCCTTGGGGGGAGGGGCTGGCCAAGTTCGTCCGCCGGACTCGGAATGGGGCGAGACTTTGCGAGCGCCCTCCGTGTGCCAAAAATACACCGTGGGCACAGCCGCGCCCAAAAATAAGCGCCCGAAGGTCCCGTCCCCAAGTTCGTACGACGCAAAAATGCCCAAAAAACGGGTGGGCTATAGCATTGGGGGGACGGGCTGGCCATATTCGTCCGCCGGACTCGGAATGGGGTGAGACTTTGCGAGAGCCCTCCGTGTGCCAAAAATAGGCTGGGGGCACATCCACACCGAAAAATAAGCGCCCGAAGGTCCCGTCCCCAAGTTCGTCCGCCGCAAAAATGCCCAAAAAACGGGTGGGCTATACCCTTGGGGGGAGGGGCTGGCCAACTTCGTCCGCCGGACTCGGAATGGGGCGAGACTTTGCGAGAGCCCTCCGTGTCCCAAAAATAGGCCGCGGGCACAGCAGCACCCAAATATAAGCGCCCGAAGGTCCCGTCCCCAAGTTCATCCGCCGCAAAAATGCCCAAAAAATGGGAGGGATATAGCCTTGGGGGGAGGGGCTGGCCAAGTTCGTCCGTCGGACTCGGAATGGGGCGAGATCTTGCGAGTGCCCTCCGTGTGCCAAAACTAGGCCGTGGGCACAGGCGCACCCAAAAATAAGCCCCCGAAGGTCCCGTCCCCAAGTTCATCCTCCGCAAAAATGCCCAAAAAATGGGTGGGATATAGCCTTGGGGGGAGGGGCTGGCCAAGTTCGTCTGTCGGACTCGGAATGGGGCGAGACTTTGCGAGCACCCACCGTGTGCCAAAAATAGGCCGTGGACACAGCCGCACCCAAAAAAAAAGCCCGAAGGTCCCATCCCCAAGTTCTTCCGCAGCAAAAATGCCCAAAAAACGGGTGGGCTATAGCCTTGGGGGGAGGGGCTGGCCAAGTTCGTCCGCCGGACTCGGAATGGGGCGAGACTTTGCGAGCGCCCTCCGTGTGCCAAAATACGCCCACCGTCACAGCCGCGCCCAAAAATAAGCGCCCGAAGGTCCCATCCCCAAGTTCGTACGACGCAAAAATGCCCAAAAAACGGGTGGGCTATAGCATTGGGGGGACGGGCTGGCCATATTCGTCCGCCGGACTCGGAATGGGGTGAGACTTTGCGAGAGCCCTCCGTGTGCCAAAAATAGGCTGGGGGCACATCCACACCGAAAAATAAGCGCCCGAAGGTCCCGTCCCCAAGTTCGTCCGCCGCAAAAATGCCCAAAAAACGGGTGTGCTATAGCCTTGGGGGGAGGGGCTGGCCCACTTCGTCCGCCGGACTCGGAATGGGGCGAGACTTTGCGAGCGCCCTCCGTGTGCCAAAAATAGGCCGCGGACACAGCCGCACCCAAAAATAAGCCCCCGAAGGTCCCGTCCCCAAGTTCGTCCGCCGCAAAAATGCCCAAAAAACGGGTGGGCTATAGCCTTGGGGGGAGGGGCCGGCCAACTTTGTCCGCCGGACTCGGAATGGGGTGAGACTTTGCGAGAGCCCTCCGTGTGCCAAAAATAGGCCGCGGGAACAGCCGCACCCAAATATAAGCGCCCGAAGGTCCCGTCCCCAAGTTCATCCGCCGCAAAAATGCCCAAAAAATGGGTGGGATATAGCCTTGGGGGGAGGGGCTGGCCAAGTTCGTCCGTCGGACTCGGAATGGGGCGAGATCTTGCGAGTGCCCTCCGTGTGCCAAAACTAGGCCGTGGGCACAGGCGCACCCAAAAATAAGCCCCCGAAGGTCCCGTCCCCAAGTTCATCCGCCGCAAAAATGCCCAAAAAATGGGTGGGATATAGCCTTGGGGGGAGGGGCTGGCCAAGTTCGTCCGTCGGACTCGGAATGGGGCGAGACTTTGCGAGCACCCACCGTGTGCCAAAAATAGGCCGTGGACACAGCCGCACCCAAAAAAAACGCCCGAAGGTCCCGTCCCCAAGTTCTTCCGCAGCAAAAATGCCCAAAAAACGGGTGGGCTATAGCCTTGGGGGGAGGGGCTGGCCAAGTTCGTCCGCCGGACTCGGAATGGGGCGAGACTTTGCGAGCGCCCTCCGTGTGCCAAAAATACACCGTGGGCACAGCCGCGCCCAAAAATAAGCGCCCGAAGGTCCCGTCCCCAAGTTCGTACGCCGCAAAAATGCCCAAAAAACGGGTGGGCTATAGCCTTGGGGGGACGGGCTGGCCATGTTCGTCCGCCGGACTCGGAATGGGGTGAGACTTTGCGAGAGCCCTCCGTGTGCTAAAAATAGGCTGGGGGCACATCCACACCGAAAAATAAGCGCCCGAAGGTCCCGTCCCCAAGTTCGTCCGCCGCAAAAATGCCCAAAAAACGGGTGGGCTATAGCCTTGGGGGGAGGGGCTGGCCCACTTCGTCCGCCGGACTCGGAATGGGGCGAGACTTTGCGAGCACCCTCCGTGTGCCAAAAATAGGCCGCGGACACAGCCGCGCCCAAAAATAAGCCCCCGAAGGTCCCGTCCCCAAGTTCGTCCGCCGCAAAAATGCCCAAAAAACGGGTGGGCTATAGCCTTGGGGGGAGGGGCCGGCCAACTTTGTCCGCCGGACTCGGAATGGGGTGAGACTTTGTGAGCGCCCTCCACGTGCCAAATATAGGACGCGGGCTCAGCCACGCCCAAAAATAAGCCCCCGAAGGTCCCGTCCCCAAGTTCGTCCGCCGCAAAAAAGCCCAAAAAACGGGTGGGCGAGGGGCTGGCCAACTTCGTCCGCCGGACTCGGAATGGGCGAGCCTTTGCGAGCGCCCTCCATTTGCCAAAAATAGGCCGCGGGCACAGCCGCGCCCAAAAATAAGCCCCCGAAGGTCCCGTCCCCAAGTTCGTCCTCCGCAAAAATGCCCAAAAAACGGGTGGGCTATAGCCTTGAGGGGAGGGCCTGGCCAACTTCGTCCGCCGGACTCGAAATGGGGCGAGACTTTATGAGCGCCCTCCGTGTGCCAAAAATAGGCCGTGTGCACAGCCGCGCCCAAAAATAAGCCCCCAAAGGTGCCGTCCCCAAGTTCGTCCGCCGCAAAAATGTCCAAAAAACGGGTGGGCTATAGCCTTGGGGGGAGGGGCTGGCCAACTTCGTCCGCCGGACTCGGAATGGGGCGAGACTTTGTGAACACCCTCCGTGTGCCAAAAATAGGCCGCGGGCACAGCCGCGCCCAAAAATAAGCCCTCGAAGGTCCCGTCCCCAAGTTCGTCCGCCGTAAAAAAGCCCAAAAAACGGGTGGGCGAGGGGCTGGCCAACTTCGTCCACCGGACTCAGAATCGGTCGAGCCTTTGCGAGCGCCCTCCGTGTGGTAAAAATAGGCCGCGGGCACAGCCGCGCCCAAAAATAAGCCCCCGAAGGTCCCGTCCCGAAGTTCGTCCGCCGCAAAAATGCCCAAAAATCGGGTGGGCTATAGCCTTGGGGGGAGGGGCTGGCCAACTTCGTCCGCCGGACTCGGAATGGGGCGAGACTTTGCGAGTGCCCACCGTGTGCCAAAAATAGGCCGTGGGCACAGCCGCACCCAAAAAAAAGCGCCCGAAGGTCCCGTCCCAAAGTTCGTCCGCCGCAAAAATGCCCAAAAAACAGGTGGGCTATAGCCTTGGGGGGAGTGGCTGGCCAAGTTCGTCCGCCGGACTCGGAATGGGGCGAGACTTTGCGAGCACCCTCCGTGTGCCAAAAATACACCGTGGGCACAGCCGCGCCCAAAAATAAGCACTCGAAAGTCCCGTCCCCAAGTTCGTCCGCCGCAAAAATGGCCAAAAAACGGGTGGGCTATAGCCTTGGGGGGAGGGGCTGGCCAACTTCGTCCGTCGGACTCGGAATGGGGCGAGACTTTACGAGCGCCCTCCGTGTGCCAAAAATAGGCCGTGTGCACAGCCGCGCCCAAAAATAAGCCCCCAAAGGTCCCGCCCCGAAGTTCGTCCGCCGCAAAAATGCCCAAAAATCGGGTGGGCTATAGCCTTGGGGGGAGGGGCTGGCCAACTTCGTCCGCCGGACTCGGAATGGGGCGAGACTTTGCGAGCACCCTCCGTGTGCCAAAAATAGGCCACGGGCACAGCCGCACCCATAAATAAGCCCCCAGGGGTCCCATCCCCAAGTTCGTCCACCGCAAAAATGCCCAAAAAACGGGTGGGCTATAGCCTTGGGGGGAGGGGCTGGCCATGTTCGTCCGCCGGACTCGGAATGGGGCGCGACTTTGTGAGTGCCCTACGTGTGCCAAAAATAGGCCGCGGGCACAGCCGCGCCCAAAAATAAGCGCCCGAAGGTCCCGTGCCCAAGTTCGTCCGCCGCAAAAATGCCCAAAAAATGGGTGGGATATAGCCTTGGGGGGAGGGGCTGGCCAAGTTCGTCCGTCGGACTCGGAATGGGGCGAGACTTTGCGAGCGCCCACTGTGAGCCAAAAATACACCATGGGCACAGCCGCGCCCAAAAATAAGCGCCCGAAGGTCCCGTCCCCAAGTTCGTCCGCCGCAAAAATGCCCAAAAAACGGGTAGGCTATAGCCTTGGGGGGAGGGGCTGGCCATGTCCGTCCGCCGGACTCGGAATGGGGCGAGACTTTGCGAGAGCCCTCCGTGTGCCAAATATTGGACGCGTGCACAGCCACGCCCAAAAATAAGTGCCCGAAGGTCCCGTCCCCAAGTTCGTCCGCAGCAAAAATGCCCAAAAAAGGGGTTGGATATAGCCTTGGGGGGAGGGGCTGGCCAAGTTCGTCCGTCGGACTTGGATTTGGGCGAGACTTTGCGAGTGCCCACCGTGTGCCAAAAATACCCCATGGGCACAGCCGCGCCCAAAAATAAGCGCCCGAAGGTCCCGTCCCCAAGTTCGTCCGCCGCAAAAATGCCCAAAAAACGTGGGGGCTAAGGCGTGGGGGGGAGGGGGTGGCCGTGTCCGTCCGGCGGACGCGGAATGGGGCGAGACTTTGCGAGAGCCCTCCGTGTGCCAAAAATAGGCCGCGGGCACAGCCACGCCCAAAAATAAGGGCCCGAAGGTCCCGTGCCCAAGTTCGTCCGCCGCAAAAATGCCCAAAAAATGGGTGGGATATAGCCTTGGGGGGAGGGGCTGGCCAAGTTCGTCCGTCGGACTCGGAATGGGGCGAGACTTTGCGAGCGCCCACTGTGAGCCAAAAATACACCATGGGCACAGCCGCGCCCAAAAATAAGCCCCCAAAGGTCCCGCCCCGAAGTTCGTCCGCCGCAAAAATGCCCAAAAATCGGGTGGGCTATAGCCTTGGGGGGAGGGGCTGGCCAACTTCGTCCGCCGGACTCGGAATGGGGCGAGACTTTGCGAGCACCCTCCGTGTGCCAAAAATAGGCCACGGGCACAGCCGTACCCATAAATAAGCCCCCAGGGGTCCCATCCCCAAGTTCGTCCACCGCAAAAATGCCCAAAAAACGGGTGGGCTATAGCCTTGGGGGGAGGGGCTGGCCATGTCCGTCCGCCGGACTCGGAATGGGGCGAGACTTTGCGAGAGCCCTCCGTGTGCCAAAACTAGGCCGTGGGCACAGGCGCACCCAAAAATAAGCCCCCGAAGGTCCCGTCCCCAAGTTCATCCTCCGCAAAAATGCCCAAAAAATGGGTGGGATATAGCCTTGGGGGGAGGGGCTGGCCAAGTTCGTCTGTCGGACTCGGAATGGGGCGAGACTTTGCGAGCACCCACCGTGTGCCAAAAATAGGCCGTGGACACAGCCGCACCCAAAAAAAAAGCCCGAAGGTCCCATCCCCAAGTTCTTCCGCAGCAAAAATGCCCAAAAAACGGGTGGGCTATAGCCTTGGGGGGAGGGGCTGGCCAACTTCGTCCGCCGGACTCGGAATGGGGCGAGACTTTGCGAGCGCCCTCCGTGTGCCAAAAATACACCGTGGGCACAGCCGCGCCCAAAAATAAGCGCCCGAAGGTCCCGTCCCCAAGTTCGTACGACGCAAAAATGCCCAAAAAACGGGTGGGCTATAGCATTGGGGGGACGGGCTGGCCATATTCGTCCGCCGGACTCGGAATGGGGTGAGACTTTGCGAGAGCCCTCCGTGTGCCAAA
Source organism: Citrus mangshanensis (assembly GCA_030449895.1). NCBI lineage: Eukaryota > Viridiplantae > Streptophyta > Magnoliopsida > Sapindales > Rutaceae > Citrus > Citrus mangshanensis. The sequence goes on along the minus strand of JASUUJ010000120.1, from coordinate 43,212 downwards.
AATAGGCTGGGGGCACATCCACACCGAAAAATAAGCGCCCGAAGGTCCCGTCCCCAAGTTCGTCCGCCGCAAAAATGCCCAAAAAACGGGTGTGCTATAGCCTTGGGGGGAGGGGCTGGCCCACTTCGTCCGCCGGACTCGGAATGGGGCGAGACTTTGCGAGCGCCCTCCGTGTGCCAAAAATAGGCCGCGGACACAGCCGCACCCAAAAATAAGCCCCCGAAGGTCCCGTCCCTAAGTTCGTCCGCCGCAAAAATGCCCAAAAAACGGGTGGGCTATAGCCTTGGGGGGAGGGGCCGGCCAACTTTGTCCGCCGGACTCGGAATGGGGTGAGACTTTGCGAGAGCCCTCCGTGTGCCAAAAATAGGCCGCGGGAACAGCCGCACCCAAATATAAGCGCCCGAAGGTCCCGTCCCCAAGTTCATCCGCCGCAAAAATGCCCAAAAAATGGGTGGGATATAGCCTTGGGGGGAGGGGCTGGCCAAGTTCGTCCGTCGGACTCGGAATGGGGCGAGATCTTGCGAGTGCCCTCCGTGTGCCAAAACTAGGCCGTGGGCACAGGCGCACCCAAAAATAAGCCCCCGAAGGTCCCGTCCCCAAGTTCATCCGCCGCAAAAATACCCAAAAAATGGGTGGGATATAGCCTTGGGGGGAGGGGCTGGCCAAGTTCGTCCGTCGGACTCGGAATGGGGCGAGACTTTGCGAGCACCCACCGTGTGCCAAAAATAGGCCGTGGACACAGCCGCACCCAAAAAAAACGCCCGAAGGTCCCGTCCCCAAGTTCTTCCGCAGCAAAAATGCCCAAAAAACGGGTGGGCTATAGCCTTGGGGGGAGGGGCTGGCCAAGTTCGTCCGCCGGACTCGGAATGGGGCGAGACTTTGCGAGCGCCCTCCGTGTGCCAAAAATACACCGTGGGCACAGCCGCGCCCAAAAATAAGCGCCCGAAGGTCCCGTCCCCAAGTTCGTACGCCGCAAAAATGCCCAAAAAACGGGTGGGCTATAGCCTTGGGGGGACGGGCTGGCCATGTTCGTCCGCCGGACTCGGAATGGGGTGAGACTTTGCGAGAGCCCTCCGTGTGCCAAAAATAGGCTGGGGGCACATCCACACCGAAAAATAAGCGCCCGAAGGTCCCGTCCCCAAGTTCATCCGCCGCAAAAATGCCCAAAAAACGGGTGTGCTATAGCCTTGGGGGGAGGGGCTGGCCCACTTCGTCCGCCGGACTCGGAATGGGGCGAGACTTTGCGAGCACCCTCCGTGTGCCAAAAATAGGCCGCGGACACAGCCGCGCCCAAAAATAAGCCCCCGAAGGTCCCGTCCCTAAGTTCGTCCGCCGCAAAAATGCCCAAAAAACGGGTGGGCTATAGCCTTGGGGGGAGGGGCCGGCCAACTTTGTCCGCCGGACTCGGAATGGGGTGAGACTTTGTGAGCGCCCTCCACGTGCCAAATATAGGACGCGGGCTCAGCCACGCCCAAAAATAAGCCCCCGAAGGTCCCGTCCCCAAGTTCGTCCGCCGCAAAAAAGCCCAAAAAACGGGTGGGCGAGGGGCTGGCCAACTTCGTCCGCCGGACTCGGAATGGGCGAGCCTTTGCGAGCGCCCTCCATTTGCCAAAAATAGGCCGCGGGCACAGCCGCGCCCAAAAATAAGCCCCCGAAGGTCCCGTCCCCAAGTTCGTCCTCCGCAAAAATGCCCAAAAACGGGTGGGCTATAGCCTTGAGGGGAGGGCCTGGCCAACTTCGTCCGCCGGACTCGAAATGGGGCGAGACTTTATGAGCGCCCTCCGTGTGCCAAAAATAGGCCGTGTGCACAGCCGCGCCCAAAAATAAGCCCCCAAAGGTGCCGTCCCCAAGTTCGTCCGCCGCAAAAATGTCCAAAAAACGGGTGGGCTATAGCCTTGGGGGGAGGGGCTGGCCAACTTCGTCCGCCGGACTCGGAATGGGGCGAGACTTTGTGAACACCCTCCGTGTGCCAAAAATAGGCTGTGGGCACAGCCGCGCCCAAAAATAAGCCCTCGAAGGTCCCGTCCCCAAGTTCGTCCGCCGTAAAAAAGCCCAAAAAACGGGTGGGCGAGGGGCTGGCCAACTTCGTCAGCCGGACTCAGACTCGGTCGAGCCTTTGCGCGCGCCCTCCGCGGGCACAGCCGCGCCAAAAATAAGCCCCGAAGGTCCCGTCCCGAAGTTCGTCCGCCGCAAAATGCCCAAAATCGGGTGGGCTATAGCCTTGGGGGGAGGGGCTGGCCAACTTCGTCCGCCGGACTCGGAATGGGGCGAGACTTTGCGAGTGCCCACCGTGTGCCAAAAATAGGCCGTGGGCACAGCCGCACCCAAAAAAAAGTGCCCGAAGGTCCCGTCCCAAAGTTCGTCCGCCGCAAAAATGCCCAAAAAACAGGTGGGCTATAGCCTTGGGGGGAGTGGCTGGCCAAGTTCGTCCGCCGGACTCGGAATGGGGCGAGACTTTGCGAGCACCCTCCGTGTGCCAAAAATACACCGTGGGCACAGCCGCGCCCAAAAATAAGCACTCGAAAGTCCCGTCCCCAAGTTCGTCCGCCGCAAAAATGGCCAAAAAACGGGTGGGCTATAGCCTTGGGGGGAGGGGCTGGCCAACTTCGTCCGTCGGACTCGGAATGGGGCGAGACTTTACGAGCGCCCTCCGTGTGCCAAAAATAGGCCGTGTGCACAGCCGCGCCCAAAAATAAGCCCCCAAAGGTCCCGCCCCGAAGTTCGTCCGCCGCAAAAATGCCCAAAAATCGGGTGGGCTATAGCCTTGGGGGGAGGGGCTGGCCAACTTCGTCCGCCGGACTCGGAATGGGGCGAGACTTTGCGAGCACCCTCCGTGTGCCAAAAATAGGCCACGGGCACAGCCGCACCCAAAAATAAGCCCCCGAAGGACCCGACCCCAAGTTCGTCCGCCGCAAATGTGCCCCAAAACGGGTGGGCTATAGCCTTGGGGGGAGGGGCTGGCCATGTTCGTCCGCCGGACTCGGAATGGGGCTCGACTTTGTGAGTGCCCTACGTGTGCCAAAAATAGGCCTCGGGCACAGCCGCGCCCAAAAATAAGCGCCCGATGGTCCCGTGCCCAAGTTCGTCCGCCGCAAAAATGCCCAAAAAATGGGTGGGATATAGCCTTGGGGGGAGGGGCTGGCCAAGTTCGTCCGTCGGACTCGGAATGGGGCGAGACTTTGCGAGCGCCCACTGTGAGCCCAAAATACACCATGGGCACAGCCGCGCCCAAAAATAAGCGCCCGAAGGTCCCGTCCCCAAGTTCGTCCGCCGCAAAAATGCCCAAAAAACGGGTAGGCTATAGCCTTGGGGGGAGGGGCTGGCCATGTCCGTCCGCCGGACTCGGAATGGGGCGAGACTTTGCGAGAGCCCTCCGTGTGCCAAAAATAGGCACAGCCCCGCCCAAAAATAAGTGCCCGAAGGTCCCGTGCCCAAGTTCGTCCGCCGCAAAAATGCCCAAAAAATGGGTGGGATATAGCCTTGGGGGGAGGGGCTGGCCAAGTTCGTCCGTCGGACTCGGAATGGGGCGAGACTTTGCGAGCGCCCACTGTGTGCCAAAAATACACCATGGGCACAGCCGCGCCCAAAAATAAGCGCCTGAAGGTCCCGTCCCCAAGTTCGTCCGCCGCAAAAATGCCCAAAAAACGGGTAGGCTATAGCCTTGGGGGGAGGGGCTGGCCATGTCCGTCCGCCGGACTCGGAATGGGGCGAGACTTTGCGAGAGCCCTCCGTGTGCCAAAAATAGGCCGCGGGCACAGCCACGCCCAAAAATAAGGGCCCGAAGGTCCCGTGCCCAAGTTCGTCCGCCGCAAAAATGCCCAAAAAATGGGTGGGATATAGCCTTGGGGGGAGGGGCTGGCCAAGTTCGTCCGTCGGACTCGGAATGGGGCGAGACTTTGCGAGCGCCCACTGTGAGCCAAAAATACACCATGGGCACAGCCGCGCCCAAAAATAAGCACCCGAAGGTCCCGTCCCCAAGTTCGTCCGCCGCAAAAATGCCCAAAAAACGGGTAGGCTATAGCCTTGGGGGGAGGGGCTGGCCATGTCCGTCCGCCGGACTCGGAATGGGGCGAGACTTTGCGAGAGCCCTCCGTGTGCCAAAAATAGGCCGCGGGCACAGCCACGCCCAAAAATAAGTGCCCGAAGGTCCCGTGCCCAAGTTCGTCCGCCGCAAAAATGCCCAAAAAATGGGTGGGATATAGCCTTGGGGGGAGGGGCTGGCCAAGTTCGTCCGTCGGACTCGGAATGGGGCGAGACTTTGCGAGCGCCCACTGTGTGCCAAAAATACACCATGGGCACAGCCGCGCCCAAAAATAAGCGCCCGAAGGTCCCGTCCCCAAGTTCGTCCGCCGCAAAAATGCCCAAAAAACGGGTAGGCTATAGCCTTGGGGGGAGGGGCTGGCCATGTCCGTCCGCCGGACTCGGAATGGGGCGAGACTTTGCGAGAGCCCTCCGTGTGCCAAAAATAGGCCGCGGGCACAGCCGCGCCCAAAAATAAGCGCCCGAAGGTCCCGTGCCCAAGTTCGTCCGCCGCAAAAATGCCCAAAAAATGGGTGGGATATAGCCTTGGGGGGAGGGGCTGGCCAAGTTCGTCCGTCGGACTCGGAATGGGGCGAGACTTTGCGAGCGCCCACTGTGTGCCAAAAATACACCATGGGCACAGCCGCGCCCAAAAATAAGCGCCCGAAGGTCCCGTGCCCAAGTTCGTCCGCCGCAAAAATGCCCAAAAAACGGGTAGGCTATAGCCTTGGGGGGAGGGGCTGGCCATGTCCGTCCGCCGGACTCGGAATGGGGCGAGACTTTGCGAGAGCCCTCCGTGTGCCAAAAATAGGCACAGCCACGCCAAAAATAAGCGCCCGAAGGTCCCGTGCCCAAGTTCGTCCGCAAAATGCCCAAAAATGGGTGGGATATAGCCTTGGGGGAGGGGCTGGCCAAGTCCGTCGGACTCGGAATGGGGCGAGACTTTGCGAGCGCCCACTGTGTGCCAAAAATACACCATGGGCACAGCCGCGCCCAAAAATAAGCGCCCGAAGGTCCCGTCCCCAAGTTCGTCCGCCGCAAAAATGCCCAAAAAACGGGTAGGCTATAGCCTTGGGGGGAGGGGCTGGCCATGTCCGTCCGCCGGACTCGGAATGGGGCGAGACTTTGTGAGAGCCCTCCGTGTGCCAAAAATAGGCCGCGGGCACAGCCGCGCCCAAAAATAAGCGCCCGAAGGTCCCGTGCCCAAGTTCGTCCGCCGCAAAAATGCCCAAAAAATGGGTGGGATATAGCCTTGGGGGGAGGGGCTGGCCAAGTTCGTCCGTCGGACTCGGAATGGGGCGAGACTTTGCGAGCGCCCACTGTGTGCCAAAAATACACCATGGGCACAGCCGCGCCCAAAAATAAGCGCCCGAAGGTCCCGTCCCCAAGTTCGTCCGCCGCAAAAATGCCCAAAAAACGGGTAGGCTATAGCCTTGGGGGGAGGGGCTGGCCATGTCCGTCCGCCGGACTCGGAATGGGGCGAGACTTTGCGAGAGCCCTCCGTGTGCCAAAAATACCCCGCGGGCACAGCCGCGCCCAAAAATAAGCGCCCGAAGGTCCCGTGCCCAAGTTCGTCCGCCGCAAAAATGCCCAAAAAATGGGTGGGATATAGCCTTGGGGGGAGGGGCTGGCCAAGTTCGTCCGTCGGACTCGGAATGGGGCGAGACTTTGCGAGCGCCCACTGTGTGCCAAAAATACCCCTTGGGCACAGCCGCGCCCAAAAATAAGCGCCCGAAGGTCCCGTCCCCAAGTTCGTCCGCCGCAAAAATGCCCAAAAAACGGGTAGGCTATAGCCTTGGGGGGAGGGGCTGGCCATGTTCGTCCGCCGGACTCGGAATGGGGCGAGACTTTGTGAGAGCCCTCCGTGTGCCAAAAATACACCATGGGCACAGCCGCGCCCAATAAGAAGCGCCAGAAGGTCCTGTCCGCAAGTTCGTCCGCCGCAAAAATGCCCAAAAAACGGGTGGGATATAGCCTTGGGGGGAAGGGCTGGCCAAGTTCGTCCGCCGGACTCGGAATGGGGCGAGACTTTGCGAGCGCCCACTGTGTGCCAAAAATACACCATGGGCACAGCCGCGCCCAAAAATAAGCGCCCGAAGGTCCCGTCCCCAAGTTCGTCCGCCGCAAAAATGCCCAAAAAACGGGTAGGCTATAGCCTTGGGGGGAGGGGCTGGCCATGTCCGTCCGCCGGACTCGGAATGGGGCGAGACTTTGCGAGAGCCCTCCGTGTGCCAAAAATAGGCCGCGGGCACAGCCACGCCCAAAAATAAGCGCCCGAAGGTCCCGTGCCCAAGTTCGTCCGCCGCAAAAATGCCCAAAAAATGGGTGGGATATAGCCTTGGGGGGAGGGGCTGGCCAAGTTCGTCCGTCGGACTCGGAATGGGGCGAGACTTTGCGAGCGCCCACTGTGTGCCAAAAATACACCATGGGCACAGCCGCGCCCAAAAATAAGCGCCCGAAGGTCCCGTCCCCAAGTTCGTCCGCCGCAAAAATGCCCAAAAAACGGGTAGGCTATAGCCTTGGGGGGAGGGGCTGGCCATGTCCGTCCGCCGGACTCGGAATGGGGCGAGACTTTGCGAGAGCCCACAGTGTGCCAAAAATACACCAAGGGCACAGCCGCGCCCAAAAATAAGCGCCCGAAGGTCCCGTCCCCAAGTTCGTCCGCCGCAAAAATGCCCAAAAAATGGGTTGGATATAGCCTTGGGGGGAGGGGCTGGCCAAGTTCGTCCGTCGGACTCGGAATGGGGCGAGACTTTGCGAGCGCCCACTGTGTGCCAAAAATACACCATGGGCACAGCCGCGCCCAAAAATAAGCGCCCGAAGGTCCCGTCCCCAAGTTCGTCCGCCGCAAAAATGCCCAAAAAACGGGTAGGCTATAGCCTTGGGGGAGGGCTGGCCATGTCCGTCCGCGGACTCGGAATGGGGCGAGACTTTCAAAAATAAGCGCCCGAAGGTCCCGTGCCCAAAAAATGCCCAAAAATGGGTGGGATATAGCCTTGGGGGAGGGCTGGCCAAGTTCGTCCGTCGGACTCGGAATGGGGCGAGACTATGCGAGCGCCCACTGTGTGCCAAAAATACACCATGGGCACAGCGGCGCCCAAAAATAAGCGCCCGAAGGTCCCGTGCCCAAGTCGTCGCCGCAAAATGCCCAAAAAACGGGTAGGCTATAGCCTTGGGGGGAGGGGCTGGCCATGTCCGTCCGCCGGACTCGGAATGGGGCGAGACTTTGCGAGAGCCCTCCGTGTGCCAAAAATAGGCGCGGCACAGCCGCGCCAAAAATAAGCGCCCGAAGGTCCCGTGCCCAAGTTCGTCCGCCGCAAAAATGCCCAAAAAATGGGTGGGATATAGCCTTGGGGGGAGGGGCTGGCCAAGTTCGTCCGTCGGACTCGGAATGGGGCGAGACTTTGCGAGAGCCCACTGTGTGCCAAAAATACACCATGGGCACAGCCGCGCCCAAAAATAAGCGCCCGAAGGTCCCGTCCCCAAGTTCGTCCGCCGCAAAAATGCCCAAAAAACGGGTAGGCTATAGCCTTGGGGGGAGGGGCTGGCCATGTTCGTCCGCCGGACTCGGAATGGGGCGAGACTTTGTGAGAGCCCTCCGTGTGCCAAAAATAGGCCCTGGGCACAGCCGCGCCCAAAAAGAAGAGCCAGAAGGTCCAGTACGCAAGTTCGTCCGCAAAAATGCCCAAAAACGGGTGGGATATAGCCTTGGGGAAGGGCTGGCCAAGTTCGTCCGGACTCGGAATGGGGTGAGACTTTGCGAGAGCCCTCCGTGTGCCAAAAATAGGCCACGGGCACAGCCGCGCCCAAAAGTAAGCCCCCGAAGGTCCCGTTCCCAAGTTCGTCCGCCGCAAAAATGTCCAAAAAACGGGTGGGCTATAGCGTTGGGGGGAGGGGCTGGCCAAGTTCATCCGCTGGGCTCGGAATGGGGTGAGACTTTGCGAGCACCCTCCGTGTGCCAAAAATAGGCCATGGGCACAGCCACACCCAAAAATAAGTGCCTGAAGGTCCCGTCCCCAAGTTTGTCTGCCGAAAAATGCCCAAAAAACGGGTGGGCTATAGCCTTGGGGGGAGGGGCTGGCCAAGTTCGTCCGCCGGACTCGGAATGGGGCGACTCCTTGCGAGCGCCCTCCGTGTGCCAAAAATAGGCCGCGGGCACAGCCGTGGCCAAAAATAAGCGCCCGAAGGTCCCGTCCCCAAGTTCGTCCGCCGCAAAAATGCCCAAAAAACGGGTGGGCTATAGCCTTGGGGGGAGGGGCAGGCCAAGTTCGTCCGCCGGACTCGGAATAGGGTGAGACTTTGCGAGTGCCCTCCATGTGCAAAAAATAGGCCGCGGGCACAGCCGAGCCCAAAAATAAGCGCCCGAAGGTCCCGTCAGCAAGTTCGTCTGCCGCAAAATTGCCCAAAAAAGGGGTGGGCTTTAGCCTTGGGGGCAGGGGCTGGCCAAGTTCGTCCGCCGGACTCGGAATGGGGCGAGACTTTGCGAGTGCCCTCCGTGTGCCAAAAATAGGCTGCGGACACAGCCGCGCCCAAAAATATGCGCCCGAAGGTCCCGTCCCCAAGTTCGTCCGCCGCAAAAATGACCAAAAAATGGGTGGGCTATAGCCTTGGGGGGAGGGGCTGGCCAAGTTCGTCCGCCGGACTCGGAATAGGGCGAGACTTTGCGAGTGCCCTCCATGTACCAAAAATAGGCCGTGGGCACAGCCGCGCCCAAAAATAAGCGCCCGAAGGTCCCGTCACCAAGTTCGTCCACCGCAAAAATGCCCAAAAAAGGGGTGGGCTTTAGCCTTGGGGGCAGGGGCTGGCCAAGTTCGTCCGCCGGACTCGGAATGGGGCGAGACTTTGCGAGCACCCTCCGTGTGCCAAAAATAGGCCGCGGGCACAGCGGCGCCCAAAAATATGCGCCCGAAGGTCCCGTCCCCAAGTTCCTCCGCCGGACTCGGAATGGGACGAGACTTTGCGAGCGCCCTCCATGTGGCAAAAATAGGCCGCGGGCACAGCCGCACCCAAAAATAAGCGCCCGAAGGTCCCATCCCCAAGTTCGTCCGCCGCAAAAATGCCCAAAAAACGGGTGGGCTATAGCCTTGGGGGGAGGGGCTGGCCAAGTTCGTCCGCCGGACTCGGAATGGAGCGAGGTTTTGCGAGTGCCCTCCCTGTGCCAAAAATAGGCCGCGGGCAAAGCCGCGCCCAAAAATAAATGCCCGAAGGTCCCGACCCCAAGTTCATCCGCCGCAAAAATGCCCAAAAAACGGGTGGGCTATAGCCTTGGGGGGAGGGGCAGGCCAAGTTCGTCCGCCGGACTCGGAATGGGGCGAGACTTTACGAGCGCCCTCCATGTGCCAAAAATAGGACGCGGGCACAGCCGTGCACAAAAATAAGCGCCCGAAGGTCCCGTCCCCAAGTTCGTCCGCTGCAAAAATGCCCAAAAAACGGGTGGGCTTTAGCCTTGGGGGGAGGGGCTGGCCAAATTCGTCCGCCGGACTCAGAATGGGGCGAGACTTTGCGAGCGCCCTCCGTGTGCCAAAACTAGGCTGCGGGTACAGCCGCGCCCAAAAATATGCGCCCGAAGGTCCCGTCCCCAAGTTCGTCCGCCGTACTCGGAATGGGGCGAGACTTTACGAGCGCCCTCCGTGTGCCAAAAATACGCCGCGGGCACAGCCGCGCCTAAAAATAAAAGCCCGAAGGTCCCGTCCCCAAGTTCGTCCGCCGCAAAAATGCCCAAAAAACGGGTGGGCTATAGCCTTGGAGGGAGGGGCAGGCCAAGTTCGTCCGCCGGACTCGGAATGGGGCGAGACTTTGCGAGCGCCCTCCATTTGCCAAAAATAGGCCGCGGGCACAGCCGCGCCCAAAAATAAGCCCCCGAAGGTCTCGTCCCCAAGTTCGTCCTCCGCAAAAATGCCCAAAAAACGGGTGGGCTATAGCCTTGAGGGGAGGGCCTGGCCAACTTCGTCCGCCGGACTCGAAATGGGGCGAGACTTTATGAGCGCCCTCCGTGTGCCAAAAATAGGCCGTGTGCACAGCCGCGCCCAAAAATAAGCCCCCAAAGGTGCCGTCCCCAAGTTCGTTCGCCGGACTCAGAATGGGGCGAGACTTTACGAGCGCCCTCCGTGTGCCAAAAATAGGACGCGGGCACAGCCGCGCCCAATAAATAAATGCCCGAAGGTCCCGTCCCCAAGTTCGTCCGCCGCAAAAATCCCCAAAAAACGGGTGGGCTATAGCCTTGGGGGGAGGGGCAGGCCAACTTCGTCCGCCGGACTCGGAATGGGGCGAGACTTTACGAGCGCCCTCCATGTGCCAAAAATAGGACGCGGGCACAGCCGTGCACAAAAATAAGCGCCCGAAGGTCCCATCTCCAAGTTCGTCCGCTGCAAAAATGCCCAAAAAATGGGTGGGCTTTAGCCTTGGGGGGAGGGGCTGGCCAAATTCGTCCGCCGGACTCGGAATGGGGCGAGACTTTGCGAGCGCCCTCCGTGTGCCAAAACTAGGCTGCGGGCACAGCCGCGCCCAAAAATATGCGCCCGAAGGTCCCGTCCCCAAGTTCGTCCGCCGGACTCGGAATGGGGCGAGACTTTACGAGCGCCCTCCGTGTGCCAAAAATAGGACGCGGGCACAGCCGCGCCCAATAAATAAATGCCCGAAGGTCCCGTCCCCAAGCTCGTCCGCCGCAAAAATGCCCAAAAATCGGGTGGGCTATAGCCTTGGGGGAAGGGGCAGGCCAAGTTCGTCCGCCGGACTCGGAATGGGGCGAGACTTTACGAGCGCCCTCCATGTGCCAAAAATAGGATGCGGGCACAGCCGCACACAAAAATAAGTGCCCGCAGGTCCCGTCACCAAGTTCGTCCGCCGCAAAAATGCCCAAAAAATGGGTGGGCTATAGCCTTGGGGGGAGGGGCAGGCCAAGTTCGTCCGCCGGACTCGGAATGGGGCGAGACTTTGCGAGCGCCCTCCATGTAGCAAAAATAGGACGCGGGAACAGCCGCGCACAAAAATAAGCGCCCGAAGGTCCCGTCCCCAAGTTCGTCCGCCACAAAAATGACCAAAAAACGGGTGGGCTATAGCCTTGGGGGGAGGGGAGGGCCAAGAAAGTCCGGCGGACTCGGAATGGGTCGAGACTTTGCGAGTGCCCTCCGTGTGCCAAAAATAGGCACAGCCGCGCCCACAAATAAGCGCCCGAAGGTCCCGTCACCAAGTTCGTCCGCCGCAAAAATGCCCAAAAAAGGGGTGGGCTTTATGTCACGGCCCAAGCCTCCACATGGCCTGGCCCGTGGAGAATTCTAGAGCTATGGAGACTTGTGTAGAGCATGTAGATATTTCCTATGTAATTAATGTGTTTAGGTGGTAGTTGTGATAACTCTAGAGACTCTCTAGATACTTCCTTGTACTCTATCAATAGAAGAGTGCCTCATTTGGCCAAAAGGAATAGGAAGCAATATACAATTCCAGCACATATTGCTTTGTAAGCATTCTATCGAGCAGTATATGTTATTTCCTCCCATCCTTAGTGAGTTAGAGTGAATCCTCTTTCTGCTTCTCGAATCCAGCAACGGATTTGGGTGTAAGGCTGACTTAGGGCCAAGAGAGTGCGAATTTGGCGCCTAAGGCCGTACGGCTTAGCGTGGGAACAGATCGGGCCGTGACAGTTGGTATCAGAGCCATCTACACTCGTGGGTAGTTGCGTTGTTCGAAAGGAAGGATGTCGGAGAGCACTCATGATGACCAAAGGGGGAGGGAGCCTAGCCTCAATGCAAAGAAGGGGAAAAACAGCAAGGAGAAGTCAGTGGACTTGCTCCACGCCATGGAGAATCGGGTTGTCCGTGGGGAGATTGCTGTCGCTGAGATTAAAGAGCGCCTTGAGATCTTTGAGCAAAAGATGGAGGAGGTGGATGATCTTGGTGAGCGGATGGGCGATCTAAGCCAAGATGTGGTGGCGCAACGCCAAAGCCTTGAGGAGTTCCAAGCGGTGGTTCTGAACTCTATTGAGGCACTAAGGGCTCAAGTGGAGGAGCTTCACACGGGCCTTGAAGAGACTAAGATGGATTGGGCACTTTGCAAGAAGGCGGTGGCCGGCGGAGTGCTCAACACCAATGCCGCACCTCCAATGAGGGTTGAGGTTCCGAGGCCAAGGAGGTACGGGGGCAAGAGGGATGCCCAGGAGATCGAGAACTTCTTGTGGTCCATGGAGAGGTACTTCGAGGCCACCAACATCCAAGGTGAGCAAGAGAAGGTGAACATTGCGACCGGGTACCTTGAGGATCACGCGACCGCTTGGTGGCAGCGGAAGCATGCAGAGATTGTGCGTGGGACGTGCATCATCAACACATGGGACTTGCTGAAGTGCGAGCTCAAGAGGCAATTCTATCCAGGGAATGTGGCATATGAGGCTCGTAAGAAGATGCGGGAGCTGAAGCACACGGGGCCTATCTCAAAGTATGTCGATGAATTCTCAAAGCTCATGCTCCAAATCGACAACATGAACACGGATGATTTGCTGTTCAACTTCATGGAGGGACTCCAGCCGTGGGCACAACGGGAGTTGCAGCGGCGCCAAGTGAGTGACATCTCTACAGCCCTCACCGAGGCTGACACGCTTGTGGAATTCCGGAAGGGTGAGTCTTCCAAGCCGAAGAAGGATGATAAGCCACAACATGGCAAAGGTGGGGGAGTGAAGGGAGATAAGCCGCACCATGATGGCAAGGATAAGCCACAAAAGAAGGATGGCCCGAAGGATGGTTCGAAGGATGGCAAGAAGGAGGCTAAGCGGAAACACAATTGCTTCCTTTGCGATGGGGACCATTGGGTGCGGGACTGCCCAAAGAAGAAGGCTTTCAACGCCATGTTTAGCGAGACCGGGGAGAAGCAACCGGAGGCACCACCAGCAGATGCCGCCAACATGGGTTGTCTCCAACTCTTCAAGGCGCTAAATGCCAAGCCAATTCCAGCCAAGGTGCAGGACAAGTCGCTCATGCACGTTGAAGCTACGATCAATGGAAAGCAAACCCAAGCCTTGATTGACACGGGAGCATCCCACAACTTCATCAAGGTGGATGAAGCCAAGCGGCTTGGACTCAAGGTTGAGAAATCGGATGGCTGGCTCAAGACGGTGAATTCAGAGAACAAACCACTTAGCGGGGTGGCGCGAGATGTGGAGCTACACCTAGGCCCTTGGCGAGGTAAGGCCAATTTCTCGGTTGTACCTTTGGATGATTTTACACTTGTTTTGGGCATGGAATTTTTGCGGCAGTTCAATGCGGTGCCACTTCCGAGGTACAACTCAATGTGTATCCTAGAGGGAGCCCCATGGTTGGTCCCGACCGCGAGTAAGGCCACACCACCAGGCCAACTTTCTGCCATGCAAATCAGCAAAGGTTGCAAGCGGCATGAGGACACATTTCTCGCCACCATTCATGAGGTTGGTGATGGGAAGGACGCTATGGCCATGGAGCCCATACCGGAGGCAGTAGGCCAAGTCCTTGAGGCGTATAAGGATGTGATGCCACCTGAGTTGCCAAAGCGGTTGCCGCCACAAAGGGAAGTAGACCACAAGATTGAGCTGGAGCCGGGTGCCAAACCGCCTGCACGAGCACCTTACCGCATGTCTCCACCGGAGCTAGAGGAGTTGCGGAGGCAAATTAAGGAGCTGCTTGACGTAGGATACATCCAGCCCTCAAAAGCACCATACGGAGCACCGGTGCTGTTCCAGCGGAAGCATGATGGCTCACTTCGACTATGTATCGACTACCGGGCTCTTAACAAGGTGACCGTGAAGAACAAATACCCCATCCCACTGATTGCGGACTTGTTCGATCAACTTGGACAGGCCAAATATTTCTCCAAGCTGGACCTTAGATCGGGATATTACCAAGTGCGGATTGCGGAGGGAGATGAGCCGAAGACCGCTTGTGTGACGAGGTATGGAGCGTACGAGTTCAAGGTAATGCCTTTCGGCCTCACCAATGCTCCAGCCACATTTTGCACGCTCATGAACCGCATATTCCAGCCATACCTTGATCAGTTTGTGGTGGTGTATCTCGATGACATCGTGGTCTATAGCAAAACCTTGGCGGAACATGCTGAGCACTTGCGGGTCGTGTTCGGGGTGTTGCGGGAAAATGAGCTGTATGTGAAGAGGGAGAAGTGTTCGTTTGCAAAACTGGAGGTGGATTTTCTTGGCCATAAAATCAGAGATGGGACGCTGCTCATGGACAAGGCCAAGGTCCGAGCCATTGCCGAATGGGAGCCACCCACAAAGGTGACTGAGTTGCGCTCTTTCTTAGGCCTTGCCAACTATTATCGGAGGTTCATTAGAGGTTATTCCGCCATTGCCGCACCACTCACTGATTTGCTCAAAAAGACTACCAAGTGGGAATGGACGGAAAGGAGCCAGCAAGCCTTCGATGCCCTCAAGAAGGCCGTGATGGAAGAGCCGGTACTTGTGCTGCCGAACTATGACTTACCATTTGAGGTACACACTGATGCTTCCGATTTTGCTATTGGTGGTGTGTTGATGCAGGCCGAACATCCGATAGCCTTTGAGAGCGAAAGCTCAATGATACGGAGCGGTACACGGTACAAGAGAAAGAGATGACGGCGGTAGTGCACTGCTTGCGCACATGGAGGCACTACTTGCTTGGGTCCAAGTTCGTGGTGAAGACGGACAACGTAGCCACTAGTTACTTCCAAAGCCAAAAGAAGCTTAGTCCGAAGCAAGCGAGATGGCAAGATTTCTTGGCCGAATTTGACTATGTGCTGGAGTATAAGCCCGGAAAGGCTAATTTGGTAGCGGATGCCTTGAGTCGGAAGGCCAAGCTTACTACCATGAGTCGGATACAAGGAGAGCTTCTTGCACTCATCAAGGAGGGAACGGAGCATGATCCCTTGGCCAAGCAGCTGGTTTCTCTCGTGCAACAGGGGAAATCGAAGAGGTTTTGGGTCGAAGATGGCCTTTTATACACCAAGGGACGGCGTGTTTATGTTCCGAAGTGGGGAAACTTGCGGCGGAAATTGATCAAGGAGTGTCATGATACGAAGTGAGCTGGACACCCGGGACAAAGGCGGACACGGGTATTGCTTGAGTCGGCATACTATTGGCCTCAGATGCGGGATGAAGTGGAGCAGTTCGTGCGGATGTGCTTAGTATGCCAACAGGACAAAACAGAGCAACAATGTCCTGCGGGGTTGCTCGAGCCACTGCCCACTCCGGATTGACCGTGGGAGAGTATATCGATGGATTTCATCACTTGTCTTCCAAAATCGGAGGGGTTTGCGACTATTGTTGTAGTGGTGGACAGATTCTCGAAATACGCCACTTTCATTCCCGCCCCGAAGGAGTGCACAGCGGAGGACACAGCCAAGTTTTTCTTTAGGCATGTGGTGAAGTATTGGGGACTTCCGAAATCCATCATTAGCGACCGCGACAGCCGGTTTACGGGGAGGTTTTGGACTGAGTTGTTCAAGCTTATGGGGTCGGTGCTGCACTTTTCTACGAGCTTTCATCCGCAAACCGATGGGCAAACGGAGAGGGTGAATGCCTTGTTGGAGCTGTACTTGCGGCATTTTGTGAGCGCCAACCAGCATGATTGGGCAAAGTTGCTGGACGTGGCCCAATTTTCCTACAACTTGCAGCGGAGCGAAGCTACATCGAGGAGCCCTTTCGAGGTGATCATGGGACAGCAGCCGCTTACGCCACACACGCTCATCACGAGCTATACCGGGAGGTGTCCTGCAGCATATAAAGTGGCTAAGTCGTGGCATGAGCAAACGGACATAGCACGAGCGCACCTCGACAAAGCGACCAAGCGGATGAAGAAATGGGCGGACAGCAAGCGTAGACACTTGGAGTTCAACGTGGGGGACATGGTGCTAGTCAAGATCGTTCCGGCCCAGCACAAGTCTACACGTTCGCTGCACAAGGGCCTCATCCGGAAATACGAGGGGCCATTTCCCATCATCAAGAGGGTCGGCAGTGTGTCGTACAAGCTAGAGTTACCCTCTTGGCGAAAACTTCATCCGGTCTTCCACGTGAGTTCCTTGAAGCCATACCATGGGGATATGGAAGATCCGAAAAGGGGTGAATCCAAGCGCCCTCCACTCGGCAACACAAGGGTATATGACAAGGAAGTGGAGACCATTTTGGCAAACCGTGTGGTTCGGAAGAAGAGTTTTCCGCCGTGCCAAGAGTACTTAGTCAAATGGAAGGGACTACCCGAGAGCGAAGCAAGTTGGGAGGCCGCAAACGATTTGTGGCAGTTCCAAGACAAGATCAAAGCCTTCCACAGTGAGTCGACGAGGACGTCTCCGGAATAGGTGGGGGAGAATGTCACGGCCCAAGCCTCCACATGGCCTGGCCCATAGAGAATTCTAGAGCTATGGAGACTTGTGTAGAGCATGTAGATATTTCCTATGTAATTAATGTGTTTAGGTGGTAGTTGTGATAACTCTAGAGACTCTCTAGATACTTCCTTGTACTCTATCAATAGAAGAGGGCCTCATTTGGCCAAAAGGAATAGGAAGCAATATACAATTCCAGCACATATTGCTTTGTAAGCATTCTATCGAGCAGTATATGTTATTTCCTCCCATCCTTAGTGAGTTAGAGTGAATCCTCTTTCTGCTTCTCGAATCCAGCAACGGATTTGGGTGTAAGGCTGACTTAGGGCCAAGAGTGTGCGAATTTGGCGCCTAAGGCCGCACGGCTTAGCGTGGGAACAGATCGGGCCGTGACATTTAGCCTTGGGTGGAGGGGCTGGCCAAGTTCGTCCGCCGGACTCGGAATGTGGCGAGACTTTGCGAGCGCCCTCCGTGTGCCAAAACTAGGTTGCGGGCACAGCCGCGCCCAAAAATATGAGCCCGAAGGTCCCGTCCCCAAGTTCGTCCGCCGGACTCGGAATGGGACGAGACTTTACGAGCGCCCTCCGTGTACCAAAAATAGGCCGCGGCCGCAGCCGCGCCCAAAAATAAGCGCCGAAGATCCCGTCCCCAAGTTCGTCCGCCGCAAAAATGACCAAAAAACGGGTGGGCTATAGCCTTGGGGGGAGGGCTGGTCCGTCGGACTCGGAATGGGGCGAGACTTTGCGAGTGCCCTCCGTGTGCCAAAAATAGGCCCCGGGCACAGCCGCACCCAAAAATAAGTACCCGAAGGTCCCGTCACCAAGTTCGTCCGCTGCAAAAATGCCCAAAAAAGGGGTGGGCTTTAGCCTTGGGGGGAGGGGCTGGCCAAATTCGTCCGCCGGACTCGGAATGGGGCGAGACTTTGTGAGCGCCCTCCGTGTGCCAAAAATCGGCGGCGGGCACAGCCGCGCCCAAAAATAAGCGCCCGAAGGTCCCGTCCCCAAGTTCGTCCGATGCAAAAATGCCCAAAAAACGGGTGGGCTATAGCCTTGGGGGGAGGGGCTGGCCAAGTTCGTCCGCCGGACTCGGAATGGGGCGAGACTTTGCGAACACCCTCCGTGTGCCAAAAATAGGCCGCAGGCACTGCCGCGCCCAAAAATAAGTGCCCGAAGGTCCCGTCCCCATGTTCGTCCGCCGCCAAAATGCCCAAAAAACGGGTGGGCTATAGCCTTGGGGGGAGGGGCTGGCCAAGTTCGTCCGTCGGACTCGGAATGGGGCGAGACTTTGCGAGTGCCCTCCGTGTGCCAAAAATAGGCCCCGGGCACAGCCGAACCCAAAAATAAGTACCCGAAGGTCCCGTCACCAAGTTCGTCCGCTGCAAAAATGCCCAAAAAAGGGGTGGGCTTTAGCCTTGGGGGGAGGGGCTGGCCAAATTCGTCCGCCGGACTCGGAATGGGGCGAGACTTTGTGAGCGCCCTCCGTGTGCCAAAAATCGGCGGCGGGCACAGCCGCGCCCAAAAATAAGCGCCCGAAGGTCCCGTCCCCAAGTTCGTCCGATGCAAAAATGCCCAAAAAACGGGTGGGCTATAGCCTTGGGGGGAGGGGCTGGCCAAGTTCGTCCGCCGGACTCGGAATGGGGTGAGACTTTGTGAGCGCCCTCCGTGTGCAAAAAATAGGCCGTGGCTACAGCCGCACCAAAAAATAAGCTCCCGACGGTCCCGTCCCTAAGTTCGTCCGCCGCAAAAATGCCCAAAAAACGGGTGGGCTATAGCCTTGGGGGGAGGGGCTGGCCAAGTTCGTCCGCCGGACTCGGAATGCGGTGAGACTTTGCGAACGCCCTCTGTGTGCCAAAAATAGGCCACGGGCACAGCCGCGCCCAAAAATAAGCGCCCGAAGGTCCCGTCCCCAAGTTCGTCCTCCGCAAAAATTCCCAAAAAACGGGTGGGCTATAGCCTAGGGGGGAGGGGGTAGCCAAGTTCGTCCGCCGGACTCGGAATGGGGTGAGACTTTGCGAGCATCCTCCGTGTGCCAAAAATAGGCCGCGGACAAAGCCGCACACAAAAATAAGCGCCCGAAGGTCCCGTCCCCAAGTTCGTCCGCCGCAAAAATGCCAAAAAAAAGGGTTGGCTATAGCCTTGGGGGGAGGGGCTGGCCAAGTTCGTCCGCCGGACTCGGAATGGGGTGAGACTTTGCGAACGCCCTCTGTGTGCCAAAAATGCACAGCCGCACCCAAAATAAGTGCCCAGGTCCGTAAAATAACAGCGAGAGCCAAAAATAAGAGCCCGAAGGTCCCGTCCCCAACATCTTCCGCCGCAAAAATGCCCAAAAAACGGGTGGGCTATAGCCATGGGCGGAGGGGCTGGCCAAGTTCGTCCGCCGGACTCGGAATGGGGCGAGACTTTGTGAGTGCCCTCCATGTGCAAAAAATAGGCCGTGGCTACAGGCGCACCCAAAAATAAGCTCCCGATGGTCCCGTCCCTAAGTTCATCCGCCGCAAAAATGCCCAAAAAACGGGTGGGCTATAGCCTTGGGGGGAGGGGCTGGCCAACTTCGTCCGCCGGACTCGGAATGCGGTGAGACTTTGCGAGCACTCACCGTGTGCCAAAAATAGGCCACAGGCACAGCCTCGTCCAAAAATAAGTGCCAAAAGGTCCCGTCCCCAAGTTCGTCCGCCGCAAAAATGCCCAAAAAACGGGTGGGCTATAGCCTTGGGGGGAGGGGCTGGCCAAGTTCGTCCGCCGGACTCGGAATGGGGCGAGACTTTGCGAGCAGCCTCCGTGTGGTAAAAAGAGGCTACGGGCACAGCCGCGGGCACAGCCGTGCCCAAAAATAAGTGCCCGAAGGTCCCGTCCCCAAGTTCGTCCGACGCAAAAATGACCAAAAAACGGGTGGGCTATAGCCTTGGGGGGAGGGGCTGGCCAAGTTCGTCCGCCGGACTCGGAATGGGGCGAGACTTTGCGAACGCCCTCTGTGTGCCAAAAATAGGCCACGGGCACAGCCGCGCCCAAAAATAAGCGCCCGAAGGTCCCATCCCCAAGTTCGTCCGCCGCAAAAATGCCCAAAAAACGGGTGGGCTATAGCCTAGGGGGGAGGGGGTAGCCAAGTTCGTCCGCCGGACTCGGAATGGGGTGAGACTTTGCGAGCATCCTCCGTGTGCCAAAAATAGGCCGCGGGCAAAGCCGTACACAAAAATAAGCGCCCGAAGGTCCCGTCCCCAAGTTCGTCCGCCGCAAAAATGCCCAAAAAACGGGTGGGCTATAGCCTTGGGGGGAGGGGCCGGCCAAGTTCGCCCGCCAGACTCGGAATGGGGCGAGACTTTGCGAGCGCCCTCCGTGTGCCAAAAATAGGCCGTGGGCACAGCTGCGCCCAAAAATAAGCACCCGAAGGTCCCATCCCCAAGTTCGTCCGCCGCAAAAATGCCCAAAAAACGGGTGGGCTATAGCCTTGGGGGGAGGGGCTAGCCAAGTTCGTCCGCCGGACTCAGAATGGGGCGAGACTTTTGGAGCGTCCTCCGAGTACCAAAAATAGACTGCGGGCACAGCCGCGGCCAAAAATAAGCGCCCGAAGGTCCCGTCCCCAAGTTCGTCCGCCGCAAAAATGCCCAAAAAACGGGTGGGCTATAGCCTTGGGGGGAGGGGCTGGCCAAGTTCCTCCGCCGGACTCGGAATGGGGCGAGACTTTGCGAGCGCCCTCCGTGTGCCAAAAATAGGCTGTGGACACAGCCGCGCCCAAAAATAAGCGGCCGAAGGTCCCGTCCCCAAGTTCGTCCGCTGCAAAAATGCCCAAAAAACGGGTGGGCTATAGCCTTGGGGGGAGGGGGTGGCCAAGTTCGTCCGCCGGACTCGGAATGGGGTGAGACTTTGCGAGCATCCTCTGTGTGCCAAAAATAGGCTGCGGGCACAGCCGCACACAAAAATAAGCGCCCGAAGGTCCCGTCCCCAAGTTCGTCCGCCGCACAAATGCCCAAAAAAAGGGTGGGCTATAGCCTTGGGGGAGGGCTCGTCCGCCCGGACTCGGAATGGGACGAGACTTTGCGAGCACCCTCCGTGTGCCAAAAATATGCCGCGGCCACAGCCGCGCCCAAAAATAAGCGCCCGTAGGTCCCGTCCCCAAGTTCGTCCGCCGCAAAAATGCCCAAAAAACTGGTGGCCTATAGCCTTGGGGGGAGGGGCTGGCCAAGTTCGTCCGCCGGACTCAGAATGGGGCGAGACTTTTCGAGCATCCTCCGAGTACCAAAAATAGACCGCGGGCACAGCCGCGGCCAAAAATAAGTACCCGAAGGTCCCGTCCCCATGTTCGTCCCCCGCAAAAATGCCCAAAAAACTGGTGGGCTATAGCCTTGGGGGGAGGGGCTGGCCAAGTTCGTCCGCCGGACTCGGAATGGGGCGAGACTTTGCGAGCGCCCTCCGTGTGCCAAAAATAGGCTGCGGACACAGCCGCGCCCAAAAATAAGCGGCCGAAGGTCCCGTCCCCAAGTTCGTCCGCTGCAAAAATGCCCAAAAAACGGGTGGGCTATAGCCTTGGGGGAAGGGGGTGGCCAAGTTCGTCCGCCGGACTCGGAATGAGGTGAGACTTTGCGAGCATCCTCTGTGTGCCAAAAATAGGCCACGGGCACAGCTGCACACAAAAATAAGTGCCCGAAGGTCCCGTCCCTAAGTTCGTCCGCCGCAAAAATGCCAAAAAAAGGGGTGGCCTATAGCCTTGGGGAGAGGGGCTGGCCAAGTTCGTCCGCCGGACTCGGAATGGGGCGAGACTTTGCGAGCGGCCTCCGTGTGCCAAAAATAGGCCGCGGGGACAGCCGCATCCAAAAATAACCCCCCGAGGGTCAGCGCGCCCAAACCCCCTAGCGGAAAAATGGCCAAAAAACGGGTGGGCTATAGCGTCGGGGGGAGGGGCTGGCCAACTTTGTCCGCCGGACTCGGAATGGGGCTAGACTGTGCGAGCGGCCTCCGCGTGCCAAAAATAGGTCGTGGGCACAGCCAATTCCAAAAATAACCCCCCGAAGGTCGGCGCGCCCAAACCGCCCTGCGGAAAAATGGCCAAAAAACGGGTGGGCAATAGCCTTGGGGGGAGGGCTGGCCAACTTCGTCCGCCGGACTCGGAATGGGGTGAGCCTTTGCGAGCGGCCTCCGCGTGCCAAAAATAGGCCGCGGGCACAGCCGCGCCCAAAAATAACCCCCCGAAGGTCGGGGCGCCCAAACCCTCCAGCGGAAAAATTGCCAAAAAACGGGTGGGCTATATCCTTGGGGGGAGGGGCTGGCCAACTTTGTCCGCCGGACTCGGAATGGGGCGAGACTGTGCGAGCGGCCTCCGCGTGCCAAAAATAGGCCGCGGGCACAGCCGCGCCCAAAAATAACCCCCCGAAGGTCGGCGCGCCCAAACCCTCCAGCGGAAAAATTGCCAAAAAACGGGTGGGCTATATCCTTGGGGGGAGGGGCTGGCCAACTTTGTCCGCCGGACTCGGAATGGGGTGAGACTGTGCGAGCGGCCTCCGCGTGCCAAAAATAGGCTGCGGGCACAGCCGGGTCCAAAAATAACCCCCCGAAGGTCCGCGCGCCCAAACCCCCCAGCGGCAAAATGGCCAAAAAACGGGTGGGCTATAGCCTTGGGGGGAGGGGCTGGCCAACTTCGTCCGCCGGACTCGGAATGGGGCGAGAATTTGCAAGCGGCCTCCGCGTGCCAAAAATAGGCCGCGGGCACAGCCGCGCCCATAAATAACCCTCCGAATGTCGGGGCGCCCAAATCCCCCAGCGGAAAAATGGCCAAAAAACGGGTGGGCTATAGCCTTGGGGGGAGGGGCTGGCCAACTTCGTCCGCCGGACTCGGAATGGGGCGAGACGTTGCGAGAGGCCTCAGCGAGCCAAAAATAGGCCGCGGGCACAGACGCAACCAAAAATAACCGCCCGAAGGTCAGCGCCAAACCCCTAGCGGAAAAATGGCCAAAAAACGGGTGGGCTATAGCGTCGGGGGGAGGGGCTGGCCAACTTTGTCCGCCGGACTCGGAATGGGGCGAGAATTTGCAAGTGGCCTCTGCGTGCCAAAAATAGGCCGCGGGCACAGCCGCGCCCAAAAATAACCGCCCGAAGGCCGGGGCGCCAAATTCGTCCAGCGGAAAAATGGCCAAAAAACGGGTGGGCTACAGCCTTGGGGGGAGGGGCTGGCCAACTACGTCCGCCGGACTCGGAATGGGACGAGACTTTGCGAACGGCCTCCGCATGCCAAAAATAGGCCGCGGGACAGGCGCACCCAAAAATAACCGCCCGAAGGCCGGAACGCCAAGTTCGTCCAGCGGAAAAATGGCCAAAAAACGGGTGGGCTATAGTCTTGGGGGGATGGGCTGGGCAGCTTCGTCCGCCGGACTCGGAATGGGGCGAGAATTTGCGAGCAGCCTCCGCGTGGCAAAAATAGGCCGCGGGCACAGCCGCATCCAAAAATAACCCCCCGACGGTCGGCGCGCCCAAATCCCCCAGCGGAAAATTGGCCAAAAAACGGGTGGGCTATAGCCTTGGGGGGAGGGGCTGGCCAACTTCATCCGCCGGACTCGGAATGGGGCGAGACTTTGCGAGCGGCCTCCGAGTGCTAAAAATAGGCCGCGGGCACAGCCGCGCCCAAAAATAACGCCCCGTAGGTCGGCGCGCCCAAACCCCCCAGCGGAAAAATTGCCAAAAAATGGGTGGGCTATAGCTTTGGGGGGAGGGGCTGGCCACCTTCGTCCACCGGACTCGGAATGGGGCAAGACTTTGTGAGAGGCCTCCGCATGCCAAAAATAGGCCGCAGGCACAGCCGCGCCCAAAAATAATCCCCGAAGGTCGGCGCGCCCAAACCCCAGCGGAAAAATTGCCAAAAATGGGTGGGCTATAGCTTTGGGGGAGGGCTGGCCAACCGTCCGCGGACTTCGGAATGGGGCGAGACGTTGCGAGCGGCCTCCGCACGCCAAAAATAGGCCGCGGGCACAGTCGCATCCAAAAATAACCCCCCGAGGGTCAGCGCGCCCAAACCCCCTAGCGGAAAAATGGCCAAAAAACGGGTGGGCTATAGCGTCGGGGGGAGGGGCTGGCCAACTTTGTCCGCCGGACTCGGAATGGGGCGAGACTGTGCGAGCGGCCTCCGCGTGCCAAAAATAGGTCGCGGGAACAGCCGAGTCCAAAAATAACCCCCCGAAGGTCGGCGCGCCCAAACCGCCCTGGGGAAAAATGGCCAAAAAACAGGTGGGCAATAGCCTTGGGGGGAGGGCTGGCCAACTTCGTCCGCCGGACTCGGAATGGGGTGAGCCTTTGCGAGCGGCCTCCGCATGCCAAAAATAGGCCGCGGGCACAGCCGCGCCCAAAAATAACCCCCCGAAGGTCGGCGCGCCCAAACCCCCCTGCGGAAAAATTGCCAAAAAACGGGTGGGCTATAGCCTTGGGGGGAGGGGCTGGCCAACTTTGTCCGCCGGACTCGGAATGGGGCGAGACTGTGCGAGCGGCCTCCGCGTGCCAAAAATAGGCCGCGGGCACAGCCGAGTCCAAAAATAACCCCCCGAAGGTCGGCGCGCCCAAACCCCCCAGCGGCAAAATGGCCAAAAAACGGGTGGGCTATAGCCTTGGGGGGAGGGGCTGGCCTACTTCGTCCGCCGGACTCGGAATGGGGCGAGAATTTGCAAGCGGCCTCTGCGTGCCAAAAATAGGCCGCGGGCACAGCCGCGCCCATAAATAACCCTTCGAAGGTCGGCGCGCCCAAATCCCCCAGCGGAAAAATGGCCATAAAACGGGTGGGCTATAGCCTTGGGGGGAGGGGCTGGCCCACTCCGTCCGCCGGACTCGGAATGGGGTGAGACTTTGCGAGCGGCCCCCGCATGCCAAAAATAGGCTTCGGGCACAGCCGCGCCCAAAAATAACCGCCCGAAGGCCGGGGCGCCAAATTCGTCCAGCGGAAAAATGGCCAAAAAACGGGTGGGCTATAGCCTTGGGGGAGGGGCTGGCCAACTTCGTCCGCCGGACTCGGAATGGGACGAGACTTTTCGAACGGCCTCCGCATGCCAAAAATAGGCTGCGGGCACAGCCGCGCCAAAAAATAACCACCCGAAGGCCGGGGCGCCAAGTTTGTCCAGCGGAAAAATGGCCAAAAAACGGGTGGGCTATAGCCCTGGGGGGAGGGGCTGGCCAACTTCGTCCGCCGGACTCGGAATGGGGCGAGACTTTGCGAGCGACCTCCACGTGCCAAAAATAGGCCGCGGCATAGCCGCGCCCAAAAATAACCGCCCGAAGGCCAGCGCGCCTAAACCCCCCAGCGGAAAAATGGCCAAAAAACGGGCGGGCCATAGCCTTGGGGGGAGGGGCTGGCCAACTTCGTCCGCCGGACTCGGAATGGGGCGAGACTTTGTGAGCGGCCTGCGCGTGCCAAAAATAGGCCGTGGGCATAGCGGCTCCCAAAAATAACCCCCCGAAGGTCGGCGCGCCCAAACCCCCCAGCGGAAAAATGGCCAAAAAACGGGTGGGCTATAGCCTTGGGGGGAGGGACTGGCCCACTTCGTCCGCCAGACTCGGAATGGGGCGAGACTTTGCGAGTGGCCTCTGCGTACCAAAAATAGGCCGCGGGCACAGCCGCACTCAACAATAACCGCCCGAAGGCCGGGGCTCCAAGTTCGTCCACCGGAAAAATGGCTAAAAAACGGTGGGCTATAGCCTTGGGGGGAGGGGCTGGCCAACTTCGTCCGCCGGACTCGGAATGGGACGATATTTTGTAAGCGGCCTCCGCATGCTAAAAATTGGCCGTGGACACAGCCGCGCCCAAAAATAACCCCCGTAGGTCGGTGCGCCCAAACCCCCCAGCGGAAAAATGACCAAAAAACGAGTGGGCTCTAGCCTTGGGGGGAGGGGCTGGCCAACTCCGTCCGCCGGACTCGGAATGGGGCGAGACTTTGGAAGCGGCCTCTGCTTACCAAAAATAGGCCGCGGACACAGCCGTACACAACAATAACAACCCGAAGGCCGGGGCTCCAAGTTCGTCCAGCGGAAAAATGGCTAAAAAACGGTGGGCTATAGCCTTGGGGGGAGGGGCTGGCCAACTTCGTCCGCCGGACTCGGAATGGCGCGAGACTTTGCGAAGCGGCCTCCCGAGAAAAAAATTGGCCACGGGCACAGTCGCGCCAAAAAATAACCCCCTATAGGTAGGCGCGCCCAAACCCCCCAGCGGAAAAATGGCCAAAAAACGGGTGGGCTATAGCCTTGGGGGAGGGCTGGCCAACCGTCCGCGGACTTGGAATGGGGCGAGACTTTGCAGGCGGCCTCCCGAGCAAAAATAGGCCGCAGGCACAGTCGCGCCCAAAAATAACCCCCTAAAGGTAGGCGCGCCCAAACCCCAGCGGAAAAATGTCCAAAAACAGGTGGGCTATAGCCTTGGGGGAGGGCTGGCCAACTTCGTCCGCGGATTCGAATGTGGCGAGACTTTGCGGCAACCTCCGCATGCCAAAAATAGCCGCAGGACAGGCGCGCCCAAAAATAACCACCCGAAGGCAGGGCGCCAATTTCGTCCAGCGGAAAAATGGCCAAAAAGCGGGTGGGCTATAGCCTTGGGGGAGGGCTGGCCCACTTCGTCCGCGGACTCGGAATGGGGCAAGACTTTGTGGCGGCCTCAGCGTGCCAAACATAGGCAGGCACAGCCGCGCCCAAAAATCAACCCCGAGGCCGGCGCGCTAAACCCCAGCGGAAAAATGGCCAAAAAACGGGCGGGCTATAGCCTTGGGGGGAGGGGCTGGCCAACCGTCCGCCGGACTCAGAATGGGGCGAGACTTTGCGAGCGGCCTGCGCGTGCAAAAATAGGCCGCGGGCAAAGCGCGCCAAAATAACCTTGAGGCCGGGCGCCAAGTTCGTCCAGCGGAAAAGTGGCCAAAAAACGGGCGGGCTATAGCCTTGGGGGGAGGGGCTGGCCAACTTCGTCCGCCGGACTCGGAATGTGGAGAGACTTTGCGAATGGCCTCCACATGCCAAAAATAGGCCGCGGGACAGGCGCGCCCAAAAATAACCGCCCGAAGGCCGGGACGCCAATTTCGTCCAGCGGAAAAATGGCCAAAAAATGGGTGGGCTATAGCCTTGGGGGGAGGGGCTGGCCAACTTCGTCCGCCGGACTCAGAATGGGGCGAGACTTTGCGAGGGGCCTCTGCGTCCCAAAAATAGGCTGCGGGCACAGCCGCGACCAAAAATAACCACCCGAAGGCCGGGGCGCCAAGTTCGTCCAGCGGAAAAATGGCCAAAAAACGGGTGGGCTATAGCCTTGGGGGGAGGGGCTGGCCAACTTCGTCCGCCGGACTCGGAATGGGGCGAGACTTTGCGAGCGGCCTCCGTGAGCCAAAAATAGGCCGCGGGCACAGTCGCGCCCAAAATAACCCCATAGGTCGCGCGCCCAAACCCCCAGCGGAAAAATGACCAAAAGACGGGTGGGCTATAGCCTTGGGGGAGGGCAAGCCAACCGTCCGCCGGTCTCGGAATGGGGCGAGACTTTGCAAAAGCGGCCTCCGCAAGCTAAAAATTGGCCGCAGGCACAACCGCGCCCAAAAATAACCCCGAAGGTGCCCAATCCCCCAGCGGAAAAATGGCCAAACAACGGGTGGGCTATAGCCTTCGGGGGAGGGGCTGGCCCATCCGCCGGCCTCGGAATGGGGCGAGACATTGCGAGCGGCCTCAGTGTGCCAAAAATAGGCCGCGGGCACAGCCGCGCCTAAAAATAACTGCCGAAGGCCGGGCTCCAAGTTCGTCAAGCCGCAAAATGCCCAAAAAGCGGGTGGGCTATAGCCTTGGGGGAGGGCTGGCCAACCGTCCGCCGGACTCGGAATGGGGCGAGACTTTGCGAGCACCCTCCGTGTGCCAAAAATAAGCCGTGGGCACAGCCGCACCCAAAAATAAGCCCCGAAGGTCCGTCCCCAAGTTCGTCCGCCGCAATAATGCCCAGCGGGTGGGCTAATTCGTCCGCCCGGACTCGGAATGGGGAGAGACTTTGCGGCGCCCTCCGTGTACCAAAAATATGGGCACAGCCGCGCCCAAAATAAGCCCCGAAGGTCCGTCCCCAAGTTCGTCCGCCCAAAAGCAGGTGGGTATAGCCTGGGGGAGTGGCTGGTCCGCGGACTCAGAATGGGCGAGACTTACGAGCACCCTCCGTGTGTAAAAATAGGCCACGGACATAGCTGCACCCAAAAATAAGCCCCGAAGGTCCGTCCCCAGGTTCGTCCAAAAATGCCCAAAAACGGGTGGGCTATGGCCGTGGGGGAGGGCTGGCCCACGTCCGCCGGACTCGGAATGGGGCGAGACTTTGCGGCGCCCTACGTGTGCGAAACTAGGCCGCAGGCACAGCCACGCCAAAAAATAAGCCCCGAAGGTCCCGTCCCCAAGTTCGTCCGCCGCAAAAATGCCCAAAAAACGGGTGGGCTATAGCCTTGGGGAGGGGCTGGCCAACCGTCCGCTGGACTCGGAATGGGGCGAGAGCCAAAAATAAGCCCAAGGTCCCGTCCCCAAGTTCGCCCGCCGCAAAAATGCCCAAAAGCGGGTGGGCTATAGCCTGGGGAGGGGCTGGCCAACTTCGTCCGCCTGACTCGGAATGGGGCGAGACTGCGAGCACCCTCCGTGTGACAAAAAAAGGCCGCGAGCACAGTCGCGCCCAAAAATAAACCCGGAAGGTCCCATCCCAAGTTCGTCCGCCGCAAAAATGCCCAAAAATGGGTGGGCTATAGCCTTGGGTGGGAGGGCTGTCCGCGGACTCGGAATGGGGCGAGACTTTGCGAGCACCCTCCGTGTGCCAAAAATAAGCCGTGGGCACAGTCGCACCCAAAAATAAGCCCCGAAGGTCCCGTCCCCAAGTCAGCCCAATAATGCCCAAAAAAGCGGGTGGGGCTAATTCGTCCGGACTCGGAATGGGGAGAGACTTTCTGCAGCGCCCTCGTGTGCCAAAAATATGCCGCGGGCACAGCCGCGCCCAAAAATAAGCCCCCGAAGGTCCCGTCCCCAAGTTCGTCCGCCCCAAAAAAGCCCGAAAAACGGGTGGGTATAGCCTTGGGGGGAGTGGCTGGCCAACTTCGTCCGCCGGACTCAGAATGGGGCGAGACTTTACGAGCACCCTCCGTGTGTAAAAAATAGGCCACGGACATAGCTGCACCCAAAAATAAGCCCCCGAAGGTCCCGTCCCCAGGTTCGTCCGCCGCAAAAATGCCCAAAAAACGGGTGGGCTATAGCCGTGGGGGGAGGGGCTGGCCCACTTCGTCCGCCGGACTCGGAATGGGGCGAGACTTTGCGAGCGCCCTACGTGTGCGAAAACTAGGCCGCGGGCACAGCCACGCCAAAAAATAAGCCCCCGAAGGTCCCGTCCCCAAGTTCGTCCGCCGCAAAAATGCCCAAAAAACGGGTGGGCTATAGCCTTGGGGGGAGGGGCTGGCCAACTCTCCGCTGGACTCGGAATGGGGCGAGACTTTGCAGCGCCCTCCTGTGCCAAAAATAGGCGCGGGCACAGCCGTGCCCAAAATAAGCCCCGAAGGTCCCGTCCCCAAGTTCGCCCGCCAAAATGCCCAAAAAGCGGGTGGGCTATAGCCTTGGGGAGGGGCTGGCCAACCGTCCGCCTGACTGGAATGGGGCGAGACTGAGCACCCTCCGTGTGACAAAAATAGGCCGCGAGCACAGTCGCGCCCAAAAATAAACCCCGGAAGGTCCCATCCCCAAGTTCGTCCGCCGCAAAAATGCCCAAAAAATGGGTGGGCTATAGCCTTGGGTGGAGGGGCTGGCCCACTTCGTCCGCCGGACTCGGAATGGGGCGAGACTTTGCGAGCGGCATCCGTGTGCCAAAAATAAGCCACGGGCACAGCCACGCCCAAAAAAAAGCCCCCGAAGGTCCCGTCCCCAAGTTCGTCCGCCGCAAAAATGCCCAAAAAGCGGGTGGGCTATACCCTTGGGTGGAGGGGCTGGCCAACTTCGTCCGCCGGACTCGGAATGGGGCGAGGCTTTGCGAGCGGCCTCCGTGTGCCAAAAATAGGCCACGGGCACAGCCGCACCCAAAAATAAGCCCCCGAAGGTCCCGTCCCCAAGTCCGTCCGCCGCAAAAATGCCCAAAAAACGGGTGGGCTATAGCCTTGGGGGGAGGGGCTGGCCAACTTCGTCCGCTGGACTCGGAATGGGGCGAGACTTTGCGAGCGCCCTCCCTGTGCCAAAAATAGGGCGCGGGCACAGCCGTGCCCAAAAATAAGCCCCCGAAGGTCCCGTCCCCAAGTTCGCCCGCCGCAAAAATGCCCAAAAAACGGGTGGGCTATAGCCTTGGGGGGAGGGGCTGGCCAACTTCGTCCGCCGGACTCGGAATAGGGCGAAACTTTGGGAGCGCCCTCCGTGTGCCAAAAATAGGCCGCGGGCACAGCCGCGCCCAAAAATAAGCCCCCGACGGTCCCGTCCCCAAGTTCGTCCGCCGCAAAAATGCCCAAAAAACGGGTGGGCTATAGCCTTGGGGGAGGGCTGGCCTACTCCCGTCCGCGGACTCGGAATTGGGCGATACTTTTGGAGCGCCCTCCGTGTGCCAAAAATAGGCCTTGGGCACAGCTGCGGCCAAAAATAAGCCCCCGACGGTCCCGTCCCCAAGTTCGTCCCCCGCAAAAATTCCCAAAAAACGGGCGGGCTATAGCCTTGGGGGGAGGGGCCGGCCCACTTCGTCGGCCGGACTCGGAATGGGGACGAGACTTTGCGAGCGCCCTCCGTGTGCCAAAAATAGGCCAGGGCACAGCGCGCCCAAAAATAAGCCCCGAAGGTCCGTCCCCAAGTTCGTCCGCCTGTGCAAAAATGCCCAAAAAGCGGGTGGGCTATAGCCTTGGGGGGAGGGGCTGGCCAACGTCGTCCGCCGGACTCGGAATGGGACGAGACTTTGCGAGCGCCCTCCGTGTGCCAAAAATAGGGCGCGGGGAGAGCAGTACCCATAAATACGCCCCCGAAGGTCCCGTCCCCAAGTTCATCCGCCGTAAAATGCCCAAAAGCGGGTGGGGCTATAGCCTTGGGGGAGGGGCTGGCCAACTTCGTCCGCTGGACTCGGAATGGGGCGGCAGCTGCAGCGCCCTCCGTGTGCAAAAATAGGCCGTGGGCACAGCCTCGCCCAAAAATAAGCCCGAAGGTCCCGTCCCCAAGATTCGCACTTGCAAAAATGCCCAAAAAAGCGGGTGGGCTATAGCCTTGGGGGAGGGCTGGCAACAAATCCGCCCGGACTCGGAATAGGCGAAACTTTGGGAAGCGCCCTCCGTGTGCAAAAATAGGCCGCGGCACAGCCGCGCCCAAAAATAAGCCCCGACGGTCCCGTCCCCAAGTTCGTCCAGCGAAATGCCCAGCGGGTGGGTTCTATAGCCGTGGGGAGGGCTGGCCACTTCGTCCGCCCGGACTCGGAATGGGGCGAGACTGCAGCGCCCTCGTGTGCGAAATTAGACGCTTGAGCACAGCCACGCCCAAAAATAAGCCCCGAAGGTCCCGTCCCCAAGTTCGTCCCGTAAAATGAAATGGGTGGGCTATAGCCTTGGGGAGGGCTGGCCAACCGTCCGCTGGACTCGGAATGGGGCGAGACTTTGCGGCGCCCTCCTGTGCCAAAAATAGGCGGCGGGCACAGCCGTGCCCAAAAATAAGCCCCTTGAAGGTCCACGTCCCCAAGTTCGCCCGCCCGCAGAAAATGCCCAAGCGGGTGGGCTATAGCCTTGGGGGAGGGCTGGCCAACAAATCCGCCGGACTCGGAATAGGCGAAACTTTGGGAGCGCCCTCCGTGTACCAAAAATAGGCCGCGGGC
The DNA here is from genome assembly GCA_030449895.1 of Citrus mangshanensis. Classification (NCBI taxonomy): domain Eukaryota; kingdom Viridiplantae; phylum Streptophyta; class Magnoliopsida; order Sapindales; family Rutaceae; genus Citrus; species Citrus mangshanensis. The sequence continues at coordinate 12,102 of JASUUJ010000120.1, read as the reverse complement.
ACAGCCGCGCCAAAAATAAGCCCCAGCGGTCCCGTCCCCAAGTTCCGCCCGTCCGCGCAAAAATGCCCAAGCGGGTGGGCTATAGCCTTGGGGGAGGGCTGTCCAACTAAATCCGCCAGACTCGGAATGGGTGAGACTTTGCGGCGCACTCCATGTGCCAAAAAAAGGCCAGGCACAGCCGTGCCCAACAAGAAGCCCCCGAAGGTCCCGTCCCCAAGTTCGTCCGCCATGCAAAAATTCCCAAAAAGCGGGTGGGCTATAGCCTTGGGGAGGGCTGGCCCTTAAATCCGCCGGACTCGGAATGGGGCCAAACTGCGGCGCCCCGTGTGCCAAAAATAGGCCAGGCACAGCCAAAAATAAGTACCCGAAGGTCCCGTCGCCCAAAAATGCCCAGCGAGTGGGCTATAGCCTTGGGAGGCTGGCGATCCGCCGGACTCGGAATGGGGCGAGACTTTGCGGCGCCCTCCGTGTGCCAAAAATGAGCTGCGGCACAGCAGCGCCCCGCCCGAAGGTCCGTCCCCAAGTTCGTCCGCCGCAAAAATGCCAGCGGGTGGGCTATAGCCTTGGGGGGGATGGGCTGGCCCAACCGTCCGCTGGACTCGGAATGGGGCGAGACTTTGCGGCGCCCTCCCTGTACCAAAAATAGGGCGCGGCACAGCCGTACCAAAAATAAGCCCCGAAGGTCCGTCCCCAAGTTCGCCCCGAAATGCCCAAAGCGGGTGGGCTATAGCCTTGGGGGGGCTGGCCAACTTCGTCCGCGGACTCGGAATAGGCGAAACTTTGGAGGCGCCCTCCGTGTGCCAAAATAGAGCGGGCACAGCCGCACCAAAAATAAGCCCCAGCGGTCCCGTCCCCAAGTTGTCCGTAAAAATGCCCAAAAAAGCGGGTGGGCTATAGCCTTGGGGGAGGGCTGCCCAACTCGTCCGCGGACTCGGAATGGGGTGAGACTTTGCGGCGCACTCATGTGCCAAAAAAGGCCACAGGCACAGCTGTGCCCAAAATAAGCCCCCAAAGGTCCCACGTCCCCAAGTTCGTCCGCCGCAAAAATTCCCAAAAAACAGGTGGGCTATAGCGTTGGGGAGGGCTGGCCATTTCGTCCGCGGACTGGGAATGGGGCCAAACTGCGGCGCCCCGTGTGTAAAATAGGCCACGGGCACTGCCTTAAGAATAAGTACCAAAGGTCCCGTCCCCAAGTTCGTCCCGCAAAAATGCCCAAAAGCGAGTGGGCTATAGCATTGGGGGAGGGGCTGGCGACTTCGTCCGCCGGACTCGGAATGGCGAGACTTTGCGGCGCCCTCGTGTGCAAAAATAGCTCTGGGCACAGCCGCGCCCAAAAATAAGCCCCGAGGTCCCGTCCCCAAGTTCGTCCACGCAAAAATGCCCAAAAGCGGGTGGGCTATAGCCTTGGGGAAGGCTGGCCAACTTCGTCGCTGGACTCGGAATGGGGCGAGACTTTGCGAGTGCCCTCCCAGTGCCAAAAATAGTGTGGCACAGCCGCACCCAAAAAAAGCCCCGAAGGTCCCAAGTCCAGATTCGCCCCGCAAAAATGCCCAAAAAGCGGGTGGGCTATGGGCTTGTAGGGGGAGGGCTGGCCACTCGTCGCGGACTCTCGAATAGACGCGAGCACAGCGGCTTTCCCCCTCCGTGTAGGGGCCAAAAATGAGCGAGGCACTGTGCCAGGCACAGCCGCGCCCAAAAATAAGCCCCGAGGTCCCGTCCCCAAGGCAAAAATGCCCAAAAGCGGGTGGGCTATAGCCTTGGGGAGGGGCTGCAACAAAGGACTGTCGGAATGGCAGCAGGTGAGGCGTTGGCCCTTGTAAAATGAGCCAACAGGCCGCGCCCAAATATAAGCCCCGAAGGTCCCGTCCCCAAGTTCGTCCGCCAAAAATGCCCAAAAGCGGGTGGGCTATGGGGAGGGGCTGGACGTCAGCTGGACTCGGAGATGGCGAGGCTGCGGCGCCCTCCGTGTGCAAAAAAATGGGCCGTGGGCACAGCCTCGCGCCAAAAATAAGCCCCCAAGGTCCCGTCCCCAAGTAAATCGTCCGCCGCAAAAATGCCCAAAAGCGGGTGGGCTATAGCCTTGGGGAGGCTGGCCGCATCCCGGACTCGAATGGGGCCAGACTTTGCAGCGCCCGTGTGCCAATAATAGGCCACAGGCACAGCACGCAAAAATAAGCCCCAGAAAGTCCCGTCCCCAGGTTCGTCCGCCGCAAAATGCCCAAAAGCGGGTGGGCTATAGCCGTGGGGGAGGGCTGGCCAACTCGTCGCGGACTCGGAATGAGGCGAGACTTTGCAAAAGCGCCCTACGTGTGTGCCAAAACTAGGCCGCAGGCACAGCCACAAAAATAAGCCCCAGAAGGTCCCGTCCCCAAGTTCGTCCGCCGCAAAAATGCCCAAAGCGGGTGGGCTATAGCCTTGGGGAGGGGCTGGCAACAACCGCTGGACTCGGAATGGGCGAGACTTTGCTACAGCGCCCTCCTGTGCCAAAAATAGGGCGCAGGCACAGTGCCCAAAATAAGCCCCTGAAGGTCCACGTCCCCAAGTTAGCAAATGCCCAAAACCACGGGTGGGCTATAGCCTTGGGGAGGGGCTGGCCAACTGTCCGCGGACTCGGAATAGCTTCTGAAACTTTGGGAGCGCCCTCGTGTGCAAAAATAGGCCGCGGGCACAGCCACGCCAAAAATAAGCCCCGGCGGTCCCGTCCCAAGTTAAATCCAAAAAATGCCCCAGCAGGTGGGCTATAGCCTTGGGAGAGAGGAGCTGTCATTCCCAACTTCGTCCGCGGACTCAGATGGGGTGAGACTTTGTGGCGCCTCCATGTGCCAAAAATAGGGCACGGGCACAGCCGTGCCAAAAATAAACCCCAGGTCCCGTCCCCAAGTTCGTCCTCATAAAATTCCCAAAAAAGCGGGTGGGCTATAGCCTTGGGGGAGGAGCTGGCCGCCGTCCGCCGGACTCGGAATGGGGCGAGACTGCGAGCGCCCTCCGTGTGCCAAAAAATAGGCTGAGCACAGCCGCGCCCAAAAATAAGCCCCAGAAGGTCCCGTCCCCAAGTTCGTCCACCCATAAAAATGCCCAAAAGCGGGTGGGCTATAGCCTTGGGGAGGGCTGGCCTGCTTTACAAATCCCGCCGGACTCGGAATGGGTCGAGACTTTACGGCGCCCTCCGTGTACCAAAAATAGGCCGAGCACGCAAGAAATAAGCCCGAAGGTCCCGTCCCCAAGTTCATCGCGCAAAAATGCCCGAAAAATGGGTGGCTATAGCCTTGGGGAGGGGGCTGGCACTCGTCCGCGGACTCGGAATGGGGCGAGACTGCAAGGCACCATCCGTGTGCAAAAAATAGGCCACAGGCACAGCCGCGCAAAAATAAGCCCCAGGAGTCCCAGTCCCAAGTTCGCGTCCGCCGCAATGCCCCGAAAAAAGCGGGTGGCCTATAGCCTTGAGGGGAGGGCTCAGCCCCCAAATCGCGGACTCGGAATGAGGCGAGACTTTGCGAGCGCCCTCCGTGTGCCAAAAATAGGCTGCGGGCACAGCCACGCCCAAAATAAGCCCCCGAAGGTCCCGTCCCCAAGTTCGTCAGCAAAATGCCCAAGCGGGTGGGCTATAGGGGAGGGCTGGCCAACCGTCCGCCGGACTCGGAATGGGAGGAGACTTTGGGAGTGCCCTCCGTGTGCCAAAAATAGGGCGTGGCACAGCGGCGCCCAAAAATAAGCCCCGAAGGTCCCGTCCCACAAGTTCGTCCGCAAAAAATGCCCGAAAAGCGGGTGGGCTATAGCCTTGGGGAGGGCTGGCCAACTCGTCCGCCCGAACTTCGGAATGGGGTGAGACTTTCACGGCGCCCTAGTGCCACAAAAAGGCCCATGGCACTGCGCAAAAATAAACCCCGAAGGCCCGGTCCCCAAGTTTGTGCGCTCGAAATGCCCAGCGGGTGGGCTATAGCAGGGGAGGGCTGGCCAATTTCGTCCGCTGGACTCGGAATGGGGCGAGACTTTGCGAGCGTCCTCCGTGTGCCCAAACTAGGCCTTGGGCACAGCTGCGCCAAATAAGCCCCGAAGATCCGTCCCCAAGTTCGTCCGCCCGCAAAGATGCCCCGAAATCGGGTGGGCTATAGCCTTGGGTGGAGGAGCTGGCCCACCGTCCGCCAGACTCGGAATGGGGCTGAACATTGCTTGGCCAGCGTTCAAGTGTGACAAAAATAGGCCACAGGCACAGCCGCCCAAAAATAAGCCAGCGAGGTCCGATCCCTAAGTTAGTCAGCCCAAAATGCCGAAAAAGCATGGGTGGGCTATAGCCTTGGGGAGGGCTGGCCAAGCTAAATCCGCGGACTCGGAGTGGGACAAGACTTTAAAGCGCCCTCCGTGTGCAAAAATAGGCAGCGGGCACAGCAGCGCAAAATAAACCCCGAAGGTCCCGTCCCAAGTTCGTCCATGAACTTGTAATGCCCAAGCGGGTGGGCTATGGCACTTGGGGGAGGGCTGGCCAACCGTCCGCGGACTTCCGAATGGGGCGAGGCTTTGCACGGCGCCCTCCGTGTGCCAAAAATAGACGTGAAGTACAGCCGCGCCCAAAATAAACCCAGAAGGTCCAGTACAAGTTATTAATCCGCCACTGGCAAAATGCCCACGGGTGGGCTATAGCCTTGGGGGAGGGGCCAGCAGTGTCGTCCGCTGGACTCCGAATGGGCGAGACTTTGAACGCCCTCCGTGTAAAAATAGGCTGCGCGCACAGCCGCGCAAAAATAAGCCCGAAGGTCACACGTCCCCAAGTTAATCCACCAGCTTAAAATGCCCAGCAGGTGGAAGCACGCTATAGCCTTCAGGGAGGGAGGGCAGCCAAACAAATCGTCCGCCGGACTCGGAATGAGGCGAGACTTTGCAGCGCTCTCCGTGTGCAAAAATAGGCCATGGACTCAGCCGCGCCCAAAAACCAAAAATAGGCTGAGCCCCGAGGTCCAGTCCCCAAGTTCGTCGAGCGCAAAATGCCCAAGCGGGTGGGCTATAGCCTTGTGCAGGAGGGCTGGCCGGCTTCATCCCGCCCGGTCTCGGAATGGGCGAGACTTTAAACGGCGCCCTCCATGTGCCAAAAATAGCCTTGAGCTGCTTGGCGCCCAAAAATAAACCCGAAGGTCACATCCCCAAGTTCGTCAGCAAAATGCTTGAAAAAAATGGGTGGGCTATAGCCTTGGGGGGAGGCTATTGTCGTCCGCTGGACTCGGATAGGCGAGACTTTGCGAGCGTCCTCCGTGTGCCAAAAAATAGGCTGCGCTGGCAGCGCCCAAAAATTGAGCCCCACCCCGAGGTCCGTCCCAAGTTAGTCATCATAAAGCGGGTGGCCTATAGCCTTCAGGGGAGGAGGCTGCCCACTCGTCCGCGGACTCGGAATGGGGCGAGACTTTGCAGCGCCCTCCGTGTGCCAAAAATAGGCCGCCCAGGCACAGCCACGCCCAAAAATAGCGCCCGAAGGTCCCGTCCCAAGTTAAGTCCGCAAATGCCCCAGCGGGTGGGCTACTAGCCTTGGGGGAGGGGCTGGCCAACGTCCCGCGGACTCGGGAATGGAATGGGCGAGACTTTGCGAGTGCCCTCCGTGTGCCAAAAATAGACGCGAGGCATGCCACCTTAAAAATAAGCCCCGAAGGTCCCGTCCCAAGTTAAGTCACTTGCTGCATAAGCCACCTAACTGGGTGGGCTATAGCCTTGGGGGAGGGGGCTGGCCCAACCGTCCGCGAACTCGGAGATGGGGTGAGACTTTGCGAGCGCCCTCCGTGTGCCACAAAAAGCCTTTGCAGGCACAGCCGCGCCCAAAATAAAGCCCCGAAGGCCCGGTCCCAAGTTCGTGCCTCGAAAATGCCCCAGCATGGGTGGGCTATAGCAGGAGGGGCTGGCCAAACAAATCCGCTGGATTTCGGAATGGCGAGACTTTCACGGCGTCCACCGTGTGCCCAAACTAGGCCGTAGGCACAGCTGCGCTAAGCCCAAAATAAGCCCCGAAGATCCGTCCCCAAGTTCGTCCGCCGCATAAAGATGCCAAAATCGGGTGGGCTATAGCCTTAGGTGGAGGAGCTGGCCGCCGTCCATCCCAGACTGGAATGGGGCGAGACATTGCGGCGTTCCGTGTGACAAAAAATAGGCCACAGGCACAGCCGCGCAAAAATAAACCAGCGAAGGTCCCCGTCCCTAAGTTCGTCCGGCAAAAAATGCTAGAAAAAAGCGGGTGGGCTATAGCCTTGGGGAGGGCTGGCCAACCGTCCGCGGACTCGAATGGGGCGAGACACGGCGCCCTCGTGTGCCAAAAATAGGCAGCAGGCACAGCAGCCCAAAAATAAGCCCCGAGGTCCGTCCCCCCCAGGATTCGTCCTTGAAAATGCTCACCCTGAAAAAAGCGGGTGGGCTATAGCCTTGGGGAGGGCTGGCCAACTTAAATCGCCGGACTCGGAATGGGGCGAAGAGACTGCGGCGCCCTCCGTGTGCCAAAAATAGGCGCGAGTACAGCCGCGCCCAAAAATAAACCCCGAAGGTCCCATCCCCAAGTTCATCCGCCCCATGAAATGCCCTTGCAGGTGGGCTATAGCCAGCAGGGGAGGGGCTGGCCAAATTCGTCCGCTGGACTCGGAATGGGGCGAGACTTTGCGAACGCCCTCCGTGTGCAAAAAATAGGCTGCGCGCTGGCCCGGCGGCATACAGCCGCGCCCAAAATAAACCCCGAAGGTCCGTCCCCAAGTTCGTCCACCCATTGAAAAGCGGGTGGGCTATGGCAGCAGGGGGAGAGGCTTAGCCCAAATCCACTCGTCGCGGACTCAGATAGAAGGCGAGACTGCGAGCACTCTCCGTGTGCCAAAAATAGGCCATGGACTCAGCAAATAGGCCCCGGTCCCGTCCCCAAGTTAAACGAGCATAAAAATGCCAAGCGGGTGGGCTATAGCCTTGTGTGGGAGGGCTGGCCGACTTCATCCGCCGGTCTCGGAATGGGGCGAGACTGCAGGCGCCTCCATGTGCCAAAAATGAGCCGCGAGCACAGCCGCTGTGTGCCCAAAAACCGCTTTAAACCCGAAGGTCCGTCCCCAGAGATTTCGTCCCCATGAAAATGCACCGAAAAATGGGTGGGCTATAGCCTTAGGGGAAAGGAGGCTATAAGCAGCAAGTTAAATCCAGCCGGACTCGGAATGGGCGAGACTTTTGCGAGGCGCCCTCCGTGTGCTAAAAATAGGCAGCTTGAGGGAACAGCCGCGCCCAAAAATAAACACCAGAGTCCCGTCCACCCCAAGTTAAGTCCGCCGTTAATGCCCTTGAAAAATGGGTGGGGTATATCCTTGTAGGGAGGAGCTGGCCAGGGTCATCCTGCGTCGCCCGGACTCGGAAGGAGGGCGAGACTTTGCGGCGCCCTCCGTCTATAAAAATAGGCAGCGAGAACGGCAGCGCGCGCAAAAATAAGCGTCCGAAGGTCCATTACCCAAGTTCATTTGCCAAAATAACGCTGAAAGGTCAGTCCCGAGTTCGTTTACCGCATGTAAAATGCCGAAAAATGGGTGGGGGATATAGCAGCAGGGGAGGGGCTGGCCAGGATTCGTCCCTTCAGAACTTCCGGAATGGGGCGAACTGCGGCGCCCTCCGTTTGCCAAAAATAAGCGCCCGAAGGTCCTGTCCCCAAGTTCGTTTACCGCAAAAATGCCCAAAAATGGGTGGGCTATAGCCTTGGGGGAGGAGGGCTGGCCAAGATCGTCCTTGAACTCGGAATGGGGCGAGACTGCGGCGCCCTCGTTGTCCAAAAATAGCGCGAAGGTCCGTCCCTAGATGCGTTTGCGCTAAATGCCCAAAAAATGGGTGGGCTATAGCCTTGGGGAGGCTGGCCCCGCCGTCCCGCCCGGACTAGGAATGAAGCTGAAGAGACTGCGAAGCGCCCTCCGTGTGCAAAAATAGGATGGGCAGACCCTTGAAAATAAGCCCCCGGATGTCCGTCCCCTACCATGTTCGTCGCCGCAAAAATGCCCATAAAGCGGGTGAGGCTATAGCAGGGGAGAGGGCTGACGCCGACTTGATCCGCGGACTCGGAATGGGGCGAGACTTGCGGCGCCCTCCAGTGTGCCAAAAATAGGCGCGCAGGCACAGCTACGCCAAATAAGCCCCGAAGGTCCCGTCCCCAAGTTCGTCACATGAAAATGCTTGCGGGTGGGCTATAGCCTTGGGGGAGGAGCTACTAGCCAACAAATCCGCCCGGACTCGGAATGGGGCGAGACTCTGATGCGAGTGCCTCCGTGTGCCAAAAAATAGACGCGGAGCTGCGCCCAAAAGCCAAACGCAAATAAGCCCAGTCCCGTCCCAAGTTCGTCCTTGCCGCAAAAATGCCCAAAAAAGCGGGTAGGCTATAGCCCAGCAGGGGGAGGGCTAGCCAACCAATCGCCCGAACTCTAAGAATAGGGGTGAAGAGACTTTAGCGCCCTCCGTGTGTGCCACAAAAAGGCGCGGGCACAGCCGCGCCCAAATAAGCCCGGCCAGTCCCCCGAGTTCGTCACTTCAAGAAATGCCCAAAAAGCGGGTGGGCTATAGCCTTGGAGGGGGAGAGGCTGGCCAAGTCGCTGGACTCGGTTCAATGAGGCGGGAACTCTGCTGGCGTCCTCCGTGTGCCCAAACTAGGCCGTGGGCACAGCTGCTGCGCCCAAAAATAAGCCCCGAAGATCCCGTCCCAAGTTCGTCCGCCCACCAAAGATACGCAAATCAGGTGGGCTATAGCCTTAGGTGGAGGAGCTAGCCCGCCGCGCCAATCCTTCCGGAATGGGGCAGAGACATTGCTGAAGTGCGTTCCGTGTGACAAAAATAGGCCACAGGCGCAGCACAGCGCGCCCAAAAATAAACCAGCGAAGGTCCCGTCTAAGTTCGTCCCATGAAAATGCGAAAAAAGCGGGTATAGCCGCTTGCCCGGGGAGGAGGGGAGCTGGCCAGCAAATCGCCGGACTCGGAATGGGGCAGAGACTTTGCAGCGCCCTCCGTGTGCCAAAAATAGAACGCGGGCACAGCCGCGCCCAAAATAAGCCCCGAAGGGTCCGTCCCATTCAAGTTGCGTCCGCGCAAAAAATGCCCGAAGCGGGTGGGCTATAGCCTTGGGGGAGGGGCTGGCCAACAGCTAAATCCGTCCACGGACTGGAATGAGGCGAGACTTTGCAGGCGCCCTCCGTGTGTGCCAAAAATAGCCGCCCAGTACAGCCGCGCCAAAAATAAACCCGAGGAGTCCCGTCCCCAAGTTCATCACTTGCAAATGCCCTGAAGCAGGTGGGCTATAGCTTGGGGAGGCTGTGGCAGATCCAGCTGGACTCGGAATGGGGCGGACTTTGCAGCCGCCCTCCCCGTGTACAATTAATAGGCTACTGCGCGCTGGCCCCGCGCCCAAAAATAAGCGAGGTCCCAGGTCAGTCCCCAAGTTCGTCCAGCAATGCCCCGAAAAGCGGGTGGGCTATGGCCATGGCAGAGAGAGGGCTGTAGAATTCGTCGCCCGGACTCGAATGGGCGAGACTTCTGCAGCGCTCTCCGTGTGTAAAAATGAGCCATGGACTCAGCCGCGCCCAAAAATAGGCCCCGAAGGTCCGTCCCCAAGTTCGTGAGCGAAATGCCCAACCCGGGTGGGCTATAGCCTTGTGGGGAGGGGCTGGCGACTTCATCAACGGTCTCGGAATGGGGCGAGACTTTCGCGAGCGCCCTCCATAATACAAAAATAGGCGCGAGCACAGCCAGCCCAAAAATAAGCCCAGGGTCGATCCCCAAGTTCGTCCCCATGAAAATGCACACATGAAAAATGGGTGGGCTATAGCAGGGGGAGGAGCTGGCCAAGTTCGTCCGCGGACTCGGAATGAGGCGAGACTTTGCGAGACGCCCTCCGTGTGCTAAAAATGAGCGCGAACAGCCGCGCCAAAAATAAGCACCGAAGGTCCACGTCTAAGTTACGTCCATACATAAAAATGCCAAATGGGTGGGGGTATATCACTTGTAGGGAGGAGCTGGCCAGGATTCGTCACTTGGACTCGGAAGGGCGAACACTAGCGCCCTCCGTCTACCAAATAGGCCGCGAACACAGCCAGCGCCAAAAATAAGCGTCCGAAGGTCCAGTACCCAAGTTCGTTTGCAAAAATAAGCGCCGAGGTCAGGTCCCAGGTTAGGTTTCGCGCAAAAATGCCCAAAATGGGTGGGATATAGCCTTGGGGGAGGGCTGGCCAAGTTCGTCATGAACTCGGAATGGGGCGAGACTGCGAGCGCCCTCACGTTTACCAAAAATAGCGCCAGAAGGTCCCGTCCCCAAGGATTCGTTTGCCGCAAAAATGCCCGAAAAATGGGTGGTTTATATGGCAGGGGAAGAGGGCTGGCAAGACCGTCCATGGCCGGGCGCTTCGGAATGGGGGCGAACTGCGGCGCCCTCCGTTGTCTTCCAAAAATAAGCGCCAGGAGTCCGTCCCAAGTTCGTTTGCCGCTAAAATGCCCAAAAAAATGGGTGGAGGAGCCATAGCCTTGGGGGAGGCTGGCCCACTCGTCCTTAGGACTAGGAATGGCGAAGAGGCTGCGAGGCGCCCTCATTGTGCCAAAAATAGGATGCGAGACGCGACCACGCCCAAAAATAAGCCCCGGATGTGTCCCGTGCTGTTCGTCCCGCCTTAAAAATGCCCATAAAACGGGTGGGCTAGCCTTGGGGGAGGGCTGGCGACTTCGTCCGCGGACTCGGGAATGGGGCAATTTGCAGCGCCCTCCGTGTGCAAAAATGAGCAGCGGGCACAGCCGCACCAAAAATAAACCCCCAGTCCCGTCCCCAGGATGCGTCAGCATGAAAAGCCCAGCGGGTGGGCTATAGCAGCAGGAGAAGGCAGCCTTCGTCCGCCGGACTCGGAATGGGTGAGACACAGGGCGCCCTCCGTGTGCAAAAATAGGTCACAGGCGCAGCCGCGCCAAAATAAGCCAGAGGTCCAGTCCCCAAGTTCGTCACTTGCAAAAATTGCCAAAAAACGTGTGACCTGCTTGGGGGAGGGGCTGGCCCACTCGTCAGCTGGACTCAAGTGGGGCGAACTTTGTGAGCGCCCTCCGTGTGTGCCAAAAATGAGCATCGGGCACAGCATGCAAAAAAGCCCCGAAGGTCCCGTCCCCAAGGATTCGTCACGCTTAAAATGCCCATGCAGCAGGTGGGCTATACCCTTCAGGGGAGGGCTGGCTTAACTTCGTCCGCGGACTCGGAATGGGGGCGAGACTGCGAGGAAACCCTCGTGTGCCAAAAATAGGCGCGGGCACAGCAGCACCAAATATAAGCGCTGAAGGTCCGATCCCAAGTTCATCCTTGTGAAATGCCCAAAAATGGGAGGACATAGCCTTGGGGGGGAGGGGCTGGCCAAGTTCGTCGATGGGACTTCCGAATGGGGGCGAGATCTTACTAGTCCTCCCTCCGTGTGCAAAACTAGGCCGTGGGCACAGGCGCACCAAAATAAACCCAGAAGGTCCGATCCCCAAGTTCATCCTCACGCGAAAATGCCCAAAAATGGGTGGAATGCTGTAGCAGGGGAGGGAGCTGTAGAGACCGTCCGTCGGACTCGGGAATGGGGCGAACTTTGCGAGCTTCCACCGTGTACCAAGCAAACCGTGGACACAACCGCTTTCCACTCCGAGTCCCATCCCCAAATTCTTCGCAGCAAAAATGCGAAAAGCGGGTGAAATTATAGCCTTGGGAGAGGGCTGGCCAAGTTCGTCCGCGGACTCCGGAATGGGCGGCGAGACTTTGCGAGCGCCCTCCGTGTGCCAAAAAATACATTGAACACCTTGGCGGCAAAATAGCGCCGAGTCCAGTCCCAATTTGGAAATGCAACAAAAATGCCCAACGGGTGGAGCTATAGCCTTAGGGGGCCGGAAGGCTAGCCATGTTGATCCGCGGACTCGGAATGGGAGGTGAGACTTTGCGAGAGCCCTCCATGTGCCAAATAGGCTGAGGCACATCCACACCGAAAAATAAGCGCCCAGAAGGTCCGTTCCCAAGTTAGATCGCCCTTGAAATACCCAAAAAGCGGTGTGCTATAGCCTTGGGGAAGGGCTGAGCCCGCCGATCGCCGGACTCGGAATGGGCGAAACTTTCTGTAATACGTAACT